>JAVJGI010000037.1:18909717-18971600 GCA_035590275.1 Ibycter americanus
GGCCCAGAGCCCAGCCCGGCCGGGGCGCTGCTGCGTGTGCGGCGGCGGCGGCTGCCGGCGGAGGTGGTGGCGGGGAGTTTGGCTGGCTGGGGGTGCTGGCGTGCGAAGGCAGTTTAATTAATAGTTAATTTGTGGTGTTGATTTTAATAATTTGAGTATCTTGAATTATTTGCAGTATTTTGCCAGATGCCTGCAGTAGGCACTTCTTGGTGAACACAATAATTGTTAATAAATAATTTAGGTTTTTTTCTGTACTCTGCTGTTGGGGGAGGAGACGCCTTTAAACTCTTTTCGAAGAACAAGAAAAGAAATTGCACTTGCCCTGACAGCACACAGTTTTGCTGATGTCCTTCTTTAAAAGTAGTATGAAAATGTACGTGAAAGCCTTGTTTTACCTTCCTCACTGCAGCAAGATGTAGGTGATGTCTCACTTTTATCACTAAATATAGTTTAAACGCCAGAATTTCTCTGAAATAAAGGTATCTAAGAGAGAGGATGAGAGAGTTCTAAAAACAGCTTCTAAAAACGCCCAGTCGTTCAGTGAATTGTATCCATCTTACCTGTTAACTGATGTATTCGGTGAGGTTCTTTGAATATGGACTCGGCCGGAACAATTGCATGGCAATTAACCACACTCAAATACTACAGAACAGATGTAATTCCTTTTCTTCTAGGTTGTATTTCCACATTGTGCCTCAGTCGCCCGACTTTGACCAAATGCCCCACTGTATTTTACTGTAGTGGGTGCTAAATTCTATGAATTTAATGAAGTCGTGACTTCATATTTTTGTCCCATATACACCCAGACAGCAGAGGTACCTCATTGTGTACAAACAGAACATTACTCCCAAATTAGAGTTCACGTCCCAGCTGCAGCGCAGCACGATGCTGAGAGTGATGCCCGCCACTCAGTCATACTTATTCACCACACTTCTGAGCATGTTCTAATAAAATGTGAAGTAGAGCATATATAAACAACAAAAGGACAAAACCTAAAATCAGTGTGCAGCTATGGGTGTTTGGTGTACATCACGCTGATGGCACACAGATGAGGACTGGCTGTCAATCCTCTTAATACATATTCCATTGAGCTGTCGTTACAGTGGTTTTCTAAAATTGCCAAGTCCATAAAAAGCACATCCTAATAGACAACGGTATTTTACACGTCAGAAGAGGCAAATGATGAAGGAATTTCTGCCTATTGTTTGGACACTGCCATGTTCTCATCCTCCTTGCTTCAGATTAAATACAAATAAAGATCACTACTTGGAAAAAAAAATGCTGAAAGAAATTTGAATATTACTGGGAGACGAAATGACCTACATGATGGTTTGTCCTGTGCAAAAGCGATCAACTGCGATAGCATCAGCCATTCCAGAAAGGAAAGCAAACAGCATGTCTGGGGGGTATGACCTGTCCTGCTTTTCAAAGTGGTGTCTAAGGATAAGCTACAATGGATCGACAAGTTCAGCCTCAACTGTGTTTGAAATACACAGCCAGAAGTCCAATCTAGTGAAAATTATTTCATTTAAAAAAAAAAAAACAAAACAAAACAAAAAAAACCCAGAAACAAAAAAAACCCAAAACAAACCAAAAAAAACCCCACCCCAAAAACAGAAAACCCCAAACAAGATGGAAGGAGTAGATGGCTTATTGAACTGATGTTGGAGGTGAACTAGTACCCTTGAAAAAGGCAAAACCCCTTTACAAACCAAAGCGGGTGGTTACATCATGAAAATCAGGAGGCAAAGACAGATTAGCTCTGTCCATGTAGCAAATGCATTACTTTGCTATGAACAAAAATCTTTCTGTGTATCGGGAGGTGTTGCTGCTACCCTTGATTCAGATCAAGGTCTAAGTCCTGAAATTGTTTGTTACTCTGAGCACATGAAGAGGCTCCACAGGAACTATTCACATGTGAAAAGAGCTAGGACCAGAGCCAAGGTTTTGCATACTGTGAAGGTCAAGCTTGCTTCCTTGCAAAACTTGCGCTTAACAGAAAAACTCTTAGAAATATGGTTTCCATATAGCGCCTTCAGCCAATTCTTCAGAATGCTGCATGTGCGCTGGCCGATTTAGAGCAATTTGTATACTAGCAGGGCCCTGTGACTTTGGTGCTGGCTGCCCTGCAGGCAGGCTGCCACCTTGCAGAACAGAGGCTGTCCCTGCCTTTCCCTGATGGCAATTACTGTGGTTCCTCTTCCCACAGACGCTGGTTTTTTTATAAACTTCTCAAAATGTAAGGAGAAAAGCCTCATAGACATTGTACAGCTGTTGGCCTTACAGTCGTCGTGGAAAAACCTGTTAATAAAAATGCACTGCCTGTAGGACGAATTCTCAGCATTTTTGCAAAGGTCACATAAAATATATTGCTTGAGTAGCCTTACGTTGGCCACCCAGATAAGTCATGGAGAGGCCACTGTAGATGACAGTCTCGAAGAAAGACTGTAATTCACTTTTATGTCTCTATGCAAGAAAATAAGAGACGCAAGCCTTCCCTTCACTACTGGGAGCGGCATATATGCGGAGGCTGGTGCAGGGAACAACAAGGAGCTACCTTCACCAGACTGACAGATAAGGTTGGAGGTCTTTCTCTGCTGAAGGCCTCACACAGTTCTGCTTTGTTTCTTTTTTCCTGTCAGAGCAACAGAAAAACTCAGAAAACAAACTGCAGCTACACTGTACCACATCTGTTACTAGGCTTTTGCCTCAGTCCCAAGTAAGACTTTTATTCTCCATGCACTTAACGTGAACAATAGTTTCTTTCTTTTCCTTTTCCCCCATCCCCATTTACTGGAAATGTAAAATAAATCCCACTTGGGATTTTTGAGCACTAGCACTGTTTTTGCTCCTGCTTCTCGATAATGGAAATTCCCAAGTTTTACTTTTTCTAGGAGCGATGTTTATCTACATTGCGCCATGCTTCGTAAATGTGAATTGATACTGTATCTGGACTTCATAATAAATACAAACAGTGGGCCTCTTGCAATCCCACCTCTTGCAGTGGTCTATAATTCAAAATGGATAATCAGTTTTTCTAAATTTTTTGTAGAAATTTTTTTTTTTTTTTTTTTTTTTTTTGCCAAGAAGCTGGCATAACGTCAGGTTAAATGACTTTACATCAAATCCGGTAGTAATTAGGAATGGCAGACACATTACAAAAAAAACCCTATAGCCACGAATCTCAATGAACAATTGTCACACGACTATGCAGCACCTATTCCTCTGATTTCAAGATTGGAGACATTATACATCTATCAATAATATGTAGGAAGTTTAGGCTGAATTATATTTAGAAGGATCACAATTTCTAAATACATACATTTCTGAGGTTGAGCTGGGCACCAGCGGTGTTTATCGTCTTGCAGGGCTATTGCCAGAACAATTACAAGATGGAGCTTTGGAAGTCTGGTAACTAGCAGTGGGAGGTAGAATATACTAATTTTGTTATCACCTCGGCTGTCAAGTGACAATGTTTTTTAAATGTCATGAATTATGTATTAAATACATTAATTTTTACACTGCACATTTGGAGAGTTCGCACACGCATACCAAAGGGGCACGGCTTTGGCACGGGTGCACAAGACAGGACGTTAGAAAGACTCAGAATGGAACTTGGTGCACGAGCAGGAGTTTGTGGACCCAGTTCCCTGCTTGACTGCATGAGTCAGGAGCTACAGTATTGGTGATAATACAGGTGATATCTTAAGATGACTTAAATAAGACAAAAATCAAACCGAGCTTTTAACCTAGGAATTAATGAAATACCTTTTGTATAATAAATATTTGTCAACTGCCGTTGATAACAGGAAATTGCTCGAGTAATAAAAATCTGCAGAAACTGTTCATTTAAATTAATTTTGTAAACTTAACAAGTGTTACCCTGTGCTGTTCTCTGCATCTTTAAGGGTGTTTGGGGATTTATGTCTTGCAAAATAGAAACAAACTTAAGAAAGCTGAAATATATTGTGTCTTTTGCTGTACTTTACAGCACAGCTTGTGTTTAAGGAGCAGTCTAGACATGCAAAAATGCTAGAATAAACAATATTTTTTTCATTATTTTAAATTAGCTTGTACTGGAAAGCTATAAATTTCAGAATGATGCACACAAACAGGATTCCATATCTATTCAAATATTCAAAACAAAAGGTACTAAAAGGCTATTCTCTTACCTGCCATTATAAATATAAATTTCCTGCCAAGTTAATGCAATTACAAGTGATTTCCTATAAAAGAAAAAAAAAAATATTTCCATAAACCTTCAGGATATTTTACTTAGTTGTATGAAAAGTTGCATTCTTCCCCACCCCATCCCCCTTATTTTAGTGGCTTGTTTAACCCATTTTAACATATAAACATTATTAAATACTATTTAATATTCATTATAGGGCTTCAAATATTGGTTGGTCTTAAATAAATATTTTTTTCTTTATTCTCCTTTCATCTGAGTTGTGTGTGCAATTAAAGAATAATCAGCCAGAGTCATGACTGAGATTTTGAATTTATGACCACGAGCATAGAAATGAGCTGTTTGTTCTGGAGAGTGCTGATGGAAGTGGTCATGCCAAGGTAAGCGATTTTTCTCCCAGTGGCTATGTAGGGTAATAATAAAGCAGAGAGATAACTACCCTGTTCCTTTTGCTTACAGACTGAGAAACAATCCTATGGCACAACAAGTGTACATCAAGAGACATAGTTTTAAGGATGCTACTGAGACAAACTTTGCACATAAACTGAAGAATTCAGTTGAACTTTCATAAAAGTATCTTTGATTCAGCTCTATATCATATCAATTATAAAACATTAGTTAATTATCCTTAGGTGGTGACAAGAACGTTGGAAGAAAAGCCCCACTCTCATCAAGGGAGTTTTGCAAGACTGTAAATGAATAGTTTTCAAGAGTATTTCAAACAGAAAACTGGCCATTCTGGTCTGACACACAATACCATTAAAGCAATTCCTTCCTTTCCTCCTAGATCTTAGCATGCCTTTTGGAACACCTGCAGCTGGAGAACAACAGCAGTGCAGTAAATCAGGTGGATCTTGGAAGACCCATCTTTCTTTTCCACCAGGGTACTCTTCAATCTGGCTTTTGGCAAGTCATTTAATTTCTGTGCCTGTCAGATCCTTACTAAGCATGAAAAGTAACACTTCAAGAATAGAAATATCTTCAATATTGCTCAAATTATGTTTGATTAAAAGATATACATGTATTGTTTAATATAGCTTAGATTTCTCGCATTCAAGAACACACTTGATTTCATGACTATTTTAAATACCTAGATATATTTGTATTGCCGAGAGAGCAAAGACCTATTAAAATAAAGTGCTTTTAAATCTTCATCAGACCTGGGTTTATTAACCTAGTAAGTGTACTGTGTTTTTCAAAAGGGGAAAACATTGCTCTTTAGTAACAGGATTTTTTTAGGCTTCCTTTTTGGCATCACTTTTAACACTAACAGTATTGGTGGCCATATAATTCTGAAGAGAGTTCCTTTCAAAAAATTAGATTTCTGAAGTTTCCTTGAAGTGTTTGTATTCAGGAAACTCGGGACCTCATCTAAATCAAATTGGAATCTGCATTAAGCTTAGAGTGTGTTGGCCTGTGTCATTGTTGGTTTGTTGGGGGGTTATTTTTTTGATTTTGCTGACTGCAGTTAGTATGTGTGGAATACTAATATTATGAGGCTAAACTCATCAGGGAAAGAAGTCACAGAACATGCCTACAACACTGCAGTATATCTGCAGACTTTACACTGCCCCATGTTTATAGATGAGTTTTCTCAGGAGTATTTCCTTCTACCCAATAGACTGTGATGGTGCTGAAAACTTCCAAAGAACCAGAATAGGCCAACTGTTTTTTTAGTGGTGTGATAGGAATGGCTGTATTGCTTCCATAGGTTGTACTCAATAGTTCTGTTTTACAGTAAGTGTGAAAGTGGGAAACAAAGTACACAGAACTTGAGGAATCAGAAACCACAGCAGCTGTATTATTTTCCAAAAGATACATTCTCTATGAGGTGACTAAATTCCCAGTAGATCCACTAAGGCATGTCCAGACCATACCTAAGCAAAGGTATTATTTGGCAATCATTATCACAAAAGAAGTCCAGTAACACCAGCAATGTAAGATCAGCATAACAGAATCAGCCTGTTTTCAAATAAATATCCAGAGGAATTAAAAAAAGGAGACTCCTCCCATAAGTAGATGTACTTAGAATCTTTGAGTAGTTACGAGAAGTCTGTTAATGAGATAGTGATTTGATGAAGCCTCATTGAAAAAAGATTCCCGAGGCTGTTTTCTCCCAGCAGAAGAAAGGTGTGCAATCCAGGTTAATTTGCTTTCTGATGCATGATTTGCAGGGAATGGTGTTCGCCAGCTTTGCACGCTTTGCAAGCTGAGTATCAAAAATGCTCATCAATATCAGGTTTTATAATAGGACCTGGGAAAGAAACAGAGGAACTTGTGTCCATAGTCTCAAAATCCTCTGAACCTAACTTTGAAGCATTTAGTCCTCTGTGTGCTAAAGACAAGAGGAACTGCTTTGCTAAACAGAGTTTTCAAGACAGAACACTAACCTGGACACAACTAAAAACTTTATTCATTCAATGTAAGTAATTATGAGATAGGACTTTCCGAATACACACCTGCTCCAGGGTCAAAATAATAATGGAGAGTGGCTATGAATGCTTCTAGCTGTGTAATGCTACCAAGTGCTTAGCAAGTCCCATTCCAAAGATTGCTGGATTTCAGTGGTGAGTGAAGTTGTTCATTTAAAAAATGCTTGGGATTGTTTTGGAAGAAAGAGTTATGCAGAAATGCATGCCACTGGGATATGGATTCCTTTCCTTCAATTTATATAAGAAAACAGTTATTAAGTTTTTCACAGGATTATGTAACGTACTGTCCTTTCACAACAGGAACATGAAGTGGTTTATTGCCAAGAAAACTGAGAATTCAGCATAGACTACTGTGTCAGTCTTACCTGGGTTTTGGGTTGACATCACAGGACATTTTGTTCACTCATTTCAATTTTGGCTGTTAGGCGGGGACTTTAAATCTGCTTGTTGAAAAAGTATTCTTGACAATCAAAATCTGGAATTGCGTTTAGGTGTTTTTTTTTTCATCGAAACTACATCTGTTGTTAATACTTCAGTGAACTACCCATAAACATTAAACAGTGAAATACCTCCATGCAGAAAATACCAATCCAAACCACAAATCATTATTGAATTATAGCAAATCACTTTTCACTACTAACTTCCTCTCATTTCTAAGATATTTTTATGACTAATGAACAAACACATTCTTTCTCTTTTTTAATATAGAAAAAACCATGGTGTCATTCACTATGGGTAGATGTTCTGAGCTCTCCTTGCAGCAAACTGGATGTAGGCCCTTGTTTATAAAGAACTGGCTGATGACATTCACAAAGCTGGCCACAGATATGCTATACACTTATGGCAAAGAAAAATGCTAGCATTTCTTTGTGGCAAAGGTTATCTATATGTGAAACAAATAGAATATTTCAAGTTAATAAAACTCATACTTCTAAAATGTTTGTGAAAATTTAACGTGCTTGAAAAAGTTTCTTGAGATAGTGTAAGGATACTAGCAACAGATGGTGATGGTTAGTGCGTATTTGAACTGGAGAGAAGACTAATACGTTAATGTTAGTGAGAATGCAAATTACAGTTACACACAATGAAGCAGTTGTACGTTGACGATTTTGTGACATTCTGTCTTACTGCATCACAGACTGATGCGAAAAGTGATACACAAAGTGATGCAGTAAGTGCATTAGAGACATTTTTGTGTTGGAGTTTCTCAATTATCCCAAGAAGAGTGCTCAGCATGTTCTGAAAATTTAGTCCCTTCAACGTTATCAAGCTAGGAGTGCACTAGTACTACTCCTTTTTACCATACAAGCTTTAATTTTATTGGTTTATCCATTAAATAGAAGGAAGAAAGGCTCCTTGCATCAGAAAATATTTGCTGCAGACATCAATCTCCCAAAACAGTGTATGTTCTACAGTACTTTATCCTACTGTTTAGAAAACATGTGTCGTTTATTGAGAATTAATTTGCCATTACGAAAAACTGTTTTAGAATTTACCTAGTGATGAATTCGGGGCGATTTCGTGTGGCTGGCATCTGTACTTGGCTGCATTTCCCATAGCAGAATCACTAGAGGGAGTCATAGGCAATGTTACTCCTTCATGATCTCCAATAGCTTTGCAACTGAAAAATTAGAAAAGGTTTTTTGATAATATTTCGCAGGGAAAATACGCCATAATTTTCATTGCTATAATGCCTACTTACTGATTGTTTATGAAACAGTTTTAACCTCACAAGTCACCTATTGTAAATCATGATCTTGCCTAACAACCACAACAAACCAGCAAGATAAATATCCCACATAAGGCTTTACGTTACCATATTTCTCAAGTAGTATTAAAAAGCACAGACACAATGCTGATAATGCACTCTCAGAATTTTAGATCAAACAGCAACAGAAAATTAAGATCTAAGTAAAAACCAGTTAAAAATATATTCATCAGTCAGTTTTAATAAGACTTACACACTTTTGTCTAGTTCAGCTTAGCCTAGGCCATGTTTACTTTTGGGTTTAAAATATAGATTTCAGTGCAGAAGAAGAAAATTAGTTTTATCCATATTTTCTATAGCATTGGTGTTTTTGCTGAAGGAAGAAAATGCTTGTTGGGGAAAAAAATGGAGTATTTGCATCTCTGTGTTGAAACCAAGTTCTTAGCTCACATAATTTCTCCAGACTGAAAAATTTCAGGGGAAAACCAAAACAGATTAAAAATCATTCTTATCCTTATTCCTAGTAAACCCGAAATACAATGAAATAATATGCAGAACTATGCAGTGACAGCTTGTAGATAATGCATTTGATTTATAGTAAGACAACTGACAACAAACTTGGGTTTTTTAACACACGGTTATTCTTTTTCATAACCAGTAGCTACCAGTATAGCCTAAAGGTCTCAAAGTTTCATTTATCCAGCAAAATTAGTGTGTACTCCATTCCAGATTGTCATAATAAATATAATTTAAAGAAACAAACAACTTTGTACTTACAGTACTTAACTGCAAAGCACAGCTTGTTTTCAAAAGATGGCTACTTATGCCTATTATTTGAAAAGCACATGAGACAAAAAATATACAGGAAACATTTTGTTAAGTGGCTTAGATATACAGTTTTAAAATTAGGCGGAATTAGCTATACCATTATGGCAGTTATGGCTGTGATTTTTTTACAGATACAATAATCATGGTAATAAAAGCTCTAGCAGCTGATCTAGTACAAAGATGGTTTAATGTGAGTATCATTTCACACTTCTGAACTCTTATAACTATTTTTAAACTGATATTAATCAATGAATTTTAACTTTTGTCACTTTAACTGTATCAGTATAAATTGCAACACTTGAGCATGGAAGCACCCTAAATTTCATGAACTGTTTCTGAAAATTATCTGTAAAATAAAAACAGGACTACAGAGTGCCAGGATAAATCATCACTGATGTTCAAAATTGTTTGACAAAGAAATTAGAAATTAAGTGACTGGCAATAAAATTATTAATCCCATATATGATACAAGTCCAATAAATCTTTTTGCATTTCAAGTATGCAGTCCTAGAGAACATACTTCTGCAAACAGTTTGCTTGTAATTTGCATTACATGATCCTACGGTTTTGCTAATACTCTTAGCTGTATTCTTTGGAAACACTTTGAAGTCTTCAAATATTCTTGATGAAATTGATTTAGGAATGAATGAGTTTACAAGATCACATCTTTCAGGTTATTATCACAAATGATGTCATTAACATTTCTGAAGATATTTTGATTTTTCCTTTACAAAGTAAACTCATGAACCAAAATGATCCTTACTGTTATACCATGAAGTTTGATTAACATAGGTACCCCAGAATATTTATAATTTTATTTATCTTTATATATGATGTTTGCTATATATTAATGATGGAACATAATTTGATCAAATTTGATCAAAAATATATAATAGTATATATCAAAAAATATATACTATAATGGGTAACAATTTGAGAGGAAGGATGATTTAGTTGACTGAAAAAGCATAAGCAGGGCTCTGTTTCCAGCCCAACAATGGATCTTGAGCACAACTTTGGAACTCTGCTTGAGTTCCAAAGTTTATCTTTATGAATAAAATTTTATAATAATCTGTAAATTTCTATAATCTTCATTGTTATCATCATCACCATTTTCAGTATTTTCAAATATAGAACTCAACAGGACAACCTCTGTCTACTTCAGATAGCTGCGATTTGTATTGTTGTAATTCCTCAGAGCACCCATATTTCAGTTACTAAAGTTTTACTATCATGAACACATATATTGTATTTTTTGGCAGAAATATAATTTTATATTTGTATTCTTTACATTAATTTTGTAGAGAAGAAAGCTACTGAAAAAAAAATCACTGTCCTTGTTTCTGTGGTTTTGTTTATATGCCTTGAATAAACGTAAATGAAGGGTAAGGCAAACTAGAAAAAAGCTGCTCTTTCTTTGTAGCTTTACCACACAGTGACTGAAATTGCTGTAACTACATAAAGAGGGAACTCAGACTTGCTCAGGAGTTACTCAAGCTTAACAAGATAATCCATCATCTGACCTAAGTAGATGTCCAAGTCAGTGCCCTCTGCCCACGGCAAGGGCCTGGTAAACTACAATAGCTTAAACTTCGTAACACACTCCTATCCCGTTTACAATGTTGTAGACCACATGGGTAGTAGTTGCCATGGGTAAGATGATACTATGCTTTAATGCATTCCTGTTGTAGTCACTTGTGTGCCTGAATGCCTGCTTACAGCAATATATTTCTGCTCATAAAATTCCCTCCACAGACAAGACCAGCTTTTGCTTTTATCATTATTTCAATCGCTTTAGTGTAGATCCAATTACACAGGTATAAAATGTTTCTACTGGCATACCCTGGCATCAGTACAACAGCAGTTAAACAGATAACTCTAGTATCAGGATAGATGTGTGAATAACAACAGCTGATCAACAGCTATGCTGATAAAATTTAAATGAGATCAAGCCTAAATCTTATCCTACACTGATAATAGGAATGTCTGTTATGTGTCAGACTTACTGGACATGAGAGGAGAGTAAGACCAGAAGCTGATCTCAGCAAAACCTCCCTCAAGTTCTTGTGGATTATCCTTTAGCATAAGTCAGAGCTATCCAGGTTTCTAGCTGCTCTGTGGCCAGTTGTGTCCTAATCAAAAAACACACAGGCATGTCAGCAGTAAATGCCAAACTGATGATTACCACTTGAGCGTATATATTATGGCATTGTCTAACTGCACTTTAACTACATATCACTGTGTTTTACAATTCCCAATGCTCTCTGCACTGCTTCAGTATATGAAATAGAGAAATAGACTGTAGATCTCTTTAGAGAACATTGTTGTCTCCTGACCACAGCCATGGGTCAGCATATAAAAAGGCAAAGTACTGTAGTCTTTCTCCACTTTGGCTTCTATTCATTTGCTTGCAACATGTTGTAAACGAAGAGTGGAGGCTGTGATCTGCGTTAGACCTGGACTAAAAGTGTCTCACATTGTTCTATGAAGGAAAAAAAGCTCAACCTGTAATCTGTACTGCTGTGTAATTCAGGGCATATTCTAGCCATAGTTAAACAAAAGTGGTTTATCTGAACTGAAAATAAAGTATCCATTGCTGTTGATATGTCTGCCAAATTTAAAACATGATATAAACTAAAGTCGACAGCATAAGCCACTCAAACAAGGCCTTAGGGATTCCAAAATGCGCCTTAATATTTATTTTTCATACTTGATTGCAGGTTATGCACAGGTAAGTGTAGTGCTACCCTGAGGGTTTTAAGTGTAACGTAGTCAACCATGATAATACCTTCAGTATCTCGGAAGACAGTTCTCACAATGACTAATATGAAATGAAAGCAAAGCTGAGTGTTTTTCAGACTAGTGTTAAGTTTCCTCTGGAGTTATTTAGTAGATTTCTGAAATGTTTTCAGTATTTGCTGACTAATAAGACAAAAACAGGCATTACCCCATTTGTGACACTGTATGTTCCAGCACTCAAAAAACCCTAACATTAACTTGGTTTTATAACCCTGTAATACATGAGAAATTGCTATCCTCCTGTCAATCCACTCCTTCCTGCAGTAATTTGGACTGGTATTTACCAGTCATTTCCTCAAAAATGAATCACTAACCACTGTCACATACACATGTAGTAGTGACAAAAACAAATTAGCCAGAATTAGTCTTCTTCAGGTGCTCCTGTTCATTTTAACTTACCTCTTAGTGGTGTAACATGTAAAAGCCAGCCATACAAATACTGTGTGCTTACAGATATTTTCCTTAGCCTTAATTATTTTAAAATAAAAATACAATCTCATACTAATTCCAAAGATGTTTGTACGTATTACACAGATGTGCAAAATCAGACTTGTGCCTCAGGAGAAAAGAATCTTCAGATTAGATTCACCAGTTCTAGCTGCTTTATGTTGTTCAACTGACAAACACATCTACGTCTGGCTTAACAGTGAGAAAATTTCAAGCAGCTTTATGTTGTTAGAATAGCACTGGACACCAAAAAAGTGCTACTGAACTTAATTTTATCTCTGATAAAAGAAAAAAAACAAAAAAAAGGTAAAGGGTAAGGTTAAGCCTCGGCTTCTTACACAGTCTTTTGCTGGAAGTTATACTTGCAGAATGGGATCAACAAAAATTAACATGCTAAGTGAACAACACAGAACATAATGCTGTATCGTGAATTTCTGCCCCTCTTCAAGGTTTATTGTCATCATGATTTTTCCCCTTGTTTTGGCATTTCTAGCACAGAAACCTCTCTGGAAATACACAGTTGGAGAAGTGATAAGGCGTATACAAGAAAGGAGGGATGATGTCCTCTTGCCCTTCTGCTGTGAGTAACTCCGTTGTTGGAGTGTATTCACAGGAGACTGGGTTCTGTTCTTCCCTGCCTGCTGCTGAGTAGACTAGTGCCTTTTTGTATGGAGTCTTCTTCCGTTGTTGCTTCAACTTAAAATCTGGCTGCTACCAAAGAAGTTCCTTCTGTCTCATTTGTTTTAACACCCATGTTTGTAGGGGAAGCCAGGTTCTACTCAAAAATATGGGAAAAATCATAATTCTAAAGATTGTGGTTATGATATCTGCATTGTGGAAAATGCTTTATCACAATTCAGTGTTAAATTTTGGAGGTCCTGTCTTATGACAGTGGGGAGCCATTCCTGTCCCCTTATCATCATGATAGACATGTCAATGGAGTAATTATTAAAGCATAACAAATACAGATCTTAAGCTATTGCAGTGTTTCAAAACTACTGTTGGATTCATTAGTTTGAAAAATCCAAAATTTTACTCTTGGTTTTCCTGCTTTCTAAAAGCAGAATGGATGCATGTGTAAACCAAGAAGTAGTGTTGGAGGTTTCTGTGGATTATATTCACCTCAGGGGACTTCGGTGACTTTGTGCTAAACAGAAAAAACAGAGCTGAAGTGGTTTGTTCTGTCACCAGGGCTCCTGAAATGTACTTACAACCTTTTTCATAGTACAGTACTCACATTTATCATTTAGGTTGCACAAGAAGAAAGTTAAAATCTTACTTCCTTCACTTTTCCCTCTATCTCTTGCTTCTTCGTCATCTTGGAGACCAACTACCCACAGTATTTCTTTCTATTTTCTTAAAACTATTTGAAAGATCTTCATTTTGAGCCTATGTTGTTTTTTAAACTAGTAGTGGGGCTTGAACTACACCCCTCTATAAGTGAGGTTATTAACACGGTTATTCAGAGTTTATGACTTCTTTCTTCTCTTTGAATGCTGTTAAGGAGTACTTTGGTTCTCATTGTTCCTTTGTCCCTTATCTTGAGGAACCATATAGTATTAGTTAGGCTCTTCCAGAAGGGAAATGAGCTGCTTGTATTTCTTATTTTACACTTTTTTCAAGCCTCAAATAGTTCTGGTTTATCCTTTGATAATCTCCAACCTTAAAAATGCTTTCCTGTCTCAACCTGTAATTTTATGAGGATAATGAGGAAGGTATCATTACCCTAACCCAGCTTACTTCACCTTCATCTGGCAGATCATAGACTTACCTACATAGACCAGTGCAGTAGAGTGCAGAGATCCCCAAAGCAGTATGGCTTCATCAAAACAATTTGCATCTGGGCAGATTAGCTCTGCCTTTCAAACTGGGCTAATACGATTATATTCAGCCACACTAACATGATTATATTGCTTCTAGGCTTTATTCTTGTGCTTCTGCACGCTGCTGCCATTATGGTATACAGACCTAACTACTTACTTGGTGACTGCTGCATTGTCTTTGTTTTCTAGGCTGTGAGAACTGTTTTACTACATTCTGGTGTGAAATTTATAGTGACTGTGTTTTGTGACAGTGAGAATGCTCTGCTACAGCACATATCCTTTCCTGTTCCCTCCTTCCTGCCATCATGGCTGAATCCAGCCTTGCACTATTTCCCCTTTATGTTTTATTAAAGTTATTAAAAATGTTCTTTTTGCACTATGAGAATGACAATGAAATCTAGCCTGCCAGAGAGTAGTGCATCTGAATCTTTCCCAGAAGAAAAAGGATAATTGTTAGTGCGTTGCACACCTCAGTTTGAAGTAAAAAAAAAAAAAAAGATTCTTATTTCATGTCCTAAGCAGTCAAGCCCTGTCATATACTGACTGCAAGCACCAGCGACAAATTTCTGCAAATAAATCTCATAATAGGGCACCCTTCTACTCTGTACCAGCCCCAAAATGCATTTCTGCACTGGCTATTTAAACAGTGGAAAGTAAAAAGCATTTCACAGAATTAATTTCCTCTCTTTCATGAGAGAGATATACTGCATTAACTGATTTGAAAACAGAGCGAGTTTCTTTTATAACATGGTCACTCACTAGGCAGGCTTTCCACAGGGCACAGGAGCTAAAGTAAACAATCACTTAAATAGAAGGAAGCTCTAGTGCCCTGCCATGCTGATGTTTCTAGAAAAAGAAAAATACAAAAAACAAAAACAAACAACTAACATTTCATTGCATGTTGAAAAGAAAGTGTAAGCACTCTGTTTAGAAAGCTTTAAAGCATAATTGAAATTCAACATGCAGATTTCTGTATTATTACAATGCTGTGTGCACTAGATCATTTGCTGAGCAGCCAGCATTTTAAACAACACGTTGCAAGAACTTTGTGCTGGTACAATAACAATGTAGAAAAATTAGGATGACAGCACGAGTATGTTCAGCCCCATAAACATTCTTCAGCTAAAATGGGAACTACAGTGCAGTGCTAGACTATGTATTGTAAGAAGGGAACATTTCTGCTTCCATGTACAGATGGAGCACAGATCACTAGTATGCTGACAAGCTGAACTCAAAACAAAGAGATAAGCTACATATGTACTGGCAGGTAAGCTCACTGATCTTTTTAACCCAATGAACATCTGATGTGATGTGAGATTCACTAAATTGTATCTTGCAAATCAAGGTCAAAATGAAGGGTGACTTAGTATTTTGTAACATTCTCCTTGCTTCACTGGCTGAAAGCAGTTGTGAATTCCAGAGTACTTTTTCCTATTTTAATCTAATAGCAATTTGAAAATGCGTTTGGCTATAGAACTAAGTGTATCTAAAGTCAAATCTGCAAGAAGCGGTAGGAAAAATAACTGAAAAAACTAATTTTGTACTTGTTCTTATACTACCACAATGCTGATGCTGTGTACAAAGGCCAGTGTCTCTGTATGGAATAAAGGTACCATGTTCACTGCTCAGAGGGCCAGGCGGTTAAACTGGCACTGCAATATTCTAGGCTAACCCTTCATTTTGCTGACTACAGTCACAGCAGAGTTGCACTGGTATGAGAATGTGTGTGACTGGAGCCCCCTCTTTGCCTTGGGAGATGGATGGTGCTGGCAGAGCAGTCCAAAGCCACAGTGCACAGCAGAATCTGGGTCATTGTGCAATGTGTTAGCTGTGCCAAATCGTAATATTAGTGAAACGATCAGAACACTAACCTAAAAAGAGTTCCTGATTGTTAAATGTATGTCTTAAATACACAACACAGAAGAACATTTATCAAGATTGCAAGGTAGTTTTGTTTTTGTTCTCAGAATAAGTCATATTAAAGAATAGTAAGTACAGAGGAACAGTGTGTGAAAAAGAGTATTTACACACACGGATGTGTATTTACACTCATTGAGGTTTTTACCATTCATGGCATACTGCAGGATTCACTGTCACTAGTAGGACTCAAAGAAATGCCTGTTCTCCGAATCAGTCTCCCATTTATCTACTAAATCTTTCTGTTTCATCCATCTAAAGAACTATTTGTAAATGGAAAATCTAATCTATACATTGAGAAGAGGAATACATTAGCTCTTTAATAAGGAAGTGAAAGAAAATGTGATCTTGGATTATAGCTGTGTTTTCCTATAACTGTAGATCATTAGCAAGGCAGACTGAGTGAAAATAAAAGATTCCCTGGCAACCCTCCCCCTCTTCAAATGCCTGCTCAAGCAGAAAAAAACAACCACCCTGCATACATATTCCAATGAGCCACTGCGGGGCAGTAACAACAAAAACATTCCTAAGCAAAACAAGGGTCTTTGAACAGCCAGTTTGCCTTTTCTAAGCAAAGGATACAAAGAAACAGTTCTTCGAAGAAAATGGGAACACTAGGTTTTCCATTCTTATATTATAAAATGTTATTAGGCTTTTTGGGAAACATTTTATAGATACGCTTAGCGTCAACTCCTTCCACAGAGATGCTTGCATACAGCTATTTTGGAGCTGTTACTCATTTTCAGAGCAGTGAATAGTGGTTGCATGTGAGATATACAACACTGTTTAAGACACTATCCGGATTTTCTGTGTGTGCATAAACTCTTCTACCTGAGAGCTAAGTAAATAAGTTCTTTTCAAGTGATTATTCTCTGTGCAGGAATCTTTCCTTGTAAAGTATAGAAACCTCTGAAGATTAGATATTTTTGTGCAGTCTTTGTTCCTCTCAGGGAAAATCTTGAGTGAACAGACGATATTACAAAAAATCATTCTGTATCTTAAGGGCAAAAGAATATAATTTGATCGGGTTTTGGATGTAACTTGGAACCAGAATTACTGAGCTGCTTTGGATCTAACAATTCACATCTATAGGTTCAAAATTAGATTAATAGTTTTGTCTTCTTTTCTTCTCTCCAAACCATTCTGTAGTTTTAATAGTATCAATGAAATATGAAGAAATTGACTCTTGTTTCTTTTTACATAGTACCAAAAGGGAACAAATGCCCATTTAAAGATCTCTAATTACAACCTGCATTTTGTATAAATACAAAAGTTCCTGTAACATTCATTCCAAATAGATATTGCTCTTTAGTACTGCAGAATTTTTTACCAGATGAGTAGTGTATGCTGAAATACAGAATCTGTAAAAATTTTGAAGTATCATGCTTCAATTGAAGTGTTAGAAAAAGAGGATCAAGATATACAGAGAGCTGAATTACAGCCATGGCTCTTCACTTACACTTTGAAGATCATTTTCATTTCCATTTTGATCTTAAATCTTACTCATAAGTAATTAACATTTGGGGATGCATGACAGATGGTATGTACCACCTTGTCTTTTTGGGCAGTCTTTTCTTGCCTTGGCTTTTCCAGATATATTCCAGACTTAGTGGTTTTTTTGGGGGGTGGGGTGGGGTGGGGTGGAGATAAATGCACTTACTTTGCCTTTCAAACAGCAATAAGAAAAAGCTGAAAGTTTCTTCTAATATTTGAACATTTTCCCAGTTTCATTTTTAGATATTTATTTATTTACATTTAAATATATTTAAAATATTTACTAGATTTGTAGGCTTTCAGATCTAGAATACCACTCCATTTGTACAAAGATAAGGCTATAAATTTAATGCAAGTAGCACCAGGAGCATTATTCCACATACTTCTCTTCAAATATCCCAGCTAATGAATCTTACAGCTGATCCTAGTGATACTCCAGGATATGAAATATGATGCTGCCATTTCATCTGCAAACTGGAGATACCTTATTGATGTTCCCTGGGTTACAGCATTCATGATTCTCATGTTTAACTTTATCTCCACAGTTTGCTTTGCTTTGCTGTATTTTTTCATCAAATAGAAACAGGATGAAAAATTATGAAAAAAAGTAATTGGAAATTTTATTAATTTAAAGATATCTCAGGGACTAGGCAGCCAACTGAATTTTCAATCAAAAGACCTGTAAATGCTCATTAGTAAGCCTGTGAGGTGGCGTTAAGCATCATCTTCAAATTTTGAGAGTTTCCCATCAGTTCTTTAAAAGAAGTGCAGTGCAATTGTTGGGTTTGTTCTTAAAGTGGAAAATGTTCTGAAAAAGATTAGATCCAACAATTTTGCCTCACAGGGAAAAGAAAATAAACAACAAAAATGTTAGAAACTTGAGAATATCTATTCAGCCTTCTTCCCCCTGCAGAATCAAGAGAGTCGTGAGAAGACATTGTATTTAATCAGTATGTTAACAGAAGAATTACACGAGTTGCAATAGCAGAGTATTTAGTTTGAAGTATGTGGAAATAGGAACTATAGTCACATTTTTAACTACGCTTCATGAGACATTTTGGCTATGCTAGTATTAAGAGACAGCAAAGCACAAGGCATACCAAAAAAAAACCTCATAGGGATTTGCGCATTCCAAGATCAGTTTAAAGAGTTGCCAGTTATAAAAACAATCTTTCTGCCCAAATGATACCTAACAATTTTTCCATGTAGTAGCATTGGTTCCTTTACAAAAGGGAGATTCAAACTGTAAGCAGACACTTGGAGATGAGGAAATTAGTCAATCACAAGTCCATTAAATGAAGAATAGGAGACAGTATTAGCAGAACCTATGGTAATTTGATTTAAAAGTTGCTATTTTACTAGATTTTTGTATTAGCCCCTTGCTAAAAAGGCAGCCTTTTCTATGACAGGCAATTCTACAACATCCCACAGCCATTGCTATTGAATCAATATTTTAGAGCCCAAAGTGTTAAAAAAAATCATAGAATACAATTTGGATCAAGGTTCACTTTTTCAATCTTTTGTCTCCACACATAGATGTATTTCCTCAAGAACAAGACTTCAAACATTCACATAACTAACTGCTTGAGAATTAAGGGGGGAAAGACAGAAAATCAAGAATAGCTTCCTTAGAAAAACTAAACACAATCTCAGTCTCAATCTCAACTGAGTTCTTACACTTTGCACTGCTGGTCCCGGGGCTGCAAGTCTTGCCTGATAGTTTAAGCCAACCAACATCTTCAGCATGCCTTTCCTCTCCTTCCTCACCTATTTTTTAATCAGTATCCGGATTGTTTGTGCCCTGTTATCTTCCATGTGAAGTGCTTTCCTTTATCAACATCAAAATCCAGCAATTCAAAATTTTACAAAGCTCAACCAAAATTATTTTTCAGTGTCATATTTACCCAGTAGCAGGTTACCATGCTGCCTTCTTTATACTATCACAGCCCTGCGTGAAATTACAAAGAACTTCAACATTTCAAAGTGGAGTAGAATGGGTTACAGTTCTCATTTCTAATGATATTGTTCTCCATTTTTCAAGTGAAATTTGGTTAACTTACTGTCTTAGATCTTACCAGGATCCTGCTATGGTTCTTTACTGCATAGATAGATAATCTAGACTCTCAAAGTCCACCTTGTCCTATCATTTATTTAGGGCTTTGTTTGTTTAACTCCTGTTTGGATCAAACTTTAGGCCTAAACTGACTGGCTGGGGATAGTGTAAAAGGTTACAGTGTGGATTCCATGTTTTTCTAAGCTGCAACCTGTTTGTAGAGAGGACTCTGGGTAAATCACCTCAGTGATGATAATTTTTCAGTGGCTTTTACAACTGCAATGTAATTGTTGCTGTTATGTGATGATACTGGTGCTGTGTTGTGGGTTTAGTAGAAATTAATTAGTTACACAGAACTAGCTAGGAACTTGATTTTAAACGTGACCAGGGGGAATTTTAAAATAACCCAGGCATTTCTAGTATAAATTTGGTGTTTGGGCGCAAGCTCTGCATCTTTGGCACCAAACCCACAGGACTGGTTACAAATTGTCATTGAAGCTGGTGACGAGGGAGCAGGGGTTAGGCTGGTACTGGAGCTGTCTTAAACCTCTATATTAATCCATTTGATTATCTTCCACTAACTGGCTCGCACCAGAAAATACGGGAGTCAAGTAAGGTAGGTAAAAGATTGGCAGACTTCAGAATCTTAGTTGCTAGTTGTTAGTTTTCCTTCTTTCACGATCTGTCTTCTAGGCACTATGTTTAGAAGTAGGGACAAGTAGTCCAAATGTACATTTTACTGGAAAATTAAAGAACCATTGTGAAAATTATAGAAAATACTGGAGAATGTAATCTTTTCTGAACTGTCTTACATACATTCTGGAAACAAATCTATGCTGCAACCACTGATTATATATACCAGGTATAAAAGCATAAATGGCAGTTAAAACCTTGTTGAACAATGCAATGATTCTGTATTTCTTAACCTGGAAGGTTGTTCATCTAGCCTGCTCAGCCAGGATGTTCATCTGGCCCGTTCACCATTTATGAGACATTGTGTTAGCATTGAATTAGCTTATAGATTGTTTTAATATGACTTGAAGCAGTAGGGTGTATAATTGTTTGAATGTTTCTTTCCACTGACTGCACAGCATTACTTCTTTCTGCACCTGAGAAGCCTTTTTCCTGTACCCGAACACTTAACAAGCAAATTTCCAGATATTCAGAAGCAAATGCAAACAATTTAGAACAAATCTTGTTCTTGCAACTAGGGCCTAAAATGAAACTCTACTAAACAGAGCCAGTACAAAAAAGTTTTGTAACTTTTTCTCTTCTTTTCCATGGTTCTTGTTATTATTTGCTTTAGCAAGGCATTGCAGCGTGACACCATTCCTTATCCTAATTCCTGTTTTCCTGTTTTCTGGAGAGAAAAGTAATTTTAAACCATCTATATAGTAAAGTCTGTGCATACAAAGGGTATGAAGACTCAATGGGACGAGTAGCTTCTGGTACTATTTAACGTTTTTCAGACTGCCATTTATTTTCTGCCACACTTTTTGGGTACTGTGTCATGTTGTTGATGTTACGAGTTACGTTTCCCTCTAATTACTAAGTGGACTTTACCAATGAAACTCAGGCTTGGGAATCCCTACAAGGCTGTGCTTTGAATTGCCTACACATACACATTTTACAAAGTACTTGCACCAGTCATAGTAGTGTGTAATAAATACCATTATGTGAATTAATTAATGTCTGCACAGCATTTTCAGATTCATAAGCAGTCAAAAACATTACTATGATGTTTTTTACATCTTTTTTGTTTGTTTGTTTTGTGGGTTTTTTTGTAATAAGCCAGAAATGAAACACAAAATAAAGGTGGTCAGACGAGTTGGCAATTAATTGGAAAATCACCAAAGACTACATGGTGAGGAAAGCAATTACTGTAAAATGCAAAAATGAGAAAATGCAGCCATTAGGGATATCCGGTATTAAACCTTCAAAGGAATGTAAATATTTAATTTTTAAAAATTATCTTTCTATAATGCATTAGCTTGCAATGAATGTGGCATGTAATGCATGTGAAAGTACTCCTCAGTCAGCATGGGAAGTAGCAAAATGCCTAACATTAAAGCTTATATATGAAAAATATATTTATACTTAGTTGATGAGAAGACAGCACATTTATGTTATTCTAAATATAAAATTCTGTATACTTTAATTTACATACTCTTATTCAGAAAGTCATGTAATTTGTTAAGTCATGAGTTTGGGTCAACTAAACAGAAGTTGGACTATGTGAGTGGCATTACAAGACCAAGTAAAGTAATTAGCAATAATGACAATTACAGATATTTTTTATTTAAAGCTTATGATAGGCTAAGGCTTGCAATACTCTTGGATGAGGCATAATATCATAGGTGTTTTTTATACAGTTAGATAAAAACGGTGAAGTAACCTGATCAAGAGCTTTTTGTATGATACTTATACTTGGGTCATACTTCCATGTATGATAGCACATATGATAAAAATGTACAGACCAAGTAAAGCATGTTATAGATTAAAGCATATCTCACTATAACCTTCTCATTCCAAAATCAGGAGGAAAAACTGTATCAGATTCGAAAGAACATCAAGTAAATGTCCATCACACCTGAGTTCCATGATCATTGATAATATATGACAGTGAAATGTTTGCAGTAGTGACAAATGTCTACAAATACCACGAGAACTGCTGCCCTTTGGGCAGACGTTAAACTTTGTAATGAAGAAGTTAAGGGGCTGTGCATTAAAAGTTGGTGGCTGGCCAACAGTAAGTTTTATTTTGTACTATTTGCTAAGTAAGGAACATATGTTGTACACAGAGCACTGATTTATCTATTTTTATCCACTTAGTAATGCTGTAGTACACAGTTCTCAAATAATGATGCATCACTTTGGCAAGACACATTTTGTCCTCTGAAGAACTTGCAAGCAAAGCAGATGAGCAACAGGATAGGAAACAGGCCCAGAGTGACAAGCTTGGGTCATGCATGAGAGAGGGAGAGCGACAACTGAAAACAAGACTAAGGTCCCCATGCTCCAGCTAGTACCACAAATACTATGTCATGTTACTTTGCCAAGATAGCACCGGGAATTTTGTTAATATAAGCACACTATGCAGTTACGAGCACTTTTAAGTGCATGACAGCATTTGGGATCCATTGTGTCTGGTACTTACCACTGAAAAACAGCCTAGGAGAGTTTTTTGCTTTTGCTTTTTCAGAAACCTATCATTGACACAAGGGAATAGATATCAAAAGAGGCTTGAAAATGATTTATTGAAAAATGTAGTTCTTGCCAACTGAACTAGACAGCTGAATGTACAAGCAGCTACACTTTTATTCGACTAACGTAAAATAAGAGGTGTACATACTTCTGGAGGCCCTCAAACGTCTCTTCATCAGTTATCATCTTCTATTCCTGTGAAAGGAGCACTGAGATCTCCAAATCATGTGTATCAGCCAAATTTTCTCTTCCCCCCAATCTAATAAAGGTCTCTTTATAGCAAAAATGCTACTCACTCTCTTTCTGAAAAAATTGTGCTACAACTCCCTTACAGAGAAGGGTCTTAAAAGATAAATAGCACTAAGGAGAGCTGTTTGTTTTTACCAGTTGCTTTTGTGAAGGAGAGGTTTACTGGTGTGTATCTCTGTAGGTACAAACTAAAAAAAACAGTGGGTGACCTGTCATGGCATCAAAAGCTGTATTTCTATTTGATTCCTTACAGAGTGATATTTATTAAATATAATTATGAAAAAAAGGTAAATGACGAAACAGCAAAGAAGGACTTTTCTAAATAAACATGCCTCATTTCAGAGAAAAAGTGATTCTCAAGAGTGCTGTAAGCACACTTGGGGTCTAGCTCTCTTGCTGAGATGAGGAGGTAGTGCTAGACCTTAAGCAAATACATGTAAACAGCATGAAGAGGATGAAAATATAAAGTAAGGGCAAATATGACCAGTAAGATAGATAGATAGATAGATAGTAAATGGAAGCGAGGAGCAACTGGGATACAAGACAGATGTGGAATTTCAGGAAAGACACTGATACAGACAGCAAGACAAAATAAGCACAGCCAAGAAGAAAAAAAATATTTGATCACAGTGTCTTTCAGGGAAGAAAAATCTAGGGTTGCATAGCCAAGGTACAAATTTTACAACTAATTGTACTTCCAGTTCTGATCACACAGATAGCATTGTTTGTAGTACAAAGCTGCATGAGCTAATATTTAAAAAAATATGTTGCTACACTAAATACCACTGAATTTTAATCATGATATGTAATGTAAAAATGGGTGAAGAACCACAATTTGTTACTACTTTGAAATGGCAGTAAAATCTTGTGGTAAACTGCTACTTCCTCTTTGGCTTTCTGCATAAAAATACATATGAAATACAGTGCTTTGTATGAAATTGGAACAGGAATGCTTCACTTTTTGATATCAATTGAGACCTGAATCTGAGTCTATGTGGGAAATGAGAAGGCTGCAGTAGGCTGTGCAGCAGAACGACAGGTTGTGTGCTGTAAAACAAAGAGAATTTTGGCGCATCATACTGGTGTGAAGAAGCACTGCCGTGGGGCTATGTAAAAGGTGTGCAGGGAGTGGAAGGATAAAGAAAACAGAAACAGAGAGAGAAGCCAGCTGTGAACAGCACTGTTCGATTTTTTTACGGAGCAAGCTATTCTAGAAAATGTGAAAGAACATCATCATCATTTAAAACCATTTTTAAAGGATTACTAATATGACCTCAATTATGTTTTCTTTGCCTGTACCCACATGTTTATAATCTGAAAGAAAATGGTGACAATGGCTGCTAAGGATGCCTGAAAGTACATATTTTCTTGGAAGTATATTTTCATATTAAGCAAATGTCAGTACAAACACCTGCAATTTGTATTGCTTGTAACACTAAGAAACAAATGTAAGGTGGCTCACTACCACTCTCTTTGAATAAGGTTATTGTTACTTTGTGGCTGTTACTGTGTGTATTTTGGCAACTTGAAATGTAAACAAAAGCATGTTCTTAAAAACATTGCTCCTTGTTTACAAGAAAATAACGTAAATAGTAATATACAGTCTTCAGTGAAGAACAGACTGTGAATTACAATGGATTTTGAAGGGAATACTCTATCAAAATTCACTGTTTCTTTACAAGTAATTTGGTTAACACATAATTTCAAAGTAAGTGCAGAAACAAACTGAAAAATGATGCTGAGAAAGACATTGAAATTAATTTAAAAATTGTTGCAGGTACCATGACAAAGAACAAAGCTGTAAGACTTTGTACTTTTAATTTCTTCTTTCTGTTTTACACAGCTGGGTACCCTAAGATCATTGTGTATTAGTCAGCAAAACTCTGTGCTCAGCTTTGGCCAGAAGCATGTTAAATTTGTATTCATTCCCTTCTCTGTTGGCTGACACATTTGGGTAGGAAACAAAATCTTCACATCTCTTTGCTCTATGCCTGAGAAATGTGCAAAAGACACTAGTTGTCCAACCTTTGCTCTATCCTTTGTGCCTGCAGTGAACAACTGAAGGGACTACACAGAAGTATATGTTTTTGTCTCCTAGTATTTTCATGTCACAGTTTGTCCCTCTAAATGAAAAACCAAATGGTGTTTTTGAGCAGATAACAGGTCTGATCCTTCAGGCTTTCTGGGCCTGAAGGAAAATATACTCATGCCAATGAAAATCTGCAAAGTGGCTTCTGTGGCAAAGTGGATGAGAAAACAGCCTGTGGGGCACTTGCAGATGCTATGTTCAACATTTGTATACAAGGCAGAATGAAATTAGCAGTTTGCTAAGAACTGAAAGTTGCAATATTTGGTGTGGGCTTTTTTTCTTATTAATTTAAGTGATTTTCGTTTGCTTTCTTTTTGATTTTTGATTAACAAAAAGGTAACATGAAACATTTACAAAGTGATTCGTTCCAAAAGAAAAAAAAAAGAAGAATGTATGTATTATTGCACATACTTGATGGCTTGTTACTGACACAGTCTTTTTACCTACTTGTACATTGCCTCCCTTATTGCAGGAAGTGGTATATAACAAAGGACCATGAGTGTGTGGATGTAAATTACAAACTTCTGGGATTAAACAGCACTCTCTTTAGTTCCTGCTCGTGTTGTTCAAACAATTACACAGGATTTCACATACCATCATTGTGGAAGGCACTGAAAGATTGTGCCAATCTGTCGGGGTGTACTGAGTAGTACTTTTTTTTTTTTTACATATTGAATTACACACTTCACAGAAATTGGGATTAGATTTTCATGCATTTTCTCTAGAAAGTAATTTTTCCTTTTTTAATACCTTGTTATTCTGATCTGTTAAAAATTATCTACATGTTTAACATACTAAACAGAAAAATGTGGTTTAAATGGTTTATATGGCGTGGCTGGATCAGAAAAAGAAAAAAAAAAATCAGTAGTTTTTACAGCTTCCCATAAAAGAAAAATACAAATAAAGGTATTTGAGTGTTGGTATAGAGCAGCATTATCAGGAAAACACCATTAAATCAACTAAAGTTAAATTTAAAAAGTAGGTAAAAAAAGTAGTTTGTACTAAGAGCAAGTATAGCCCAATAATCAAGAACCCATTCCTTAATTTCTTAAGTGCAGTAAGAAGGATGTTCTCATCCTGAAGGACTATTATGCTAAAGATTAGGAAATAACTGGGTAGTAAGTAAGGGAAGAGTAGGAAAAGCACTGTGACTTAACTTCTGGGTTTTTAAGGCAATTTCTTAAGTCAAAGACTAACTGGTACTGTTTATGGAACAGTCCCTAATATCCAACTCATCAATAAATGATTCACAACATGAAAGCATATGTAAAATTTGCATATGTATATACAATGTTTGTTGTGTACGTTTAGCTTGAAGGCATCAGAGAGCCACTGGTCAGGACAACTGCACGAGCTGGGACACGTGGCACAGTCTCTAAGCACCTTATACCTAATCTGGAAAAAAACCCTGGAGGAATCTTTAGAAAATCTACACTGGTGTCAGAGCTGACCTTAAAATAAGATAATAACCATGGACCTCCACAAGATGGGCTTCAGCATCACTTCCTACAGCAGTAAGTAAACACAAGCAATTTTTACAAAATCCATGAGAAACTGTAAGGACAGCTGTAAACCTTATTTAATTCCCCATTTTTCTAATATGAAACTATTTGGCAGGCTCATGATCATCCCTTTTTTCCTGTCTGGGATTTACTGTGCACTCTTTTTTCTACATCTCTGTCTCTTTTTAGAAGATCTTGGGTTTATCAAGGCCTTTTTTATAGAAGAGATTGGTAGACTCTTTCGGGGAGGTAAGACTGCTAACTTGGATGTAACGCCTACACAATGAATTTGAGGATATTTTGTTCAAGTAAAACATTAGAGCAAGCACATTGCTTAGGTCAGAGCTGTGGCCCACCTTGTTGCCTGACTTTATTTAAAATAATGCCCTTGTGTGTGTTACAGGGAACTGGTTATTAACTTTGTATTCCCTCATTCTTTGGAAAACTGTATTGCATTGTGCTGACTTCAGAGAAAATAAAATAATTTCACCGCAAATTAAAAAAAATAAATATTTACTCATTGGAAATAATGTATTTATTTTAGTTTGTCTTTATGTAAATTCTTGGAAATTTCTTTTGTTAGCTTGCATAGTCAGGCTTCCATTAAAACAATAACTGATGCAAACATCTATATAGCATAATACTCATTTTTAATTATAACTAAGTAGAAGACTGTAATGTTCAACTGTGTGTTAGAAATCACAAGCTTCTCATAATTAGTAAAAAATTCCTGTTCAATTTGCGACAAGCTATAAAAAATAAAATACAAGAAACATAGTAACTGAGTTTTTCACGTGCCAGTATTATGGGATTGGCTTAAAAATCAGAATGCTTTTAGTAAATCCTTAAAAGCAAATATTTTTCTAGTAGTTCATGAGTAAAAGTTAAGATTTTTTTTTAATTAAGAGAAAAATGCTCTAACAAGGAATCCTGATATTTTGGGTGGTGATATATATTAAGAAGTGAAAATAATACATTTATGGGATTAATAGCTGAGAAGTCAAAGGGAAATTGTCATCCAGCTGAAGTCTTTCTGGTAGAATCCTAATGTAATTGGTTCTTTGTCCTTCACTGCTTGACATTTTATCAATGAGCTATAAGAAAACATCAAATCATCTAAGATAATTACTGTGGGTTACAGAAAGGCAGATAATGAAGAGGCCAGGTCACTGATCCAGATCGCTGAGGTGAATTCAGACAAATACTGTGTGTTACAATACAGCCAGATAAAAAAAAAACAACAAACAAACAAACACCACAACCCCACCACCACCACCACCACCATAGACCTAGGCCAAAAAATAAAGCTAGTACTTACGTGATAAATAAAACATGAGGTCGTTGGGGTCATGGTGGGTAGACGGCTGAACCTGAGCTCACGTTGTTAAACTGGCCAAGAGAGGGAGGCGAGGCTTTGCCCTGCAGCTGTACAGCCGCTGAGGTGCGGAGGGTCGGCCAGCGCAGGGAGCAGCGGAGGAGAAGCTGGGGGTCCTGAGGGCCCTCGTTGCAAGCTGCAGCCCCAGAAGAGCTGGGAAGGTGAGCAGAGCAGGCTCGCAGACAGTGACCGTGTGAGCCACAGGCCGGTGAAGCCCCTGATGGGAAGGCTGGTCCGTCGTGAAGCCAGGAGACAAGGTCTGCAAGGCAAGGTCAGGGTCAGCACAGCACAAACCTGAGTGCATTCGTTGCTTTCACCTTTCTGTGAATGCATTAAAGTATGTTGTGCATTCACAACCTGACAGGCACCACAGTTCACAAGCCCTGAATATCACTAATATCTGCGTTAGTTAGCTCATCTCTACTTAATAAATAATGAAAAGACGCAAAGCTTACCACTAGATAACGCTTACAATAGTCACATTTAATTGGTAGGAAACTTACCGATCCTAAACACAGGCATTTAATCATTCTTTGTCATCCTATGGAGGAAGGAGATCTTTTTTCTGAACAGTCACTAAGAGAAGCTCAAAAGGGACAATACAGCAGGTGTGTCAGGTGTGAGGAGCACAGGGAGGCTCAATACACTGATACTGAAAGGCCTGACCAAGCATTTCTCTGCCCTAAGGCTGCTCCTCACCTGTGTTGCTTCATGTTATGAGGGGATCTGGCACCGCCCTTAGAAACACCACTACTAGAAACACCTGCAGGGGCTGCTGGGGCCCAGCACCTGCCGCCTGGGGAGGCAGCTGTGCAGCAGATGGACAGAGCTGCCTGGGAAGGCCGTGGGTGCCCCCATCTGTGCCACCTTCCAGAACCTTCTGCCACCTGAGAGGGCGGTGGGCGCCTGGCTGCTGCACTGAGGCAGGGCGTGCTTCCCGCCAAAACACCTGGGCTGTGCCGTGCCTGGCTGCTGCACTGAGGCAGGGCATGCTTCCCACCAAAATGCCTGCGCTGTGCCGTGCCTGGCTGCTGCACTGAGGCAGGGCGTGCTTCCCGCCAAAACGCCCACGCTGTGCCGTGCCTGGCTGCTGCACTGAGGCAGGGCGTGCTTCCCGCCAAAACACCTGGGCTGTGCCATGCCGCGCTCTCTCCTTTGTGCTGCCCACGGTGGTGACTGACTGAGGTGAACAGGACACGTCCATCGGTCGCCTTTTCTCCTGAGACGGAATCACAGCACGCAGAAGGGTGGCTGGGCTTCAGGCGACCGGTGGCTCCCTGGCCCAGGGAAGGGTGAGTGGAGAGTGGCAGCAGTAGCGTGGCCTCATGGTGTGAGGCACAGGCTGCCATGTTGTGCCTCAGGAGAGGCTGTGGTCCTTCTCCCACGGGCCTTGCCCCAGCAGCAATAGCACAGCCTCCTGTGCCTGACTGCTACCTGAGCTGCTGTGGGTCTTGTGTACTTTCGTCCATCACATTGCTCTGGGTGCCCTCCAGTAGGTCTGCAGGTTTCTGTTCATCTCACCCGAGCCTGTTGGTCAGCCCTTTGCCTTCATTTGGAGCCCTCCTCCCAGAGCCACCATATCACTTCCACCTGTCGGTCT
This sequence comes from Ibycter americanus, assembly GCA_035590275.1. Classification (NCBI taxonomy): domain Eukaryota; kingdom Metazoa; phylum Chordata; class Aves; order Falconiformes; family Falconidae; genus Ibycter; species Ibycter americanus. Next base: position 18,939,427 of record JAVJGI010000037.1, read on the forward strand.
GTGGGACCTCCTTGCTGTGCCCCACCCAGGTCTGCATTCTTCCTTTTTAAAGAATGTTGCCAAGGTGTAGCTGCTATTGCTGCTCCAGCCGCTCAGAGGTAAGCCTTTGTGGGTTACTGCTGGGTTTCAGCTACTGCTGGATGTTTGTATCCTGTTTATTTTTGGCAATGCCTCCTGTTGTCTTTCTGCACTAATGAAACAATAGAGTTCTGAGGATAAGGTTCTCCTAATCAGCTTTTATCTTCATTTTAGAAGATAGTAGGGTGGTTCTCACCTACTTGAGTAAGCCTGCTTAGGAAATTACAATATGCTTATCTCTTATTTAGTGAGATCGCTTCTGTGTTACAGTTAAATTGCATGTTTGTTCAAACAGGAGCTAATTTAGAGAGGGGAAGGGCCTTTCTCCATTTTAATTCATCATCCATAGTATGCCAATTGAAAACATGACGCTTTGTATGAAGGAAAAGAAAAACAAACTGAAGATGCATTTTTGTGATCACCAGCATGTTGTGGAATTATTGCCATTTTCCTTGGATTTTAATTGAAGACTATAATACTTGCAATTTGTAACTCCCTTACAAAATCACTACGGTAATTACAGCCTTCTCAAGCTTAGGTGTCATTTGTGGCTGATAGCGGTGTTTGAAAGGTTGACAAATAAAGGGATTATATTGGTTGAAATGGGAGTTAGTAATTTTTAATTAGAATTTTTATTCTTCTTTTCTGAAACATTGCTTAGGTAATGATTTGGTGTGTTTTTTTCTTTTTTTAACATGTTCCCCACAATCAAAATGTCTAAATTAACGTGTTTTTCCATTTGTGCTGTGTGTCAAACATATAAATGATTCCTTTAGTGTTTAAATTGTGAAGTTAAGTCACTGAAAATGCTATTGTACTCTTAACTATATGCAATTATTTTTTTTCTTCTGGGTGCTTATGTATTTGTGTCTTTATTCACTCAATGTTTTAATACTGTTGAATTTGTGAGACTTTACACAAGTGCCTGAAGCATGCGTGCTGGGCTTGTCTGAATAAGGAGTAGTGGCTCAGTGAAATTTAATGATAAAGCTGAAGATCTTGGGCACTGAAGTTCCAGTCAGAAGGAAGAGAAGCTAAAAAGAGCCTACTGACTAATAAACAAGGCTTACAAGTTGAGGTTTTTCATGTAACTGGTAAAGTTTACAAAACTGTGATTTTAGCTACTTCTTTTTGATCAACCTGATAATTAGCATGATTTTATGCTGAATATGCTGAATAGGTGAGATTATTTAACATTAAGAGCAATAAGCACTGAATGTGAGAGTAAATGTGCAATGGTGGAAAATCAGGTGTATGTACTGATGGGAGAGCTTGGGTAACTAGAACAGTTCCCATTCTAAACCACAAGGATTTTACTTATTCACTCTGTGTGCATGTGCGTATCCTAAATTGTATGTTAAATATGTAGTCAAGAAGTCTTTATATGGATCCCTCAGTGTACAGGGTAGCATGGTCAAGAATTCATGGCTTCCAGAAGCTGTGAATATGAAACAAAATCCTGTCCAGGATGACGATGATCATCAAACTATTATTAAACCCAAGGTATAAAGTTCTATTTTCTCAACATGGTTCATAAATAAATCACGTTCTCATTAAGAATATCATTCTTACCACTTTTCATTAGAGATCTTTAGTACTCTCCTATAAAACTGATCTTCTACTTGTTATTCCTGTATTATGGTCTTCTGACTTCTTATCTATTTATTTTAAACAAAGAAACTAGTTATATGAATTCAGCTTCACAAATGTATCACAAAATGCTGTTTCCCTTTGCTAATAATTCTACCAAATATCTAAGCTGAAAGAAGAAGAATACAATTGTTTCTGAGAATAGATCTTTCTCCTACACATCTCTGTAGGATATAACTCATTAAAGTGTTATGTTCCTTTTTGTTTTTCATTGCTGTCCCCTTCATAGTAGCATGAACACTCTGTGCATGTGAATTGTATAAGCTTCTTGCTTAATGCTGACTGCCCCTGCTTTGTACTTCCAGTGAATATTGTCGCTACAGTCCATGTGGCATTGTATAAATCTTATGAGATGGTGAAAAGAATAGTATTCATCTTAATATCAATTCTTGTGGTAGTCCTGTACTTGCTGCACTCCTTCAAAACTATTCCCACTTGCAAGTCTCCTTTTATTTGAAATCTGCTTTTATTAATCTACTCCAGTAACTCAAATATTTTAAGGTAACTTTGTAGATTTGCTCTTTATATCAGGCTGCCTCTAAAGCTTTGCAAAAATGTAGATAAACTCTATTGCTTCTCTTGCATCTTTCCTATAAAATGTCTTTTTCCCTTAAGTCTCAAAAATGTCTTTGTTAATATCCTTTGTTAATGAATGAAGCAATTGTTCAATTTGTGAGGAAAGGCTATTCTAATGTCCTTACAGTATGCTGCAAAGGTAGGGAAACCAAAGAGGAGTATGGGGAAGGGCTTTAGTTCAGGAGTTGGACTTCAGCTACGAAGCTTCTGCTTCAGCAAGCTCAGAGGTTGGTTTGTGTGAAGATAGGGAGTACCATGTTAACTGAACTGCAGGTGCCTGCAGCAAAGGAATCTGGTTGAGAACCACTGAATTTAAATGCTCTTCTGTTTCTTGTTCTGACACTTGTGTTGTGACAACGTGCTCTGTTACTCATCTCCTTCTCTACTGAAAAGACATAAAAATCAACCACAGTCATTAATGAATATTGTGCACTTTCCTTGTATATACTATGTTGATTATGTGTACCCAGGTATCCTCTTCGACAGCCTTCTGTTTTACAATGGCCCTGTTCTTGTCTTAGTACAATAACTGTTTTATAAAGGGGTCATCATGGATTCATGCACCTTTTCTGCCTGAGGAACAAAATTCATTGATTTACATGTTTCATGAATATTGTGACACGATACATACCTGTGCTACTTCATCTCATTCTCATTCCTGTTGCAGATAATTATTTAACAGAAAATACTGTAGAAAAGCCAGTGTTGGATATGTGTGCAAGCAATATAATGGCTAGTCAACTGCAGTTGATACTTTAGAATTTTAAAATAACATGTCTGTTTAAAATTTCAGACTGACTCTGCATCCTCGGTGATTCTTTGGGCTAAATACTAGCTTCATATATTATCAGGGGAGAGTGAATCATGCTTTCCTCTTCCCTTGGCACATGATGACGAGTGTGTTAAAGATCCTTTTCAGGTTAAATTATAATGCTTGGAACTTGTTTTCCTGTCCGGTTCTTTAATTTATTTTAATTTTCTGATTGATCAAGTGTCTGTTCTTAAAAGTATGCTAAGAGTTTCCTTATGTTCCTTTTGAGACCTACCAAAGAGCTCCAAGTTAAAATCCTCATGATGGAAACTGATACAGACTTAAACTGAAACAGATGTTAGTGTGAGAGCCAGTGAAATAGGCAACAGTTATTGCTATGCATATGCTTTTTATTAAAAGAGTGCCCTAGAGGCTAGAGCATAGACTGGTTTGTGTCAGGGCCATGGATGCACTAATAGGCCTTAACTGGACTCACCTGGGCCCTCCTCTCCCCAGATCCCCTACAGAGTCTGCCCACTGGCCCAGGGCCCTTGCCTGTCCTGTACCACAGGTATACCTGTACCCAGCTGTGTCCCCTGTCTTGGCTTACTGACTGTTTTCCCTGGATGCAGCTTGGAGCTGTGTTGTAGGTAGCTCATCTCCAGTTTCATCCCTGGTTCTGTCTCCAGAAGGAAGGTTTAATTTGTCTCATAGCCTGCACTGCAGGCCTGTCTCTGGTCCCACCTTCTGCTGCTTCTGACTGGCCTCCCTGGATACACCTTGGACCTTGTCTTATCTGGGCGCTGTGGAAGCTGTCCCTCTCCCAGCTTGGCCCTGTCTGATCCTGTGGGACTGTCCCTCTCCCAGCCTGGCCCTGTCTGATCCTGTGGGACTGTCCCCCCTGTTTGGTGAGGCTGTTCTTGCCTGGCTTATTTCTGCTCTTGGAGCAGCCCATCTTCTTGCTCTTCCCTGACAAGTTACTTGTAACATCATGTTTGCAGTGTCTTGCAAAGTTGTTCTAAAACATTGTAAAGGTTCTGTCATCAAGCAAAAGCTCATGTTGCAGAGCTTACACAAAGGATCTCGTGTAAAAAGAAATCCACTTTCATTTTGAAGGAGAAACTTTTCCTGACAGTGGAGTTCCCAGGTGACATCCACATCAGCGATACTGCAGAGACTTAACAGGCAAAGCAAATGGAATCTGATTAAGGAATGTTTTCCTGAAAGGTAATCTTACGTGCATAAGCAAAATTGGCAGTTGCCATCTGTAATCTGGAACTTCTCTAGATTTCATTTGATTTTTCAAAACCTGTGAATTTAGCATAAAGAAAAAATATCTGCAGTTCACACAATGTGTTTAGAGATGTGAAATGCCTGGACAAAAAAGCAAGAAAGGAGAAGGAGAATAAAATCAATCATGATGATATTTCTGCACAGAAGACTTCCGAGACCTGGCAGAAAACTTAGTATGGGGACAGAATCTCTTGTCTACCCCTTTTGGACTGTATTTAGGATCCAGAATTTGCTTTTGGAGAAATTAGGGTGATAAGTGAGAATATTTCTTCTTAGCTCAAATAAAACCAATGAGCATTAAGCTGTAAAATCTGAATTTATTTTTAGTGAAGGAAATACAATTATTTTAGAGTGTTTTTGAGTACTTAACATGGAATTAAAGCGGTCTTAAGCTGTCTGGGAAACAGGAGGCATTTTGTAGAATAAGACCAACAGAACTGTTTGGTATCTTAAGTGTTTTGCAGCATTTTTGCATGCCGGTGCTCTTGTATCTGTGTCCAGTGCACTCCTGTTGCCTCCTCCTGCTCCCTGCACTAGTGTGGAGAGCAGTTTAGGGCAACACACTCATCCTTGGGTGTAAGGGAAGCAGAGGTATCAGTGTGGTAGTGCTGGTGTGTCAAAAGATAAAAAGGGATGTTTCTTGTGCAGTTTCTGAGGAGATACAAACTAGCTTAAAATGGTATGACATGAGAAAAGAACATGTTTTTGAAAGCCCTGAAGCGAGTGAATGTTTTGTAACAGTAAGTTGGTTTGTTAAAATTTACTGCTATGTGGGGGATGTGCAAGATGATAAAGCTTTTCTACAAAAGCATATGTTTTCATTCTGCTTTTATGGTAGAATATTTCTACTCAAGTAGTTGGATCTCTGCATAGGAAGAAACAGTGTCCAGTATAAGAAAGGTAATGGAATTAAAACGTGAAATAAGATGTGATACAATGGAAATTAAGTATGTAATGCGTGAAGAACAGGTAGATGTAGACTAGTATTCCTTTTTTTTGCCTTAATTTAAACTGCTAAATAAATGATGTTTAGCATTTCGGTAATGGAAACATGATTTTATTCACTCTACATTTAATAAAAAAACAAGTCAACCCTATATTGTGAGTTTACTTGCACAGAAGATGAGCTACAGGAAGAATGCAATGGTAAATGGGCAGTCTGGCAGTCCTTTGAGGTTTTTGTCATGTATGCATAGCTTCTATATCATGCACCATGTTTCATCTTTTATGTTTCTGTATCACAAAGATAACTGTGGGAGCTCTCTGCAGGTGTTCAGCAGTTAGGAAAAAGTTGGAAAAGATTAGGACTTAAACAAAGAGTGTTTAGCTGATTAGGCTACAGTAGAATATTTTAGACAGCACACACGACAGGGTGCTACTACAAAGATGTTACAGTATCAAACTAAGCAACATTAAAAGGATCAAGATGATTTAAATAGGGATTATTTATTTTTTTTTAGTTCTCTGTTAGGGGTTTTTATTATATGTAACTATGTGGTACCTCAGAGTACCAAGTAAATCTGCATAGCAGAATTTCTAGTGAATCTTGCAATATTTTTGGCTGTGTTATTTTTAAAATTATTTTTCAATTACACAGAAAGTAAGTAGTAGATTGTTGGATATTTCTAGCCTGTTTGTAGTGGTAACAATAAACTTTCTTTTTTATTTTCTTTTTTTTTTTTTAATTCCTCACACACACACCACACCCCCGCCCTCTTTAGAAAGAAGGCAGGGAGATTATAAACTATCAGTCATCAAGTTTATACACTTTTAAAAAATTGGTGATAGACATTGGTCCTCAAGATTTTTTCAGTGTTATTCCTGTGAGATGACAAGACTAAATAAGTGCTAAATACTTTTCATTATGTTATGTAGCCTGGAATCCATTTCATGTCATTTAAACTAGCAAGTTTGCTCCAGGAAACAAAAAAAGAAACATGGCAAGAAAGCATTAGATTAATTTACATAAGCATAGAACTGTTATAGTTTTGGGGCCATTGCTGTGGTGATCCTTTCTATTGGATCACTTAAAGCCCTACCTAAATAATTTAGTTTGGGACTTGGTATGTTTTTAAGGCTTTGAATTACATGTAGTTAGTTTTCATGAGTATTCTGCTTCAAAACTTCCATTGTGGTTCAAAATCAAGCCATCTTCTTTGTGAAGAGAGCATCAGACAAATCAAACACCTGCCCCAAATTTGAATTAGTGACAAGCTACTTCCTGTTCATCTGTTGAAATGTCAGGTAGAGATGCGTAGAATAGTAGCCTTAAATGCTGTTTTGTGCTTGGTATGGGGTAGAGCTGCAGTGTCTGACAAAATGGCAGACTTTTGCAAAAGGGAGTATCACTTGGTTTTGATGCTTCTGAGAACTTGCAAGTTCATATGGCTGCAGTGCTTGTTGCCCATCGTGTTGTTTCACTTGTATGCAGGCAGGTAGAATGTCAGAGTTGGAAATGATTTTACACTTTCTTTACCTGTTGTACTGAATTTTTTAGCCTTCTACATGCCACGGCTTAGCGATACTCCTCATCTCCAAAGGTTTGTGACTTTCTTGTGTGATAGCATGAAAATGATTAAAGGGTGCTCTCGGCCCCACCTTCGGAGTCATGCTGAAGATTTTAGGAATCATTATAAAACTTCCCATACTTGGAACCAGTAGCTCTGTAGTAACAGTGGTGGTATTTTTATCAGTGATCCTGCTGACCTTTTGTATTTTCTTACAAAGTCAAATTTCTCATTAACAAATCTTGTACTTTGTTATCTGGCTCTCTGATATCAAAGTCTATATTGTGTATGTCATTTTGTTGTACAGTTTTGTCTGACTTTTGAGTGGAGTTTTCTATCCAGAGTTTTCAGCTAGTTCAGGAAGTCAGCCTGAAAACAATGTTTTCCTCAATACTGGCTGATTGCTTAATATACATTATGAAAATACTTCTCGGACTGCAGATTGGATATCTCTAACTGTGATTTCTTTGAAATCATATATGTACTTAGATGCTCATTGAAAATCTGGCTAGATGACTTTGTCATTTCTAGACTGAGGAGCTTGTGAAATTTTTACCCTTTGACTTCAAAAGCATCTCTTCAGTGATTAGGTCCAGAGTACATTCTGATTCTTTGTGAGTTGGATACAGAAAATTGTGACTCAAGTGCTAAATAAACGATGTTATGTATTACATGTCAGAAACTAGAAGAAGGTCAAACTTTGGCAGACTAATTCCTACTAGATCAAATGGCTATGCCATGTAATTCAATAAATCATTTGGTTTTTGTAACATTTTTATTTTTAATGAGAGTAGGATGTCTCTCTGGGCTATCATTCACTTAGTGGTAGATTGATATGAACCAGAGATAAGTAATACAACCTTTTCTCCCACTCTAGATAGAACAATAGATGGGTATAGTAGTTTTAATATAATGAAGTGATGGTGTACACATACTTAGCTGTTACTTGGTTTATGCGTTAATTTCTTTCATTTAGAAGAAAGCCATATATGCTTGTGAAGAAAAAGGAAAGTTAACATTAAATGCATGGTTTTATCCCAAAGTCTGTATACAAAGTAGAGAATGGCAAATTGAACTAGTCAGGAACTGGAAAAAAAAAAAATATCTAAATAACTATTAAGACTATCACAGATGATGTAAAATTAACAAGCCACTGTTACTTTATTAATTTATTAATGATAGTGGCACCTTGCTCAAAATCAGTACCTGACAATGTTGCTTGAAACCAGTGCCTCGCTAGAATGCTGGAGAGACTTCTTGTGACCATTATACATGCATAACTCATTTGTCCTAATACTCTGTTGTGCAGTTTGGCTTGATAACCATTGCCTGGGTGTTTTAGTGACATCAAATGACATTACGGGTCAGTGGAAGGGAATACTTCCCTACACTGAGAGTGAATTTGATGCTGTATGCAAAGTGTTCTGATTAATAATACTCTTCCTTTTGCGGTATTTACATACTTCTGGTCAACGATTATGAAGTGCTTTAAGTAAATCTAAACACTCATTTCCTTAATTTCAAATGGATTGTATATTCTGTTGTTGTGAATAGAATAACATGCTTTAAATCACAGCTGCTCACAGAAGCAGAACTGGATCTCTTTGAGAGGATCATACCATCCTTCTGCTCAATAACTTAGTTACCTTTATGGGCATACATTAATTTGGGGTTTTAGGGAGCTTGTGAGTGAAGCGCAATCCACTACTAGCATGACTATTTAATGGATCTCAGTTTGAAAAGTTGGGAGTGCTCTGCAGCTATTAACTGTGATGAAGCCAGATACAGAGTACAATGGGTCTAGACATCCAGCAGCTGAGGTTACATTCTTCTGCTCCTTAGCCTGTAACAGAGGTTACTGTCCTTCAGTCTCAGTGCATTTGTGAAGTGTAAGCTTTTCAGAGCTGAAAAACTGCGCTATGTAAACCAGGGCATATTTTGGGAGGAATAAGAGCAACAGTTAGTTTTCTGTGGTTCTACTACTGTAGATTACATAGTGGTACACACTATCCATTTTTTCAGGTGAAAGGAAGGATGCAGTCATGCATTAGCCTGTCTTGGGCTGTGAGTCTAATGTTAGTTCTGTGTGAAAGCATAACTGTTCAGCTATTTTCATGTCACCTTATCTTTGGCTAAGCTTGACCTGGGCTTGCATAGTAATTTTGGAAAGCGTTGGTAATGTAAATATCTGAAGTAGTTTTTTTAAAGGCTAAAACAGAGGAGTCTGATTTTTATGGTTATGATATTTGCTAAACAGTCTCGGAATATGTAAATAAAACCATGTAGTGCATAACTGGAAACTTTTATTTTAGTTGAATGGACATCTGGGATTACTTCTGTACTGAATTATTCAATTTAACATCTAGAATGGAAGTACAAGCTACTGATTATGTAAAACTGAAATATAGCCTACAGAAGAAAACAAGAATCTGGGAAAATACTTCACTAGAAAGGGATTTATCAATGCCTAAGTTTGTTTAATATCTTGAGATTCCTTTTTGCAAGTTATTGTATCAAAAGTGCCAAAGGGTTATCAATTTGTTGTTGAATTTATGTGCCTCTCCAGGGCTGGTAATTCAAATGCTGTAAACCTGAATGTTGACTTGCATAATATTTGTATGTTTAGGGAATGGTGCAAAAACAGTGAAGAAATTAAAGATAACTTTTTTCTTTCCTTACATAATTAAGAATCTTTGAAAACAAGAAAAGTCTGTACAACATTACAGTGATAGAACTAAAAAAAGTCATCATTGTAATTTTTCTGGAATGGTATTTTGATCAGATCATAGGAAAGACATCTTGCATTTGTAGGGGGGTAGAGGGGAGTAGGAAAAGGAAAACCTCAGTCTGAAAGCAGTTGACTTCCATGGTCTCTGTCTCAAGCCTAAAATGAAGTAAAGCAACAGGAAAGCTGACCTCCCTCGGTCTAATCTGAACATCAGAAAATCGAAGTGATCAGTTCTGGGCTCTGGTGTTCTCAAGATGTAACATCCATAAGGTAATGAGCACAGTAGCTGGAGTTTTGAATACCCTTCTGTGTTGCTAGGCATGCCAGCAGTGTGCTAGACTGCTCCATGTGCTTGGCTGTCAAAAAAGGTAGCTCCTTCTTCTTATTGTCTATTTATTATATGTTTCATTAGAGATCCCTGTGTTTACTGGATGTCTGACTGAAAACTAGCAGACAACTAGTACAGACAACAACAAAAATTGCTTAAACCCTGAAGACAAACTTGGGATCTGTAAAGTTTCCTCATCAGTGGATGTCAATAGTAAACTTCAGTGTGCTCTACCAAAACTGTAGCCTTAACTATAGTTAAAAATATTCTGTGTTAGTTGACTTGAGAGGCAACAGACAGTCGTGTGCCTCAAAGGAATCTACTGCAAAAGACACCTAGCAATTTTACTTGAAAATAAAACCCAGGTAATGCAGTCAGTCTGTATGATTAATTTTCTGTATCTTAGCTGTCAAAAATAAGACCCTTCTGGATTGCAGTGCTAAGATTTGTAAAGTGCATGGAGATCTAAATCTGGAAGATCTTGGCTATTAAAAAGAGGAGTAATTCTGTCAAAACTCATGAACTTATAAGTACCCAGAAAATACATACGTTGCCTAGCCTGCTGTTATGATAATCTGGAAGAATTTATAACTACTGGGAAAAATGTGAACTATGTTTTAGTTATTGTGTTTTCCTAGGTATTCTGCTTTTTTACTGAATGAGTCTTTGGTCATTGCCAAAAAAGGATGCATCTTCCTGTTGATGGGCATAGTTTTGTGCTGTCAAGATTACAAAAACAATGTCAGTTTTTAGCATGTTTTAAGTAGGCTGCTGCAATGTCACATCTGTCAGTACACAAAAAACACACAAACTACTGCTGAGGTGGGGCACCACAAAGGATGGGGGTTTTGGAATAATTTCCAGGAACGATTCAGCTGATTTGCTCACTTGCTTTGTAATGTCTTACCCTAGCATTGATACATGTCAAATTCAAAAGGTAGTATTTAGATTTATTTTCAGGAAACTTTTTACCCACTTCAAGAGTTCTCTTATGATTTCTGGCACTGCCGGTGCCCAGGGTGACAGTTCTAACGTTTTCAAATTCCAGAGAAGGAGAAACAGTTAGCCCTTCAGTGCGTGGGAAGGTAATACTGAGCAGGGATCTGCATGCTGAAACTGGTCCAGCTCTGGTGGTTCTGCTCTCTCTATTTGGCAGAAGATTAGTGTAATGGCTATGCAGTGATGCTACGAGGGAATTACTATGTTATCTGGGCATGGCTGAAGAGAATTCAGTCCAATGACACAAGTATGTTAGCACTGCCAAAACATAAGGAAGAGCAAAAATCCTCCAGATATTTCTCAGGGGACAGTTTGTCCTGGAAGTGCTTGAATGCTATGTTTGGGCACTTATCCCTTGTGTCTGTTTGTCATTACTGTGTTTGATTCAAAGAGAAGATGATTCAAAGCGCAGCGTCATCTGCCCCTTTCTTTCAAGTTGAGACATTTTTCATCATTTCCAAGTGAAACTTCTGTGATTTCTGACTTCTGTATTTTAACTGTCTTATTCTTCATGTCCTCAAGCAGAAAAGCATGCTGCTTATTATCTCCTCTTTTGTGTGTTGGATCCACTTTATGCTTTAGAAGTGCTGTGCTTCCATTTCTACTGATATTCCTGTCAGAACTCACACTAGCTCAACGAGGCACTGAATCTGATCTTTGGAGGTTTTTTAATGAGGTATTAAGAACATCATACACACGCACTTCAAATCTGTTGAGCATATAATAATGAAATGGAATCATATATTGTATGTTTCTTTCTCTGGATAGTTTCTGATTCTTCTGTTAAGTCAGGCCTTCTTCTGCACAGAGCTGGGTTCATGAGCAGCATGTTCCTGTGCTCTGAAGTAGCCAAAATATCAAAATGTAGTCTTTTTGCCCCAACATAATTTGCTTGATTTAAAGATCTTACCTGGAGAGCAGCATCCCTTAGCTGGATGTGAAAGGCCACCAGTTCGACTTTGTGCATCAGTAACAAGTGAAAAATGAAAGGGGGGAAAAAAAGTATTATTAAATTACTAATTACTTAAGTCACAAAAGCAAGCACTTGGCTTTGCAGACAGATTTCCAACATACTTGAAGGAGGACTGAAGTGTTTGATGCTACAGTTCTGATGGACTTTTGTTTTGATATTACTACTTATTGGCCTTCATTTTTATACTGATAATATAAACTTTTGTCTAGAGCGCAGTCTTGACTAGACACTAACTCCAGTAATCAGGAGCGTGACTGGGTTCCTATAAGAAAGCAGCAGACAGGGAAGCTGTACTAGTTGTGTTGTATATTCCATGCGATGCATGTGCATTTGAAAAGGTTCATGTTGAGGAGCAGTGTTTGGCTTTTCCAGAGGGATTTCTTGGGTTTATTCTCCCTTGCATCTGTACACAGAGAAGTGCAGAATATTCTCCATATGAATGATCTGTTATGTTTGTGATAGTGCAAGTATATACTGCACATGATGCCATGCCTGCTTCTAAAGATTGTCTCACTGGCCTCCTTATTATAGATTAAAATTACCTGTGAAGAAATAATCTCCTTTTGTTTGTTTTGATCCTGCCACCTGTAGGTTTCCTTTGCCTTCAAGATCTTACTTGAGGAGAGTTTGTGCATAGTCATTGCAAGCTTATGTTCTTGGTTCTACTTAGATATTAGCTAAATCTGTCTTAGGCTCTTCAGTTCCCCTTTTGAGCCTAAATAATTCTAGTGTATCAGTCATCAGTTTAATAGTAAATTCAAGTATTGAACAGCATTTTGAAAAATTATGCGAAGTATGTGCTGCAGTGCTAGTTCACAGGAGTAACAAGATGCCTTCATTTGATGGTATAGCATACCTTGTTAATTGATTATGATTTTTAAAGTAAACTCTGGCTGATATTGTAAATGGGATTCCTTCATGAGTCATTTGCATATCTCTATCTAAAAACAATTTGCCATACCAGCTGGCCAAATCTGAGATGTGAAAGCACGTAGTTGTTCTCCACTTTACCAGTGTAGGAGCTAGGAGGGCCAGTTCTAGGGAAGTCATGGAGTGTAGGAAAAGTCTGAGTGAGGAAGAAGAATCCTGGGTTCTTTAGTAACTGTCCAAGCCCAGTGGTCCTACTGAGAGATTAGGGCAAGATCTAGGTGTCTGTAGTGCACTAAGGACAAGATTTGATGTGTATCGTGTACGTCACCTTTTATCTTTCCATGACAAGAGAAACTGGACTCAGAAAGGTTGAAAATTTTAGGCTGAAATTTTAGAACAGATATGTTTAAGCACTCATGAAGCCCAAAAAGTCCTACACCTAAGATCTTGGGTACTCGTTACATTTTCACAGGAGTTTAAAATGCAGTCATTGTCTCAAAAATGTGCCAAGAATGTGCTTTGTTTATCAGTGGGAGAGAGAGAGCAGCAGTCCTTTTGGAATAAGTATACTATTAGAGCCAAGAGTACTATTAGGGGACCAAGACACAGCCAGCATCACAAACTTTTCTGACTTCTAATTTTAAAATTATAACACAACCTAGTAGTTTTTGGGTTGCAACTCTGGATTTACTGATCACTGCCTTACCTTCCAGTGTAACAGAGAATGACAAGATAGTTACATCTAGTTTCCCTTGAGTATGAATGAGGTAAAAAACAGGTATGTATGCAATGTTTTAATAAAAGTGGCTTGGATGAAGTTTCTTTCCTTCTCTTTTAATTTCCAGCCAGGTATTTCCAGTGTAAGGTGTTTCATTTATGAGCGGTCTAACTCTCTGTTGGTTGCTTACCTCTTTTGTTTCAGTTTTTACTTAACATTAGTTGGATGGACTGAGGTTTTAATCAGAGAGAAAGGACCTGAGTACCTCAGGTTATTTCTTGCATTTTTCCATGCCCCTCTCAAAAAAAAATATTTCATTTCTTAAGTAGAACAAAAAGCATCTTTATTCTGTAGTAGTAAAAGGAAAATTCCTTTGTTTCAGTGGGATAAGAGACCTTTATCATATCTTTTAAAATGGTTTAAAGTGGAGTATTTTTTGTCATCTGTCAGCTTGAAAGGTCATGGTTTAGACAGTCATTCCTAAGCCCCTTGGATAATGTTTACAGTGCTCTCAAATGACTTAAAATGGACTAAATTGTTTTCAGCCGACAGTAGTAAAGGTCATGGAGGAAATCTGTTTAGTCAGCCTTGCTTGCTTCCTAAGTACACATAGTAAAAATGTGCCATAAACTGCAGCAAGAAAGAAGTTTTAACTTTAAAAGACACTGGAGGCTAAGGGAATGGAATGTACCTCTTGTGGATATAAATTGCTTGGCAGAGAATTTGCTAAGCAGGGGTTGTTATGGCAAACTTTTGTCCAATCACTGCTAGCTCCTACCTTTTCCTTCTGTTGTCCCCTTTCACATTACAGTTCATTACTTGGAGAATTTGTGGATTTAGGGGCATATTCTAATCTCAGTGTGGGTGCTCGTAACTCCTAGACACTCTTAATGAGAGGCAGGCATGCTCTTAGGGAGTTGGGGGTGGGGGGTGGAGCAGAAAAAAAAGACTATACCTCAGTGTTGAATTTCCTGAAACTCCTTTTCAGCCCTCACTCGCAACTAGAATCTGGTGCTGTTAGCCTCTGTGCGGTACCTTGCTATGAATGTCGTTGTGTTGATTACAGTGACAGTTCTTCCTGAGTAAAGTATTGCCAAATATAAAGATCAAATCGTTTTAGCATTAGAGAAAAAGAAAATAAATTACTGTCTCCAGTTTGGCATGATACCGGCTAGCAAGGAGTAAGTTTACAAACTCCAGCTACAAACTAACTCTACTGAGCGGATTCCAGGCAGCTTCTGCTGCATTTGCCAACTCTTTGAAAATGGGATTCTTAAATGGTGTTTATGACCTGTTTGTTAGCCAGTACCTAGTGGTGGTGGTGTATATTTTATTTAAGGCATCTCACACAGTTGGAACTTATCCTCTACATATGCACTTAAGTAAACAGAATGTGCTTCTAACAGCTTGAATGGATTCCCATCATACTCTTGTTTTGATTTAGGCAATCATAGGGACAGATTCTTTAGATGGGAGTTCTTTCAGTGTAGGACCAGTAAAAGAAAGGGGGAAGTGGCATGTTGCCACGTTAATGAGTCATCTGATCCTGGGGCTGCTTAAGAGCTGCTAGAACTGCAATTCCAGGGGTTGTCTACTGAGCTTTTGTTAGGGGTTTTTATTTTTTTTCTCCCCTTCCCTCCATAGCCTGCTGTCTGTATTACACAAAAGGAGTAAGTAATACTGAATTGCAGTATTTGCCTTGTGCCTTCCAAGGACTGCAGTATGGTGCAAAAATGCTCAGAAATAACTCACCTGTTGCTCACAGCTAAGGAAGAGAAAATAAAATCTTTAATGGGTTAATTTTTTTTGCCATTCTGTGTAATGTTACTATTTTTTAAATAGGCACAAAGAACTCATATGCTGTACAAATTATTTTATGTCATAAACTAAATACAGCTAAACATATTTCATGTAACTTAACTGGTTTGTCTTGGTATGTAAAGAAAAACTGAAAAGACCACCTTGCCAAGTATAGTCGGCATTTCTTGATTTTATATTGCATTTAAACAGGACTTTATCCAAGTTTGTGTTCTTTGAATCAGTTGAAACTTTGATATAGATCAGGAAAATTAGCTGTTTGGTTGTATATGCAAAATTTCACCTATGAACCTACATTTAAAATCTATGAACTGTAAGAAAAAGACAAAAAAAAAAAAAAAGAGAGAAAGAAGTAAAGAACAATTCCCAGCATTATTTCAAGTCCAGTAGCATGCAAGTAACAGTTTAGCTCTTTTGGTAAGTTGGACTATTCTGAGAAGGTATCTATTTTTCTGCTCTTAATACTACCGTAAGGAATTCCATTGGTCCTAGTGTTGATATCCCCACATGCCTCATTCCAAACTTTGGGCTGGATATTGCCATACCACCCCTAGATATCACATGTCATTTGAATTTGATCTGTATTTCTTCACACACACACACACCCTCCATCATCACGTATACCTTGCAAAACTGTGTTTTGTTGTTGTGTAGTGCAGTCACATAAAGAAATGCAGATTTAAGATGAAGAGAAAGAAAGAATTTGCATGGATTGGAAGATTAATTGGTCTATTCACTACTGAAAGATATTGGTGGATTTTTCTTAGTCTGATTCTTCTGTAATCTAGATGACCAGTATTTGCTAATTTGTTATGGAAAAAAATTTTGTGCTTGGCTGTAATTGTCATTGACTTCCCTTTTGAAAAGGGTAACAACTTTAGCCAGACATGGACCCAGACACATTGCAGGCAACTTTTCTGGGTCTCTGAAGACAGCCAATGATGACTTAAAGAAACCGCTCCCTCGCTTCTGTGCTCTCAGCAGGTACAAAGTATGCCAGTATCTGACTGAAATAAGCACCAAGATGCAAAGGCAAGGGTCTGCCCAGGATATTCCACAGAAATCCCTGACATCGGGTCTGCAGCATCTTTGTATATGCACAAGTGGGGGCATCCAGCCATATCCAGCACTGAGTGATTTTTTTTTTCTTTAGTTTTTTTTTCTCCTAGCATGAGGCCTGATAGATGTATTTAATGTTTTCACTGATGAAT
This sequence comes from Ibycter americanus, assembly GCA_035590275.1. Lineage (NCBI taxonomy): Eukaryota > Metazoa > Chordata > Aves > Falconiformes > Falconidae > Ibycter > Ibycter americanus. The sequence continues at coordinate 18,955,927 of JAVJGI010000037.1, forward strand.
GGTCATAAAAACATGTTATGTCTAAGAATGTTAGAGAAAACTTTGTTCTCTTCTTCAGCGCAAAGCAGTGTTCCTTCAAAGAGTAATTCAATCCCCAGCAAGAGTGCTGTGATTCTGTATGCTTAAATCTTCATGTGGCTGATCAGGATTCTGAGGAACTGAGGTCTTCCATTTAATGTGATTTCTTCTGATGATGAGCCAAGACATTCCTTTTTTTTTCCCCCCTCTTCTTTTTTTTGTGTGTGTATCTTCCAGCACAGCAATTATGGTCCCATAGGGAGAGCATTTACTTTCTTAAATAAGTCCTTTGTCCACTGTCAGAACCCTGGGTGCCATAGGTCTTTATGGCCCCAACCAGCCAGATCTGAATTTTTCAGCTAACTTTCTATACTTGAGACACTGATGACGGTTAAACGGTTTGTACAGACAGGGTGATGTAAAAACTTTCCTGTAACAGAAAAAGCCTTCAAAGTTTCTTCTTAAATTTATTGTTGTATTAACTATATTTAAAAACAAATGTATTTTAGGTATAGCCAAATTCCTTTTTTACTTTAGGATGGATTCTAATGCTTTGGGTCAGGTTTCTAATAGCATTTGCCTGTGAATTTTTCTCATTAAATATGTCAGTCCAGCCTTCCCAGAAATATATTTTCTATGTTACAACAAATGCATACCAATTAGTTTGTCTTTTAGTAACTGGTGTTGTATACGAATACTATTTTTCTTCTGTAGTTTCTGGAAACCCCAAAGTAGTAAGACTTTTGGACTTGGAAGTCTCTGAGGAACCATTTTTCACATTATAACAAAACAGTTCCATTCCAGAAAAACAAATGCATGATATACAATTAAATGTTAGCTAAAGTTTTATTTGAATCTTGAACATAAATAGTATTTTAAAGATCTTCTGTAGGCTTGTTGATATCTAGATTCCTGTAATATCATATACTGTCTCCCATTCCTTAAGGCCAGCTAAGAAGATGCTCTTAGTTTCATTTGAATATTAAGGATCATTCAGTTGAAATTAAACTTTCAAGAAGTAGTTACCAAAAAGTAAGTCCTACTGAAGTCATCCAAGATAAAGATGCAGGATCAATATTTCTTTTATTGTGATAAATTCATTACTGAGTTTGTATCAAATATTAATGTAAAAATTATGTTGACCTTAGGGGTTGCTGATTATTACAAGTAAGGTACAACCTATTCTGTAGAGAAAGCAGGCAGTTTTAAATTAAAAAAAAAAAAAAAGGCACCCCACTGCAATAAAGCATAGGTGACCATTTTACGGCACTGTTAATACTAGGAAAAGGAAAAAATGGTTTGGGGAATTTGAATAAGGAAGGAATTTTTTTCAAGTACAGAGTCAGATCAGCATCACTCTGTTCTGTAAGTCTAATGGTTATGCTTACAAGCCATGATACTGTTTTACCAATAAAAAATACACTGAATAAATATTTCTAGCTATGGCTTCAAACAGTAAATATACAATTTTCTGTAGCATATTTTTCTAGATAGTGCTTTGTTGCACACCCAGTGAAGTTCCATACTACCCAGGCAGGCTTATCTTCCATACTTTGGAAGCAAGAATAAAAGACCCCCAAAGTCCCCAGTGCACTGTGATATGTAATGCACATGAAATATCCTAATGTAGCAGATCAGTGTATGGCAAGTGAGTTTGTCTGCAAACTAAACCTGAAGTGTATTGTACAATTGGTTTCTCTGGGTTTTCTTTAAATAGTGAAGACCAACAACATGTGAGTTAGTCCTGTATTCTTACTGGTAACTTATCCAGCCTGGGTTTTTCAATACCTGTTAAGTGACCCAGGTAGTCTAAGTTGTTGTAAGGCTCTTAGCGAGAGTCGGCATGATCTAATTTGAGGAAACTAAGCAAAAGGATTGTCTTGCTTTCTCAGGTTGCATTAGAAATTGTTCTGCAATCTTTGAAGTGATGGAGCCTAAGCAACAAAGAGCGCCGTTACTTAATGATCTTCTTCCACAAAGATAGGGTAGCAGAATGGAAGAGCTAAAGCCTGTGCTGAAAGTGTGCAAAGTGCTTGCACAATATACAATTACAGAAAACACTATGTTCCATCATGGTAATTCTGTTATTTCCCAACTAAGTGGTTAATTGAGGGAACATAAATGATACAGCATTATGAAAAGATTGTCTGGGTTTCATCTTGTGCTTTTGAACTACGTGGAGTTTTTATGCAGCATCAAATGGACACTGAATAAGGACCCATAGTAAAAATTCTGTGGAAATACCATGTATTTAAGTTACCATGTTTTCAGTGTTGAAGAAATGCTGATTTGAATGTATAAACTGTGTGAATGTGTAGTGATGTGATTTTTATTACATCCTGTTGTAGACAAATTTGTGTACATTAGAGTTTAGAGGAAACTGAAAAATCTTGCTTTGAATACCCATAGACTATATATAAAAAGTAATGGTGAACTAGAGAGGAAACTTTGTCACTTATATTCGTATAAACAGCAAATTAAGAGTAGAAAGAAATGAGCCATAAAGGCTAACTAGGCCCTAAAATCTGCAAAGTCCAAAAGATTATTATTTTTTTAATTACTATTATTTAATACCATTGAAGTTACTGTTAAAAGGTTGAATTCCTCCTAATTGCTCTAATCTAGAAATGAAGTAAGAAACTCTTGAATGCATTTAGCTTAAGCCAAGTTTAGGCAGAACATCTGCCATGTATAAAAAATTCTGTGTTTTGATAATAACTGTTAAGAATTCTTTTTGCATATTACAATGAAATTAATCTTCCTTTAATAGCTGTTCTCCTCTCCCAGTCTTGACTTTTCTTCTTATTGATACCGTGCTAAGTTTTTAAAGATTTAATCATCATTTTTCGCTGAGCATGTAGCCTTCATGTTTGCTTTGAATCTCTTCATGGCTCTAGATGTGGTAGTTTTCAAAAGAAATAATTCATAGCCATCACTTCCACATTTGTGAGTAACTTTAAGTTAAACAGGTGTGTGTGGAGACCAAAGGAAAACTTTAGAAGAAAACATACTTTTGAAAAAACCTTTTCTGGTGATTTTTATGGGAAGTAGTATGTTTACTATAGACTTAAAATCCTAACACTCCCAAATGAGAAAGCTAACGAGCAAATCCTTTCAGAAAGTGCCTGTCTGCTTCAGAAGGTCAGAGCTGTTTAAAACAAATAAAAAAAATTGTGAAGTCCACTGAGGTCCATTGCTCTATAAATGCCAAGTGATATTCTTAATTTCACTTAATTGTGGGAAATGCCCGTCTTATTTGCATAAGATAAATCAGAGCATGTGTTATTTCATCTGATATTTAGGCACCACAGTAGAACTTCCACACTCTGTATTTAAAATGTGTGTTTAAATGTGTATAAGCTCACTTTATTGCACTTCACAAACCTCATTTTTTAAGTCATGTGACATGTCTATAGAAAACAATGTATTTATGTACTTCAATGTGTTTAGGGCATTTGAAGGTAAAAATGTGTGTTCTTGTAAATGTTGATGTAGACATTTTAGTTGAAATACTGCTTTGTACTGTACAGAACTTAGAAGGTTTATCTTTCATAAGTTTCTGCCCTTCAGTAATTATTAAAAGTGAGAAATGTAGAATTCTGTTCCATTCCCTGTCCTGTCCCCCCCACCCTGTATAACTATTCTGTGGTGTGGTGCAGGACTGGTGTGTTTTTTAATTTGCAGTGGGGTTTTTTGGCTTTTTGTTTTTGCTTTTTGGTGTGCGTTGGGGTTTTTTTTGTTTGTTTGGGGTGATTCAGTGTTATTTGAGTCTATTGTCATCTATACATCACGCTAAGCTGAGTGAAACACTTCTTTCCACCTCTTTGTCTCTCTCTTTCCTACTTCCTTAACAGTTTATCATCATGGCTGGGAAAGAGCCAAGTTAAAAGAATGGGAAGACCTTGCTCTTCTGTCATGTTTTCATCCCTAGATATTAGTGTGCCTATGTAGAAAGGTAGTTCCCCATAGTCTGTATGACTATAGTTTTTGAGTGTTAACTCTTGACCGATTTGACAGTGTTCAGAAACAGTAAAACCCATGTACATGTGTATTCCATTAAATCATTGTTCTGTGGTAGTTGAGTTCCTCGAAGTAGCTAATAGGTCACACAAGGCTTGTTGCTAGCGATCAGAACTGTTGACAGTAATGATATCAGTCAATTTTTATGGCAAGATAATTAGACATATCACAAAGCACAAATTAATTGAAAACAGAAGTAAAAATAGTGGAAGGTGCCATATTAGAGCCTTTTTTTTTTTTTTTTTTTTTAAACTTCCCTTGGCTTTGGTATAAAACATTCTACTGTTGAGTTTCTTTGCCATATACGTAACTGAACAGAAACAGGAGGCTTAGAAAATCAGTCTGGGGTTTTTTTCTGGAAAATTTTTGTTAGAACCTGTTACTACCATCTACATCAGCTTTACTAGTAATTTTAGTTTTATTTTATTTACATCGTCTTTTCAATTTATGTTTATTTACATATGTGTTGAGAACTTTCACACTGTGCGTGTGTGCACATGTGTGAGTGAAGTTCAGAGAAAGCTGTGTGTTTCCCTGTTGCTGTGTGTTGGAAGTGTGAAGCTGGCAAGGCAGTCATTCCCGCCAGCCTGTGGAACTGCAGCTCCTCTGGACAGGGGAGGAACCATGAGCTGGGTGCCTTGCCTTGGCTTTAGTACTTTACGAAAACAGTGATGCGCAGCTGAAATGTGCATGTAACTGTCAGTGTTTCTGTTACTGTGATTAAACTTACTTCAGGCAATCAGGTAGCTGTCTTATATCTGCATCTGTCTCGACCTTGTTGTGGTACTATAAGCTTGTTTGACAGCATCTGAAGTTCATCCTCATCCCCCCAAAAAACAAGTAGTATTTTAACGAAGAAAGAGATATTAATACATTATTAATTTGATTTTTTGATGGTCTAAGTGATCTGCGTGGATCAAGGCATGTAGAGATGCAAAGGCTGCTTTACAAAGCAGCCTCATTGCTTTGGCCTTTTATATAGAAACTATTAAATGCTGAGGTAGAATGCAGGCTCTGCTAGCAAATTGAAAAGATAGATATTGACTAGGTATTGTGTCACTAGAACCAGACATTCAGGCTCCCTGAAGTTTTAATTTTTGATTTAATCTAAGAGGGAACTTAGAGCCTTAGGACTTCAATTAATTTTGAATTTAATATTATTTGTTTTCAATAGACCTACAAAAAATTCTGTGCTTTACAGATGAGACTGCATGCAGGCCTAATGACAAAAGGTGTATTGACTCACTGAAATTTAATTAAATATATATTATTTTGAACATGACATAGCCATATAGCAGAACTAATTTTAGTCTCTTCAGTCCTGAATCTCCCCTTCTTTTGTACAAATGTATTTACCATTGGAGGCTCAAATGATCTTTGCAACACTTTACATTAAAACTCTAGGTATTTCTTTTGGTGCTGCAGTGCAACTGATCAGTTAATTACCCAATGGAAATTAAAGAAGTCATGAAATGCAAAATTCAGTTAAAAGGGATGGTTGCTTAATATGCTAACTCTTTCTACAGGTGCCCAAAATTGCTATTATGTGTAGCTAACGGTATTGTTTTATCTTGTGTGTGTGTTTACTATTGCCTATAATAAACTGGGGGGGTGGCAGGTATAGTGTAGTCCTGAATGTTACCTAAGCCCCCTGTAGTTAGTTAATGGTAGTACTGAGAAAGTGAGACTTTTGGACTTTGAAGTGAATGACCAGAAACACATAGACTGAAGAAACAGAAATTCACAAATTCAATAAGGATAATCACAGATTCTGTATGTAAGATAGTTACTTTGAGTTACCACACAAAATAGCCTAGTATCTTAAGAGCAGTGCCATAAATGTTTCTTTGAAAATAAAACCACCTGGAAGAAAGTTAAAATATTTAGTTTCTGAGCTCCAATCAAAAAGGGAAGCATTAAATTCACATAGAAACTAGTTCTGATATAGTGGCTCTGGTTCAAAGGTTGAGTATTTAAAGTATTCCTCCAAAAACATGACAACTGTTGAGTTTCCTCCTTCATAATCTGCCAGGACAGTATTACCAAGTCTTTTTTGGTATTAGATGTTCTAACAAATCTTCCCCAACCTCTTGGTGTTGTTCCAGTTTGAAAATGCTTGGTCATCAAAGTAGAAACAGTACATCTTACACTAACAACTAAACCACCTTGTTCATCAGGTGGAACAACTGGATTCCTGTTCCTCCTCTGGAAATCCTTTATTTGTAGGAACTGCCATAGAACCAGGTTAGAACTCCTCAGTCCAGTCCCGTTACAGACAGCACTGCCTGCAGTGACTAAGAAATGCCTTTGACCAGCAGAGAGATGAATTCAAACGAAAATGAGAAAGTTCCCTGTGTGTCTTGCTTAGACTTTTGTGTTCAGTGGGATGTATGAATAGTAGTATACATATATAAAGTATGCGTACTTTATAACTCTATATTGTGACTATCTACTGACTTCTAAAATTAATTTTAATGGCATAAAAATTTATTGATTAGATTAAGTGGTTCTTATGTAAAAATCTGTAGTAGAAAGTTTATTATAAACCACTGCTAATTAAAATGTTAATTATTTTAATTTCAAATGATAATTTTTCATCTTATGTTTTAATTACATCCATCTTTTTAGTTTCTACCTTACTTTCTTGCATTGTTTTTGCAGTTTTTATCGCACAAAAAGGTAAAAATAGATGGCATGGGTTTTTTCACCTAAAAATGCATCTATTCTCAAATGCAGAAAAAAAGCAGAGGAGCAGCATAAAGAAAAGCACTTGCAGAGCATTTGGTCATATCACCATCAGTTTCTGTGAACATGTGTGTATTTCAGTGAAAGAAATTTTCTCATGCTGTGTCCATTTGGACTACCTTTTTCAGTTTTCTGGATTGAACTTTAAAGAGGCAAAATCTAAAATGGACTTTTTTTTTTTTTTAAGTAATGAAAGTTCTTTGAGCTTATCTTTGTAAAAGCCAGTTTTATTGTTGTAGAAGTTAAGGAATAGAGAGTTTATTTCCATTAATTTTAGTGGGAAATAAAATGGAATCACATTCCAAGATCAGTTGGGTGCTTTAGAAGATCTCACTGGGTGGGCTGTTACTTCCCCCTGTTTTTAAATCTCTATCTCTTTCTCCAGAAGTCTACCTTCCCCTGAGCGGTCTGTCTGACCTTTCTGCTCTGCCTGTCATGACTAATTACAATATCATCCATCTGCAGTGTGCAAATAATAAATTCCTAGAGCTAATAAAACTCTGGAAAATCTCGGACAAAACCTATTGTTTCCTTTGACAGGTACAGCTGATGATCCTTTTATAGCTGTGCAGAAGTAAATGTATTTATACCTTTCCTTTTCAGAGAGAGATATCCATGAGGACGTATGAAGAACAGTCTTTTTGTTCTGTCATGTGCACTGATTGGTCCAGCAGAAGTTGCTTTACTTGTACAGCTGTGGTGCTTCATTTGGGATTGGAGGGAGATTGTTATAGTAATCTCTGGAAACTGAAATTAAGAGTAATTCTTTTTTATAACCTTTCACGTGCAGCTTCAGTTAAGCTGTAGTGAATCTTGTTTTAAAGTTGTTGTGGGTTGTGGAAGTGTCCAACAAACTGATAATGGAGAGTTTTATATACAAAAACTTTGGAAAGAAAGGATCTGTAGCTCATGTTGACGTATCCAAGCTAGGTTTAAACGAGAACTAAAGAAGAACTATAATGAGACTATAATAATGGATTAATGCTTTCATTCCACAAGAAATGTCCTTCCAGCCTGTGTTTTGATAAGCAAAAATGTTGATAGGTGCTGTTGTTCTATTTGAGGGAGATTTTCATAAAATACTGTGATGTATATCAGTATGGTAATAATAGTTGTTTAGAAGTTGTTTCTGTAATTGCACACCTGTAATACAAGCTTTTTATTCTGACTTAGCATACCTGATAGTTGCTTGCTTAGCAGTGAGAATACTTGCAAGATAACAACAGTTATGAAATGTATCATCATTAATTAACAAAGTCTTAAAGTTGGTCATAGCTGAATAAATAACTGAAACAAGTTCTAAATTGTGTTAGGTAACTTTTGGCTAGCTTCCTTTTAACTTGTAAACTGTAGGTGAAAATATATTAACAATTGTAACATGTTAAACAGTCTTTGCTTCTGCCTTTCTAGGTGATAGTTTGTTACTCTTGTCGCTAGTTAGCAATAGCTTTTTTTTGATAATAGAGTTTCTGGTTACAGGCTGGTATGCTTGCATTCCTTCCTGGGATGAGCATAACTCCTACTGTCAGGATTCTGGTACAGGTACAAAATACAAATTTTCTTTTCAAGAACATTTGCTAGTAATTTAAGACTTCATTGAACGTTCTTGCCAATAAGCTAAGTGTTAGAAAGTCAGTAAAGCATATGTAATGCTGTGAACACACTTGAAGTCCGGAAAAACCAAATTGCGTGATACAGTATGCATGATTAATATAACTTCAAGGAAGGAATTCAGTCTGTCAAACTTTGCTGCCAATTGCATTGATGACAACCTGGTGCCTTTCTGCAGAACAGTTTCCCTTATATAACACTGCAGGCACTCGCTATCTGTGAAGTAGAAAAACGTAATAACAGAACAGCTTTTAAACAAAACAAACCAAACCCTGAAGGTTTGTTTTTCTTTGCTAATAGTTTGACTAATATTTTGTTTTTTTAATTAGTTGGGTTTTTTTAACTAAAATAAATCTGTTAGATGTATCATTCAAGCTTGAAACCTCATCTTTTCACTGAGGGATTCCTGACATCAGCACCTGAAGAAAACAATCTTCAAAAACTTAGCAGTAGTCTTCTGCTTCTGTATCACTTTGTCTTAGTATTAGGTGTTCTTCAGAAGTGAAGACTGAGACAAAAGATTTTTTAATGCATCAGAGCACAGGCTGTATTTCAGAACAGTAAACTTTGTTCTCATGCCACTCAAGCACAGTGTTTAAACATTTTTCCTAAAGGTGTATGTGTTGGTAGATATTTCTGTACATTAGTTATGAAACTGTTACCAACTGGTGACTCCCTGACTAATGGATACTATTTCTAGCAGAGTCGCTACTGATGTGATCAACTTGAAATTCTGGGTAGTGTCTCTGCAGGAACAGATTTCTACTTTTGGGGTCATGCTATTGATTGTTCTTTTGAAAAGTACGTATTTAAACTACACAAAGATGAGCACTTGAAATGTTGTTTTGCGTCAATCAGAAAGGAGGGTATGTTTCTCCAGCAGTGCTTAGTTCATTGAAATACTCACTACGCATCAGGTAAAGACAAAGCTTTGCTTTATTTAATGCGTGAAATCCAGAAACTTACTGCATGCGTTTTGACAGTAAAAAGCTTCTGTGTCTTCAGCAGAAATACAAGCAGGAATTCCTGGTGTAATTTTGAATTCAGAATAGGTTGTGGAAAGTTAGAAATGCTGTCAGTATGCATGACAAGGAGAAAATAATTATTGTAGGCTGTGAATAACATCCTTAAGTAGAGTGGGTAGATGAAGCAACAAATTAAGGGCATAACCCTGTGCTATGATGAATGTTGTTCCGTATAGTAGGTAGAAATTTTCATTGCTAATAATCATGTAAGTAGAAGGAAATACAACATAGAGGCAGGTTCTCAGGGAATAAGAAGTATTTTGGTCTAATAGTATGTTGTCATTTGCAAAAGACTATTGAGAGAAGCAACTAATTTGTTAGCAGCATGATTATAAAAAGGATCAGGTTTCTTGTTCTGGCCAAACTGAAAAAAGAACTGGCCAAACTGAAAAAACTGTAAAAAGAACACTTTAATGGGGATCCAGGCCTGTAGCTGGCGGACTGAACTGTTTAAGCCCCTGCCCTGATATGAAATAGCAAATTAGAATGGTCATGGTAGCTCAAAGCAATAATTTGTCAAGGCTGGTACTTGGACAGAGGAAATCTGTACTGTAATCCTAACTTTTGAAATTATTTGCCCAAAGATGAGATAAGACCAATGGAATCCAGATATCTTGAGCTGAAAATGTACATAAAAAGCAAAAGAAGTAGTTTAGTAAATATTAATTAGATCACAAAGGGCAAAACTCGAGTCAGCAAAAAGTGTTACTCTTTACAGGGGAGGAAGTAAGGTGCTTAAGGAAAACTTAAGTGTATACACAAGAGATGGTCAGAAGTTTAAATTTGTAAAATTATATTCTTGCTCATAAAACCCTAAATCTTGGAAAAACAGTACAGCTGGTATACTACCTGTATTGCTGATGCAGTGGCTTGTAGAACATGTAGATGTATAGCTTCATACACCTTAGCTGGTGACTGGTGAGTATTCTAAGATTGTGGTGGTCCTTGAATTTGTTGAACACTTCTGAAGTGTTAATAAGCAAAACTAGGTACTTATGGGCATGATATATTTTGTAGAATCATCTCCTGAAATATGTGTCTGTTCAACGTCACCTTGTGGTTTTGGTAAACTAATGCCTTAGAATATTCTAAATATTTGAATGTGATATACTGTTTGGCTGCTACTGAGACTAGAGTGCTAGGTACAACCTAAACAGTGATTTCAATTTTTTTTAATTGCAATCTCAGATTCAGTCCTGTTCTTTACTGAACTGGCAACCTTCCCGTTTGAAATAGTGGCTTGAGGGAATGGTCTGGTAGTCCTGCTGCTACTGATATGGCACCCTTCTATGGGACACCATTATCAGTTAAGGTATGTGGCAGAACATCATCCCTTGAGAAACTGTCACGCTCTACCATTGGCTTATGGGCTGAGTTATTTTCATTTTTACTTGTCAGTGCTTAGAGATCCTTTGCTTGTCACTGTGACAGCAGCATAAAGCCCTGCCTTATCAGAAAGTCCGGGAATCTTGAGTAGATGTGGAGGAAAAGTAATAAGGAAAAGATAAATAATGATCAAATGGAATGTACAGAGTTAAAGTTTTAGTAGGAGGGGACTACGTCTACATGATATGTAGCATCAAATTCTGGGAAGAAAGCAGGAGGAAGGAGGGGTACAGCAGGGCAGGGGGAGTGGGGAATGTATGCCAGTAGGCTGAAACAATTGAACAGACTGTAGGGCAGAAAAGGCTGTTCAGCTTCTCAATACAAGGGGAAAATGTCATGTTAAACATTCTAAAAAACAGTATTAGAAAACCAACCAACCAAAAAACAATCCCGAATGTCACATCTTTGATATTCTATCATCTTTGCTTCTGAGCTGGTAATGTTTTGTGTTAATATTTGTTAACTGATCAATTTTTGTTGGAATTGTGGCTACCTTGCAGGTATTTCAAGGTGTGATATGTTCCTTAGGCAAAGAACAACTTTCTCCCAGATTTAATAATCACTTCTGTGTTACCCCTCTCCTTCCAGGAGGAGTTCAACACCAGTAGTTATGTTCCTTTTGTTTGTTTTTAGCTTTATATCCATAAACGATCAAATGTGATGAAAGAAATCCAAAAACACCAGTAGAAGTTGGTCTCTAATGCTAATTGCTTTGTATTCCTCAAGTAATTTAAAGAAGCAGCCATAAGCAGAAGCAAGAATGCATTTTACATACCAATACTTTTAACAGGCTAATGGTGGCACTTGTAAAAATAGCAACAGCAGTCCATTCAGAACTGCTAAAAATACCACATGGCTGTTAAATCTTAGTTGTGGAGCACAAGGGGACTAAAATAACAAAGTAAAGGTCTGGCCTTGCTCCTGCCATTCTGTGTGTGTGAATTATAATAATTTTAACAAAAATTATCATGTCTATAGCAATGCACCTCATCAGCCACTATTTCTTGTTCTGTGCTAATATTACTAATTCTATAACATTTGGCATATTTTTCTGAGACTTGAGTGCTTGCACAGCTTTTGTGTTCGTGATAGTTCAGTATATCCATATTGACTTTTGGCTTTTTGTGTTACAAGTTTCTCTAAGTTACGTATTTTAATACTTTTTTCAGCAGCTGCATGATAGAAATTTTGTCAGCCAGTAGCACGGCTTTCTGTAGGTGCAATTCATAGGATGAGGCAAACAGTGAAAGCTAATAAAGCTGTAATTTTATGTAGGTGTCCTAGACCACTACACGTGTGCAAACTGCTGCTATTGTTTTGGACCACAAGATCAGTAATGTCTTGAGAAAAGTGGTTCACTGTATTTACTATGCTGGTAATTTTCATGAAGTTTTGATATATTAGAATGCCTGTTAGACTTTACTGATGTTTTCAGAAGAAATCAAATGGAAAAAGCTGTGAGTTCAACTACTTGAGCTGTTCTGTCAGACATAATTGCAAATAGTCTGGCTATGATGGTCTATCAACTAAAATCTAGTTGTGTCCTCATTTCTGGATGCTTTCATATTCAGTGATAACACTTGGAAATAAGTTCTTTCAAAGAAACATGGTCTTTCTTGAAGAGATGAAAAGGAATACTATTTTTTTATTTGTATCCTTTCCTCAATACCTCAGTGAAGTCATCGTTGGTATCTATAGAATTAATTTAACTTATAATTACATGGGGAAAAGCAATGCATATATTTTCATATGTATAGTTTTTAGACCTCGTGCAAAATTTCTTGAAGATAATAAAAACTATGCAATTATTTTATTTACTTGCTTGAGACCACTGTCAAAACTATGGGGGAAATAAAGTAGTGTGATTGCAGTAGAGCATCACAGAGTAAACCAGTGAATAGCCACTTCTTAGTAAGCCTGTTCAGTGAATATAGAATTCTGCCTGTCTAAAATGATGACGATAACGCTAATAAATGTATTATATTTAAAGATGTATTTAAAATAATCTTAAGATGAAATGCTTTTAAAATTAAACACATAATTAAACTTCTTTCCATGTTTCTGAATTCCAAGTGAGTAGACTTAATTTGTCTAAAACTTCCAGGAATATGTCTTTAAACGAAAAAAAAAGCTACGATGATTTCAATAGAAAAGATGAAGACTACTTAATGAGGTGATAAACTGAAAGCAGTTAGATTAAACTGGAAATATTTCTGCAGACTTAAATGTAGTAGGAACTGCCTGATGAAATTAGCATTATAAATAACTCAGTACTCCCCCGATCCCCTCATTTGGCAGAGTTGTTTTACCACTTAGTTCTTCAATTTTATGAAGGTTACCAGATCTCCAGACTGCCAAAATACATGTTAATTCATCTTGTTCATCTGAAGTTCGTTAAAAGATGGCAAATAAAATATACGAATTCATTCCTAGCCTTTGCCTAGTAATAGCTTGGCATTCAGTTCCAAAGTCTGTACTATTTCTTTGACACGAGTGTGCCATATGCCGCTGTCTTCTGCCTAAATCAGATGGGAACTGTGGACCAAGTGAAGGACAACTTTTATTGAGTAGCTGATCAAACAAGCAGAGATGTGAGCACTTACATTTTTAATAAAAGAACTTTCCCCCTTGACTAAGCAATCATGCAACCACAGTAAATGCAAGCCCTGCCATTTTAATTATCAAGCACCTGCCCACCTTTAAGTGACTGTCTTGAGTAAGAGAGGAAGAGTCTGTCTCAAAAAAAATGAGTCCTATTCCAATGGCATGCAAGCCTCTGGGCAGCTGACTCAACAGTTAGAGCTGAAGTCCATTCCCAAGGTTGGAAAAGCAGTAAGCAAAACCTCATTTTAAAAAAACTAAAAAGCAAACAAAACAAAACAAAAAACCTGAAACAAACCCAATACCAGAAAGTACTCCCTGCTCTTAAATTTATTAACATCTGATTATTTTATTTTTTTTTAGTTACTCCACAGTGAAATGTACATTAAAAACAGAAGTTACAAAACACTGGATTAAAAATACTGGTAAATTGGTGAGGATGGCATGCACTTAACTCCCTTGTATAATTAAATGGCAAAAGTTCCCCAACTTCCATCCTTCTGAGTCTGACTGAAGGAAACAGACAGATATTTTGACAGTCAGTTCTGCTTTTTATTACTCAAATATGGTGTGTGTCCAAAAGGTCAGAAGGTCTCCTTAATGCCTACAGCTGTTGCTTTAACTGGTCACTGGGAGCTGGGGCCTGCTGCTGCAAGCTGAGGCAAAGTGGATGCCATGGCAAATGTGCTGCTTAACTTTGGGCAGGTTTGGAGTTAGCAGCATTTTGTAGACAGCGTCAAGTGGGTGATAATTTTGAATTATTTAATGGAGATATGTACCAGAAATATAAAGAAAATGGATGGGGATAGCTGAAGGGAAAATAGTGCGTACTTTGTCAACAGTAGTTATGTCAAAACAGCCTGCAAGAAAAAGGTAGTGCTATAGAGGACTGTGAATAGCCTGACTTACAAATACCCCATTTTAGATACACTTTTGTAGCAATTGTTTCTAGATAAAGAATCTTAGTGGGCTGTTACTGTCTTGATCTTCATGCCCAAGGCTGTAATACGTAATTCTCATCCCACCATTAGACTTTCAATCCATTTGCTTTTATTGCAGTTTTCCATGTTAAAAACCAAGTCTCCTAATTCTCTTTATTGTCACACTTGCTCCTGAAGTTATGTTCTGGAGCTCTGTGGGTTACATGCTTTTGCTGCAGATGCATTTGTACTGTGCTTTCTTAAGCTGACATCTAGGGACACTGATTCAGGTAATGATAAGAAAACAAAAATGAACTGTTCAAAGCACAAGTACCTCTTTATACGAAAGAAATCAGGATTCACTGTTTCTATATATAATATAATTACAGGTAATATACTTAGTAAGTTTAAGGATAGCTGTCTCTTTTTGAGAGGAAAAAGTTACACTTCATTTTTGTCTCCTATTAAAAAGGACTGGGTTTCCAGAGGGACTGACTGAGAAGTGTTGCAACTGCACTCCTAGTAAACCTGGAACTGCTGAATGACCCGGTGAATGCAGGACATTCTTTTCTCCATTACTGTATACATCCAAGTGAGGCAGCATCACAATAATCCTGATTGTTATTTGTTCACATTAAGATGGTCAGACGTGCTTTAATGCTGGATACTGTTGTGATACCTCTGGGATATGTACCTCACCTGTCTAGATTTGTCATAGAGCTCATCCTTGTACAGTATAAAGAAGACTGTTCCTCTTATTAAGCAATACCCACATTTATTTACACTAGTCTTGTCTTTGTGACTTCTGAAGTCCATATTAAAGGACACTCAGGCTTTGCAATGGTTTGGGTTGGGTCACTGCAGAGAGAGTTGCTGAGGTAGTGTTGCTTCCTGCAATGCTGAGTCAACAATTAGATGTTAATTGCAAAGTTGGTGGCAGGTGTTTTATAAATATCATTTTATGCTAATGACTTCCCAAAATGAGAAGTTTTTCAGGATCAATGAAGCTGTTAAGGGTTATGAGAGTGGCAGATTACGACAGAGCTGAGACTATTCGTTGCTAGCAAAGTTTAGAACATCTATTTTAGCCATTTATTTGATTTCCGAATGATGAAAGGACAGTTTCATCAGCTGAGCTAAAGAAAAGAAGCCAAAAAAATAATAACAAAAAAGGCACAGAGATAACGTAGGTTGGTAGAGAAAAAATTATGGAGGCTGTGTGTTTATGTTTTTGTGTTTTAAAGTGGGTACTATTGCTGTGACAGTTCCTTTCCACTGCTGGTAACTCATAAAACCTGTCACTTTCATCCTTACCTTTTGGTCAATACATGGCACAGCAAGTCCCTTC
>JAVJGI010000037.1:18971637-18987655 GCA_035590275.1 Ibycter americanus
AGTTTTACTTCTTTTCTGTAACTTACACATATCTAAAGAGAATAAAACACAGTAACTGTAACACCCCCACACCAAACCTCTAGTTCTCTTACATAGTAGACCTTTTCTTTGATTGCTTTCACACACTGACATAAAGCATCTCTTCAACAATGACTTCCGTGGTTCAGAATGTTTTAATTGACTGACTTGCTTTACTAGCTATAGTGGTTGTTAGCTGTTCTATTTCAGTAGCTAAACCACAGAAGATTTGCTGAAATAACTTGGAAAAACAGGATTTAGTATCAATTTTCCACTAGAAAATTGACTCTGGTAGTTTACTTTCACCTTACCCTTCAGGGACTCTTAAAATGGGACTTAAAATGTATATTAGCAAACTTTCTGTAAGTGTTCATGATTTTCAAAGTAATCATCACTCTGTTAATATCTCTTTGTAGGGTAGGTATGGCACAAACTATAGAGCCATCTTCTCAAAGTGGTAATGGAATATATTGTTTATTGACTGCCTGGTTTGGCTGTCATGTAATTTAAGCTTTGCAAGGAGATCCGGTATGTGATGTCATTATAGTTTTGACAGGAGTGGGAACAGGCTGTGTTTTGTATGTTTTTTGCTCTTGAAAACCTCATGTGAAGTATAAGTGTTCCTGATAATCTTATTTTACAGTAGTATCATGTAAAAGGAAAAACCTTGTTTCACCACAGGCAGTTGGAAAGCATCGCTATTTTCAGGAAGGAAAGGTGATCAGTAGTTTTAACCTTAACAAGCAAAAAGGTTGGGAGCAGGAAAATGTGATTACACTACGTTTATCTAAATAGATACAGAAATGCCTGAGTCTGTCTAAATTAAAGCAGAATTGCAATAGATTTTGCAGGTTAATCCAATGAAATTATTTCTTAAAGTATCTACTAGGAAACTTCAATTATAAATTTACTTTTGTAAGTAATTTCCTGTGCAAGACTACCCTATGAATGTGCTACGTATGTTTACACTAGCACTGAAAACCAGGAGAATGTTTAAATTTTCTCAGACTCCTTGTTAAAAGCAGAATGGGTTAGCCTTGTGTGACTTTTTTTGACCTCTTGTACTATTTTTAAAACTTCTGGAAAAAATTGGTATTGCTGAAAGATTGATTTACATTATCACAGCTATAGTACTTCTGTGTTTCTCTGAGTTGATTGCAATTTGATGCTGACAGTTCCATTGTGACCCGAGTAGTGGTGTAATGTAAACTGTCACCAGTGACATTTTTATGCCCTGACAGCTTTGTTTCTGGTGTGTGGGTAATTGTAAATTAGGTTAATAGACTTTTTAGCTAGAAGAGAGAGACCTTGTTCACCTTGTTCCTGAATGCGTGTTCAATAAGCGTGTACAGCATTTACTCATTTTGTTTAAATATGTAATATTTTACCCTTAACATTGCACGTGCCACTGTCAGTAAGTAATGATATAACTTTATCTAGATGGCTGAGTGTCATGTTGCCTAACTTGTGTCTGTTTCCCCCCAGCCAGATATTTTCTTATGTGAAAGCTTCCTTATATGGGAAAGTAGTATGTACTCTCATCTGCAAACCTACACAATAGTGACTTTTACAACCTTTCTGAAAGCATGTTTAATCTATAATTAGTCAGGCAATGTAGTTCATAATTCTAGATCTTTATACTTTATAAAAGCAAGTAATCTTTAGTTGCAGTAACATAGTTGATGTTTCTAAAATAATAATCATTTAACAGTGATTTTATAACTGGGATTTTCTCACTTTGCTCTGTATGATCTTTGTCATGATTGACATGACAATTTTATTCCCAATTTTCCCTATTAAAGCTTCATATTAGTCTCTGAATTAAGGTTTTATCCTAAGTATATAAATGAAAAGTGAACTGGAAATGATTCAGCGATTTATTAGATGCCTTCTTGGAATTTGTGCTTACATAAAATACATAAGACTACTTTGAGGAAAGAAATAATTATTTCAACTCACAAGTTTTAGTAATTAGATTACTGGATAGTTTCTTGATGCAGTGGGAACACTTGAGTTTTATTTCCCTCTCCCTCCACTCAGTTTATCCAAGATGGAAGCTCATTTTCTTTTTATCAACAGCATCCAGGAATAGGTTTCCTGTTACTGCACCTGGACAAGGTAGGAAATATTTTACTAAAAAAAAAAAAATAAAACTACAGAAATTGAGTCAGCTATGGATTGTTCTACACTGGTTTTCAAACAGAAGGCTGCCACCCCATTACTACTAGAGACTGATTGTGTAATGCAGTCTTAAGCATCTCATGACTCTTCTGTTTCTATCATGCTTGAAAATTACTTGCTTTTAATCTTCTTTCAGAAGTTTAGAATATCTGAAGAGTAAAAGACAGTGTTGCCCAATAAAGAACAATTACCATTGAAAGATTTCACTTGTCTTACGGAATAAAGAGGAAATGCAACCTTAGACCGTGTAGTAAAAATAGAGTTGAAATACATTTAGGAATAGTTAGTCCTAAAAGATGACTCAGATTGTGACTATCCTCATTATAATAGTTTTCTCTAACTATGGGAATTCAGCTTTCTTAGATAAGAACCCACTGAATAATTTCATGGTAAGAAGGGATCAGTTATGCGAACTAACCAACTGTATTCTCTGAATGTATGATTGGGAAAGCTTTAGTTTTACCAGTCTTATGTATTTTGTGGAAGTAATACATACCTGTTAATAAACTCTTAATTTTTTTTTTTCTCTATGCTCCTTTTGGAGCATAAAAATAGCATGGCTATTAAAATAGATTAAAGTAGTAAAGTAGAGGTTCAGACTTATTGCTAACATTTGCTTTTGTAGGCATTTTCAAATATTTGAGCTTTGTACCAGTATTGTGGGGATCTGCTTTAGAGGTTCTGCCTTCGGAGTGGGAGAGAGGGATGAAGACCTTTTTTAATGTTAATCCTTTGTGTCTGAAAATGCTTTAATAGAACAACAACTCCTTTACTATATGTGTTGTTAAACAGTTGAAGTACTGTGTTTTTCAAAGTCAGGATGTAAATATATTATTCCTCTTTTATCTGGCTGTGTAAAATAAAAAGGATGAATTCTTAAGTGCCTAATTGGAGTTTCATGGTGCAGGAATTCAATGTAAGACTGCTGTATCATGACAAATGAAAGTGTCTGTAGATGCAGTAACCCAATGTATGTATCTGCAGAATGGTTTAGCAGAACTAGCTTCTGCTTGCAGTTTCTGTGAGAGCGTGTTGTCACTGGCCTCAGATACAGTAGTGGTAACAAGAGTCATTAACAGATGATATAATGATCTCAGTAAAGGAGAGATGGTGTTCTCTGTATTTATATGCATAATCATGTTTATGTAGTGAATATACATGTACACTTTATTATTTTTCTAGTAAAAGTATGAGGTTTTTACTAAAACGTATACAACTAATCACCAAGAGCTTTGAGTGAAGGAGTTTGTAATCTGGACTACAGGATGATATCTGTCAGAGTTGCGTCTTTTGATGGGAGTTCAAGCAGGGCCCTTGAATAGTGTAAAGCTTGTAGTATTCCTCTGGTGTGCCAGGACCAAGACTTGTTGGATTCACGTTGCTTGGGAATGCATCCCAGCACAGATGATAATCTCTATGTAAGGTTAAATACCAGCATGGGACCAACAGTTGACAAGTAGTTTCCTCTGTTACCAGCATCCTTGAGGAAGGATGCCTGAGAAAACAATCCATTGCAAGGCAGCTGGACAGGCAGAGAGGTGGACTTTAAGCAGTATGGTGAACATGGATTTCCCTTGCTTGTTTTCCACCTAGATTCTTTGTATTTGTAGCTGCAATGGCTATTTTAAATACTGTAAATAAATATTTTGGTTTCAGATTGATTTTGAATTTGAGGTGATCTAAGGTAGTAATAACACCAAGGATACAGAGATTGTGAAAACTCACACCTTCTATAGTGCTCAGGGTGCTGTTCTAGATACTGTTACTGCTTTACGCCTGTGTCTTCATGGCTCCTTACATAGCGGAAAGAACTTTAATGGCTTCTGTTCTAGAGGTGAGGAAGCTGATGTTTTAGAAATGAAAGATTAAATTTTATCCCTGAAGCACAGGATTAGTGTCTGGGTTTAAGCCCTTCAGAATCTGTTCCTGCTTAAATCTTAAGTTATTCAGTGGAGGAGAGAATGAATGGGACAGTTGCATATCAGAATAATTTTTCCTCCTTCCCCCCCTCTGTTTTACTTCATGCTGCACTACTTTTATCAACATTTGCAAAACTTCAGTGGTGCAGGAGTCTATCAGGAACTTCTAATTGCCACTACAACTCTAGAACACGTACGTGCCCCCACTACCTGAACAGCTGTTCCCTGTATCAGCCCTTGCACAACAGAATGGCAGTAGGCTCTGTCAGTAAGGCCACCTGCATTTTCTACACTTGTGTAAGCAGTTTTCTTTAGGGTATTTCAGTTAGCTCCTTGGCTGTTTGCTGAGCATAACTTAATACGAATTCTTAGTGTTCTCAAAATAGCATTTAGGTTTCAAAACTCCTTGCTTGTGCCTAAATCGCACACAGGCTTACTTCCACCAGCCTTTTAGAATTTAAAGAATTTGAGTTATTCCTTGATGGAGCACAATTCTTCACTGACAAAACACTGATACATTTGTTAATAACAGTGGAAAACAAGAATAAAAGGGGCAGAACAGTACTGCAAAATATAAGTCACTTCTATTTGCCTTGAAAAAACTGGAGATATGGTTCTGGAGATAAAGGGTTACATTTTTCTTGAACAGTAAAAGACAAATATACTCTGACATTAGAAATTTAATGATACTGAAAGGGGGAAGAAAAGTAACTGCCGGATGGAATCTTTTTACTTTGTGACAGACCTGGCTTGTTGGCTCAAACGAAGAAAGATGGAAAAGCATTTTTGTAACAACATGAATATGATGGATGGTAAGCACGATCAGCAGTTTTGACTAAGACCTACTATCAGCCAACACAGTATTTGATCCCTGTGGGTTCAGAGCTTTCTGTGCAGTTCTGGAATCTGTCTGTGTGTGTTGCCTGAGTCATGAAGGTGCAGGGAAGTTCCTGGAATGTATGGCAGGTGCCTTTCATAATTTTGTTTTCTCTGAAAAGAAGGGTTGGTTTGCATAAATTTTTTAATTTTTTTTTCTTTTTCTGTATGGTGGAGACATAAACCTAAAGCCATGACTGTAGAATGGACTTTTCATGAAGGGGAAAGCAAACAGAAAGAATTTAAAGCATTAACAATTCATTAAATACAATCTTATTGTGACAGACCATTATTGCTTCTTCAAATAGAAGTGACTGTGGTCAAAAACTCTAACTAGAAGCCTGTCTCTGTGTTTTGAGTATCTTACTCAACAATAGCATTTATACTTTCCAGCAGCATCTTTTTTTCTTTGGACTTGGTACATCACAGGAAAGGGACTGCCCTATAGACCACAGCACACTCTTTGCATTGGGAAATTACAAAGTGTTGAACTTTGTTTTTTCTTTGCTGCTTGCTTGCTAACTGTTAGAAAATAAAAGATAAATAATGAAGAAATTGAGCTTTTAGTTACAGATTTGTGTAGCCATCACCTGCAGTCCGAAACAGGGATGAGATAAGCTGAGAGCATGACAAACTAAATAGTTTGAAAAGGAATGCTTTAAAGTACAGTTGTGTAGGGTTATCAGAAAATGATCTGAGTTGTCACTGAGGCCCTTAGCTAAATACTGTAGACTATAGCAACAGTTACCATTCGGCGAAGATTCAGCACTCAGTTTTGTCTTAGAAATGAGGAATACAAGTTCAGATCTACTCATGGAAGTTCGTTTCTGCTGAGCTGAGTGGTTCAGTCGAATCGAATTCCATGAATGGTAGTAGAAGGCTCTTGGCATTTAGTTTCTCTGCTCACAAAATGGACAGTTGTCTTGGATGAGTTCTGTGTGAGTTGCTTTGCTCCAGTTTCTCATTTGTACACTGGTTCCCATAAAGATGATTTGTCTTACAGGGAGAGTGTTAAACTCCAGAATAAAACTCTAGTCTGGAATCATAGCATAATAGGACGTCTTTTGGCTCCCAAACTTTAATGTAGCTTTACTCAAAAATACATGAAGTAGCTCTGCTTTTTGTTTTGGATATAGGCAGTCTCCCAGTCAACAGAAGTGCTAGATTTGAGTTTGTTAAATTAGTTTAGGAATTTTAATATTTACATATATTCAAGATATCTTAAATAAAGATATTTAAGATGCTTAACATAGCAATGTCAGGGTAGGTATGCGTGACTTTATTGCTACTAATGACATAATTTTCCCATGCTGATGTGAGGATTACTCCATCACCATAAGTAACTTCTATATCAGTGAAGATAACTGTGGACTGATCAGAGCACTATTTAAGGTGGTTTCAGATTTGACACACAAGTGATATGCTGATCGGGATGTTCTGTCACTACTCCTGTAAGACGCTTTTCATCATAGTCTATTCAGAGAGGCAGGATTTCAGAGGTTTTGGATTATGCTGCATGCTCAGTATTATTTAGTGACTCAAATCTCTATAGTCAAGTATGCAATGATTACCTCTCTGTTCTCGCTTACTACCGTTTTCCTACTCTGCTTCTGTTTTCCATGACTTGGTGGTACAGAGCCGATCTCAGATCACAGGCAGGGGGTTAATATCTTGTAGTGATCTGGCAGGACACTATGCCAGTAATTGCCATTGATGGATTGACCAGCTCCATCACTTTCCCTGCCTTGGTGTGCCAGACTGTTCTCAAAGCTTGCTTCCTGTATTTATTTGGATACTACCTCTCCTGAGAAAAAATGGACAACTTAATTACCAACTATTAACAAACTATTGTGCACCTTTCAGAAGTGCTGATGTATTGTAGTGTTTTTTACAAAAATCGTTGCTAACATGAGGAGTTTCCTTATTGATGTACAATATTTCTGAATGAATTACGTTCTCCAAATGTCTTGTCATAATCAGTAAAAGATATTCTTTATATTGTTTCTCTTCATCTATTGTATACCATCTTTCCAATTTGCGAATCAGGCAAAATATAATAAAATATAATGAAACATAGCTTTAACTGTGCAGTTGTTAGGATTTTCAGATTTTCTAAGTGTAGTTGCAACTGTGTCATTGCAAGTGGTTTTAGGACAGAGACGGTGGTAGTGTTGAGAAGACGGTCAGAGAAACATTCAGATGTTTGCCAGAAGCAGTCACAAGAGGCTGCTAGTCCAGAAGAGTTATATTTGCAGGAAGACATAGCATGTCTTGAAAAATGAATGGAGTTTGCATGAACAACAACTTAAAGTGATTCAGTAGTTCCGTTACCACAGGGGTCCCAACTGAAACAATTTTCTGAAAGACTTGGTTAGGCCACTACTGTGAAATTTTCCTTTAATACTAGATGAGATGCAGCAAACTTGAATATCTTTCTGGTTTTACTCTTTTAGATTTCACTATTTGTGAGGATGAAATATCTTCCAAATGTTCATCATAAATTCTTATAATAGAGTTGTAGAAAGAAGGCAAAATCTGTGCCAAGCAGTCTTGAACAGCATACTACTAATACACTTAAGACATTTCTCCTAGGAAATTGGAGCCCTGTAATAGAAAGCATGTTTTCAGATTAATCTAAATGACTGTATTATTAGAGTGCAATGGGATACTCTCAGCCAATCAAGAATACTTTTTTCCCCAATCAGCCCATGGGGTGAAAAGCAGATGCATTATCTGGTTCCTGTTGATGGGAACCAGGAGGAGAATAATCAGCCAAGGGTTATCCAGTAGGCATATGGATGATACACAGATAAGGATGGAAAACAGCTCAGTGTTTTCCCCTCTCATTTATACTCATTGCAATCTGAGTTGCGTAGATGGGTCCTGATGAATAGCAGTGCTATATGATATGCAAACTAGTCTGGGAATGGAATAGCAGTACAACCATTATGGCCCACTGAAAAAACATTTTGGTACAATGCCGCCTGTGTCTAAAGTTAATCTGAATTAATTAAGCAGATATGTGGTTTGTCCATAGGACAATTATTAGGTAATGGCATTGAGTAGAAAAAGATCTAAAGTGCTTTTCTAGGAAAAGGTAATTTAAAGGCTCAGTCCTAGTTTTTACTTAAGTCCTTTCTTCCCCACCCCTGCATTTTGGGAACCGAGAGGCATTTCAAAATGAGAGAAAGTAAGAACTAATGTCTTCTCCCTAACTTGTTATACACGGAGGTCATTTGGCCAGTTTGGGCCTGCGTAGATTTTTGTACAGGGACGTATGTGACTGTTGGGAACAATCATGAGTTTAGAGTGAAGAAAAGGAGCACTCTGCTGTGTTGTAAACTGGAGTTACTAATGCACAAAGGGTACACTGGCATCTTGGTGCAGGTGATCTCATGTTGCTGTGAGAGGTCATTGAGGAAGGGTAGTTACTGTAGGTGTACGTGTCCCTTGTTGTATAGTATGTCTCGGTACCTGTCTGATTTTAAACAGGTTATCTGTGCCTTGCGTAACTTTGCAGTAGGCTTGATGTAGCCAGAGAAGAAAGTCTTGTAGAACATATTACACAAGATGAAGACTTCTTGGGGGGAAAAAAAGCTTGCTGTTCATGGGGCACGGCAGGTATTTTCCTCCTGTATAACTCTTTGATGCGCACCTGGCCTTCTACTGTACTTACAACTTGTGCAGCCATAAAGTCAAATATAACCCTTTTGGGCAGGGAAAAAGAATAGTCTAGAGAGGGAGTAGAATATTTATATACTGAATAAAGGCTGAAACATGCTGCAGGTTTTAATTAAGCCTCCAGAAACATTGTGTCAGAAGAAAGTAGATACCAACATGAACTGAGTACTGATCTACTATTCAGAGATCATAACCTTGGTCTAATTACATTATTAGTATATAAATTATTGCATGAATTATTTATTTAAAATTAATATTACAGATATTAGTTGTCATTAATAACTTGGAGGTGCCTTTTTGTCACAGAAGAACAGATTATCATTATAATTACTGCCTGAAAAATAGATATTGATGAAAAATTGCTGTTTGAGACATGTCATTGTCATTACATTATGTATTTTTTTCTATTCGCTTTTGTCTGTTCATTATTCTGCATTTCTAATTATTGTCTTTGAGAAGAGCTGTTAACTTTGTGATTTATTAGTGGATATATCAATATGGGATATTTTAGCACCTAAAAAAATACAGATGCTTGGTTACTTATGGAAGGTGAGACAGAAGAAACTGCAACAGCTTAATAAAGTAACTTGTGAGTGTTGTGGCTACAGTTTTGTGAATCTGTGCTGAGTCAAATGCTGGTCTCAAATAAATGACTTGCTATTTGTTTTCTTTGATTCCCTTCCCCCCTCCCCTCCCTTCATTTTCTCGAAGAAGGCAAGAAGAATCAGCAGCATAATCAAAGCCATGATACACATAGCAAGAAATTAGAGGTGTTGACATTTTACTTTAATTGTTCAGTACCAACTGTTGGGCAATACTAGCTAGACAACAGTTTAACACAGAAAAGGCTTCTCAGTTTGAGATCTTCAAAACAAATGTGGTGCCTATGTTGTAATATTTGTGCAGAAACGTTAAACCCCCTATTGGATGGTGACCTCCTGAAGCTGCTTAGAGGTGAGTAATACTGTAGTTAAAAGCTCACTGAGGAGTACCCCTGTAGACTGACTTTTGGAGTAGACAAGTCTTTTGTGCTTGAATCAAAGAATCCTGATTTATCTTTGGTTAAATAAACATTTGGGCTCTAATAGCAAATATATGAAAACAATCTTCTTCTATAAAATTATTTTAGTGAAAGAAACCAAGACATCTTTCTGTAAGTGGCTTATCCACAAATTAGACTTTCTTCTTGTTTGCTGCATGCTACTTTACTGTATTCCATATGTGGATGTCCTTTCAGACGTCCTCTGTTCAGGAGAACCTCAGAGTTAGGCTAAATTTTCCTGCTGTGTAATTGCATGCTTTTCTTACCCTTCATGCATTATGTATGTCACACTTAGGTTTTTGGGTGTGGGTTTCTTTTTTTTTTTTTTTTTCTTTTCTGTCACCAAGCAGTCACGTTTCTGTTAATTCTGGGTCATATGTGAATGGTCCAAATAAATTATTTCCCAGCTTTATCACTAGAGGAACAAAAGGGTAACAGGAAAGCTGTTCTGCCTTTCGTGGGAGGCTGCTGTTCTTGGCACAACTGTTCTATGAAACAAACTGCTGCATACTGCTAAGCGGTTGCATCGCTCATTAAAGATGCTTTTGTGGCTGATTCCTAGTAAAGCAAAGATTGACTTGTCCTAGGTTTTAAGATTAACAGAGGTTTGAGAATTCTAAAAATTCTTGATAGGTTTCATTCTGTCAGTGCAAGTCTAGTGTCTGATGATGATAATGAAGTTTATAAGTACATAACAAGAAGCTAGTAGATTTAAACTGCTCTTTTCAGCACTTCACACATTTCATATATGTACTTAATGCTCAAGAACGGACATCATGTTTTTCTGGTATAATGAATCATTGTCTTACGAAGGACTATACAAAGTTACTTTCCTGGTTGGCAAAGCTGCTGTGACAATTATGCTTAATATGAAAAATTACTTATACTGTGAGTAAGTGTCACTGAAATTAGTACAGTACTTGGCTTTAAAAAATAGATGAGCAAATCCTGTAATATTTATTTTTTGTTTTGTTTCAGAGGTAGTTAAAAGAAAACTATGATTTAAGGACTTTACTGCTGCCTGCACTATGTCAAATAGACTGGATGAAATCTGCAGCAGCAGATGAACTCTTGTTGAATTGTAGTGTATTTCCACATTGTGTAATGGACATTTTTCTTTAACACTACAGGATAGTTTTCTTACATGTAGGGATGCAAGCATTATGTTTTTTTGTTTTAAAATTTATTTATTTATACAAACATGGATAGCAGGAGCTGCGTGTCTTGAAGCTGTCATCAGGAGTTGTGTGTTGCTCAGTCACTTGATCAGCTTTTGATCACGGTCATGTTTTGATTAAGACCTTATTTTTAGGTAGATCAGAAGTATGGGTATGAATTGTCTTAATCTGAATAGTTAATCTGAATCTTTGATATTTTGGCTAAGTTACCTGGAAAAGTATAACCTCTTATTTTCTGTAGGAGCAGCCAGTGCTATGTTATCTGCTGAGCCTATTATGACAGGTGCATGTTTCACAGATGGAGGAGGATTAGCTTGTTTCTTGATCACAGCAGGAGATACATGTTAGTAGTGTTATAAACACTGACAAGAACTGGTTGCTTCTGAGTGTGCACAAGAGGATAAACATAGCCGCTCTGGTTACTTGCTGATGAAAATGATCTTCAGACACCATACCTAGCTAACTTGCAATTGGGTGTCATGAATTAATGGTTTCCAGACTCCCTAGAAACTGTTCTTAATAATTGTTGCTGGTGCCTGTGGTTCTGAGTTGTAGTACTTTTGGGTACTTCAGTTCTTTGCCTATAAAACGAGAATAAAGCAAACTTTCTGAATTGCAGTAATGATGCCAGGTGCTGCAGCATTGCCATACCAAATTTTACGGAAGTGCTATTCTGATACGTGCAAGGATGAGTTGGACAACCTGGGCTCATTTCTTGCCTCTGCTACTCCTGTGTTCATGACCCCAAGCTCTTGGTGTCAGTTTTCTGTAGTTTGCTGTGCACATGTGTATAGGCTTTTTCTTAAAACACAAATATGTATGCACACACACACAAAGGATAAACGTATTAATTCCTGGTAAACGATTTCCAGATATCTGGGTGGAAAATACTATAGAATGCAGAATGCAGGGGAGGGGGTTGATGGTAAGCAAGCTGTCTATGCTCAAGTTGCTTTATGGGTTGAACCCTGTTTCTGGTCAAGTCTAATCCTGCTTCAGTGGAAATGTTCTATGTATGTCAATACAGGCAATTCAGGAGCAGTCTTTCACAGGGCAAACATTTGTTTATTGAACTTAGCAGCAGAATATCTCTGAACGAAATTAAATAAGAATGATCAAGCATGATAGAATGTATTTTGAGCAAAATGCCGTGAAGTGTAAATAGTTGTAGGTAGAAGCAGAAACAATCATTTAGTTTGCTGGGAATCCATTTCTGCCTTCCATTTGACTCGACCAGCTGATTCTGGAATTTCACTTAGGCTGTAACAGTCCAGTGGCAAGCCACAAAATGTATCTACAAATCAAAATACTTGAGAATAAATCCTTATAAATCTGTATTGTTCTTTTGGGGAAGTGAAGATTCATTTAACTGAAGAGAAGTTTGATATTTAGGTGTGGCAGAAGTGTTTTTTTCTTTGTTGTTGTTTTTTTTTTTTTCCTGAAGAATGGAATTTCAATAATCTAAACACAACAAACTGTGCACTATAACTTACTCTGTGCATGGGCTTGGTTAAGGTCAGTATGCTCTTGTACTTGAGAACTGAGTTTTACCGTTACGGTTAATAGTACTCTAGCATTTAGACAGTCAACTCTGACAGCAAAATAAATTATGTACGTAATGCCTCTGTCAATACAAGGTTTTTGCCTGCATCATAGACACATGTACCTTTCTATTTGTTGTCTGTATACAGATTTCTTTTTCCCATAATGACATGGATATTGTATTTAGTCCTTATTCTCAAAGTAAACAATGTGGTTCTTCTAGCAGGAGCTGAGTTTGTTCTAGCTCTAGGAAAAGTTATTCCTTTGCAGTTTACTAGATTTGCAGGTCAGTGACTAGACTGGAGGAAAAAGAGGGGAATTCCTTTTCTGAGTGAGGTGTTGCAGGTGGCACATACTTCTCTTAAACACAGTTTGAACTGGTAACACTTCCATGCTCACTTCCATTTCCAGCACTTAGATGAGCCCACTCTGAAAAGGTGAATATAGAAAGCAATCTAGCAGCATAGTGTATACTGTATGTGTAGTCATGTATACTTTGTATATGCAATTAGTCAAACTGTGTAAGTCCTCTACGTGTTTGTATATAAAAAGTAGAACAACTTACTTGCTCAGCATTTAAGAATAGACATAAACTCTATAAACGCAAAGTCCTACTTTGTTTACATCAACTACATACCTGAAGAATTTATCTCAACAAAATATTCTTGAGTCACTAGATTCATATGGATATTTGTATATTGATAACCTTTACTATGCAAGTCTTCCGTACATTTAGAACAGAAGCGAGAGTGCTCTCCTGCTGAATGTCCTATACACAACCATATTAGAGTCTCACTGATTTCTTCTGAAGATGTTTTGAATTAATCAGAAAACCTTGTCTTCCTTGATGATGAATGAAGACTTGCTAGTTGTCACCCTCACCTGAAAATTAAAACAAAAGACATGATTACTACTACAAGAACAGCAGCTTCTACTAATTTTGGAATAACTGGCAGAACAATTGAGTTGCTCCATACCTTTTCGATAAGTGCCTCTGAATTATTTAGCTGTATCTTGGAAGTCAATAGGTCTGCAAAAGCAGGAATATTCTAACGGCGGTACTCTGAATCACAGCATGTAGGACTCTGTCCCTGCCTTCCCATGTTTTTTCTCTACAGGCAATATGCAAATTTAGCCGTGCTCTAGGGAAATGAATAGAATCACTGGTGTCGGACCCTAGGCATTACTTCTCTTATCACCCGTGGGTTAGGGCAATCCTTTAAAACATGAGAACAGTATTTAATTTCTTTTTTCTACCCAAACAATTTTGAGCTGTTAATCTCTTCTGTTCATGACACATGTGACCTCCATACTAGATGGTGTTCTCTCTTATTCTATCCTGTTCATTCTTTTCTGCTTGGCATAAACAAACACTTACTGACAATCACAATCCACTGCTCCCCAGATAAGTGTCCAAATCATCAGAAAATCATACTTTTTTTTTTATTCCATTAATATCTACCTATTTTAATACAAAGTGAAGCAGTGGTTTTCTGCTACAGACAGGAGTCTCCCATCAGCACACCAGAGAGCCTGACGTTATGAGGTCAGTCCAGCATATTTCAGAACCTGATTGCCTGTGTGAGAAATGTTGATTGAAATCTTTGCAATTAAGCAGGCAAAGGAAGAAAAGCCAGTTTAGGTCACAGTTGCTGAGAGTGTTCTAACTGTGCAGTTTGATCTCCTGGAAGGAAATAGAGCAATTCCACCCATTCTCTGTTCCAGCATTCGTCTGTATTTACTTCCAGATTTTCTCTGCTGACAGGTGCTGAAAGCACTCCATTTTGAAGGGAGTGTTTTGCTTCTCATAACTATTGTTTGTTTTGACACAATGCACTAGAATAAGTTTTCTGTTAAATGTTGTGATTTTTATACGCTCTTTGCAATTCAAACAGAAAATCATTTGTTGGATGCAATTTGCTGTGAACCAAAAATGAATGCCTTTAAGTTCTGAATTTGTGCGGTACTGGGAGGGGGAGAAAGGGAAAGGTTAGATATATGTTTATTGGAGGATTTGCCTCTTTCATGTTATTAGCATTGGTTGTACAGATTTTAGGGTGTGTTGGGCTGGTTTTTGTTTTGTTTTGTGTGTTGCCTTGCTTTGCTTTGGAAATAGTGACTTCTTTAGAAAACACTAAAAAACTATTATACAATGTAGTTTAGACTTGAGTAAAACTTTTCTTTAGCAGAACAAAAGTTTTCACCGGTAACTTCCTATAGTTAATGAAATAATTGTGTGCAATTTACTTAGCAGTTATGTGTTGGATTGTTGTTTTCTTGTACAGTGGTGGTCTTTGCTATAATCATTGTCCACTGAGATCACATTTGCACGCTAATGGAGTAGTTTCTATATAAAGATCTACAGAAGGCCGAAACCCTGTTGGGAAGAACTTAGCTGACACTTCAGCGTCTTCAGCAATAGAGCACTGCATTACACCAAAATCAATCATGGTCTGCTGCTGCTGAGTCTTTACAATTTGCTGGAGGGCAAATAAACAGTCCTAGTGCTAATGTACATCTGTTAGGAGCTGTAAGAACAGTAGTGACTGTGAAACTCACTGGCTGAAATACTAAATGATGATTATTCCTGTAATGTGTTTTGTGACTCTTTGGAAGCTGTCAGAAAAACATGAATGATGCGGCATGTTCATCTTCTTTTGAAAAATGTAAGAAAAGGCAGCTCCCTTTTTGTTGTGTGCAGCCTAATGTGTGTGTGTGTGTGCGAAAGATAAGTGAGAAAAATTATTATAAATGTTTAAGAGGGAGGAGAACCCACAGAAAGACATCAGGAAGAACTGGGGGGAAAGGGGTATGTGGGAGCACCACTGAGGTCTGAAAGATGAACAGATAGCAGGTCAAAACTAATCCAAGTGAAGAAGTTCAAACAGAAGAAAGTAAGCGAAAGATGTCAGGATAAACACTCCCAGGAAATGGCAGTTATTGACTGAAAGTCTATTTTTGCTGTTTTAAGTCTAAAAGCATAGACAGGATGGTTACACCATTTTATCTAAAACAGGCAATATCCTAAGAAGGAAACTACCATACCCAAACTTCGTGTGTTCCTACTGAATGTGAAATGTCAGACTTGACTTTGTGCTGCCAGTCTTTAAATCTCTCCTTCATGCAATTTTGATAATATATTAGCAGTACCTTAAGAGATGCATCTAACTTTGCCTGTCCAATTCTAGCGCCCAAATTAGAGAAAGAGCATGGTTTCAGGAATCTTCTCTTTATGCCAAAGGTACATTCCAGCAGAAAAGCAGCAGTACTAAAGTTAGCAGGAAACAGTTACTTATAAAGATGGCTAGAGATAGCTTTGTAATACTTCTTTGGGAATTTCTTAGGTGTGAGCTAAATGTTAGCAAGGAATAAAACTTTGTCAGTGGCATTTCTGGCACCAGGTGCCCTAGAAAATAAGCACTAATATTTAATTTTAATTTGACATTTTAGCCTGCTTCTTTGTAAGTTTCTCATTTTCAATATGAAGAAAGAATGTTTTCTGTGGGGTCTCTTTCTTCCTTGTTGCCTCCCCCGCACTGGGGGGGGGGGGGGGGGGGGGGGGGGGGGGGGGGGGGGGGGGG
>JAVJGI010000037.1:18987662-19227806 GCA_035590275.1 Ibycter americanus
AATAACTGAAATATTTCAGGGGGTGGAAGACCTCCAGGATTACAAGCCATAATTACTGAGAAAATTCTGGTTTTTTTCTTTGATCTATTCTGCCAATTTTTCTGGAAGTTCATTTCTTCTGTAGGCAATCAAGAACATTTAATTTAGAGAAAGTATCTCTCTCCATCTGTAAAATGCACTGTTTTCACTGCAAATTGTGGTTCAAGAGAAAATTATGTTTCATTTGGTTCATTCTTTTCATCACAATAGTCTTTGATGTGCACAAGTGTAGAATACTTGATAGCTGAACAGCCATGGGATACTGGATTCATCCAGATCAATAGCTAATGCTTTTCATTCTGTTAATCCAGGAATATTGCTGGGTTTGCTGTAAATGTCCCTGTAGAAACGAACTTCCTTCCACTGTGTGTGAAGTTAGGTAACATTTCAATTTTCACTTGGCACATCTTCTGAGTCAGTGAGGATCCTTTACACATTCTAGCTTTACTGTACTTTGCTATAATTAAGACAGTTCCGATTATAAAAATAGTATCTGTATTGAAATGGTCTCCAGATTTTTGGATTTCCTGGAATTGCAGCAAATGCATATACAACTGAAATGAGCTCAAGATGAGCAGAGCCTGGAGAAGCATACAGTACTTTCAAAGAGTAATGCAAGATATTCAAGATGACTTTGTACTTTTTGTGTTTGGCCAGCATGACCTTTTCAGTGATGGCTTAAGGATTTTTAAGGATCCCTTTTGGCTTTGAATCTGAGGAAGTGACAGCTTTGTGAAGAAGGAGAGGGAGGACCCATAACTTAAAGCCTCTGAAGATGCAGTAGCTTACTCTTACATACTGCTGACTTGACTGCTCACTCTGCTGGCTTCTCCCTGGCTTCTTGAATTTCTGCTCCCTGCTGAGTTACATAATGAACATTCTCTGTACTCCCACACTTTCTACATGCCTTCCCACACAGACTCTTTCTTTTGGTAAAAATGGACGGAAGAATTCTAACTCACTTGTTGAAAAGCTTCACACAATGCTGCTGAATCACATCTCAAAATGGGAACAAATCTGTCAAATTCTCTTTAAAAATACCACCACACCATAAAACCCAACAAAGCAAAACACCAAAAAAAACCCCTCCACACAAAAAACCTGACCTGCCCTACGACAAAACTGAAAAGAGATTGTAGAAGGGCAAAACAACTGTGAATCAACTCTAATTCTTTCAGCATCAATCTAAAAGAAAGCTTGTAGCTTAGCTGCCATTTTTAGAATAAAAATCTGTAATGCAGTTCACATGGCTACCAGATGGCAGCAGCTGGTGGTGGACAAGTGGCACAGATACTTGATAGTCAGAAAAGAAATGTATAAAACCTTCACTTTACAGTAAATAGTGAAAGCAGGGGAATTTCCAGTTGACTCTTGCATATTTGTCTCTTTGCGTGGTTTACAACTAGACCTGAATGGAAGGAGGTCAAGTCCATTAGCAAGACCTTTTACTGGCCAAATTCCAGTAGCTGTTATTTTGAAAATTGCCTTGATATTTTAATGACATCAGAATCTTTACATTGCTGGGACTGAAGGCATAGCATGCTGACAAGAATGTACTTTATAGCCAGTTCTAAATATGCTTAGAAAACCAGTGCAAATTCACATTTTGAACTGACTCTCGAAGTGTGAAAGCTTATTAGGGCACGGTTAAAGTGTGACAGGAACTTGCTAGGCTAAAGTTGGAACCTGTAACCTTTATGTGATGGATATTAATGTGCCAGGTGATATCAAAGTTTTCCAGTGTCTCGAGCATAGTTTTCTTTCATAATTTCTCCAATAATAGAAACTGCCTAAACAGCAGGAACTAAGATATTTTAGGGATGCTCTAGGGAAAACTGATATATTAGAGAAATGAAAGTTGAAAAGCAATCAGCCTGGGTTCTTGCAGATTCTAGCAGCCTTGTCTTCTGGTCTTGCTTTTTAGCCCAGGAACTTTCTGTGATTTCCTTCTGATGAAATATACAAAATATCTTAATTTTTTACTTCATTTCCTCACTGTGATGAGTAAGGCTTCTGGTTTACTCCCATTGCCTGCAAGGTCCCTATCATTGGGTCTGCCAGTCTGCACCTATACCACAACATCAGTGCTTAATGGATCTTTCCCTACCCTGTGTTTTGCTTTGACGTGTGGAATAGTAACTTTACAACCTTGGAGAGTTATAAAGGAGGTATGTTTATTCAGTGCCGGGCGCACATGGGATCATTCCCAAAGATGTGCGTGCCGCGTATGGTCCCTTTCTGTGTTCATATGTACAAACATTACATATTCATGAGACTATCTAACGCACCTATACATATTTATTAACTACCCCCCTGCTTCGTATTATAATGAGTTCCAGGAAGTCATTTCCATGTGCTCCTCCTAGTTGTGCATGCACACTGTCCTGTGGTGGTGGTCGTGGGGATGAAGTCAGTAGTCTTCTTCACTGTAAACTTTTTACCCCTGGTGTTTTGCGCAGGCTCAGTTGTTTCTTGGTTCTTATGCCAACTGCAAGCCCGGTTCTAGCTGGTTTTGGGGGCACATTGCCTTGATAGTTTTTTCTTGAGCACACTTTGCTGACCTTAAACAATATCTCATTCTATTCTAAACACAATGCTTATCCTACAAGACTCATTTAAATGCTCACTCTGCAAAACTTATTTAACCCTTACCTATCTCATCCCCTTCTATCAGCTGTCCAGGGAGTTTCGTAGGTGGGTGTACTTGGCTCTTCTCTAGAAGAGGCAGTTTCTTCCTTTTGTCAAGAACACAGCTGGGCCAGGTAAACTGTAGGCATAACTCCTTGCTTTACAGTAGGAGTAAGATACTGAGGAAAACGGGGATGGGGTGGAGAAATGTCATCTGAATGTACCTTTACACTACAAAAAATAATTTATTATCTTTTTTCCTCATAAATTGTTTTCAGCTAGCACCCATCAGACTAATGTGGGAGTACTCAGTCCCTCGGAATCTGTCTGGAGTTCAGTCATTGCTCCCATGTTTTTGGTTTCTGGCCAGACTCATAAACCTTTTTGCTGTCTCCTGAGAAGCAATGTTCACAGTATAGTTTCGTAGTGCCTATGTCAGTACAAAGTCTTTTCGTGGTGTGGTGTGGGGTTTTTTGGTCTTTTTTTTTTTTTTTTTCAAAAAAATTTTTTTTCCATGCCATATCTAGAGAGGGAGCTCAGTTTCTTTCTTTTCTAAGCATACATTGCACCAATAGACACACATGGCTTTCCGCATACCTCTCATCTTTCTTCAGTATTGACAGACAGTATTCTTCAGTATATATATTTATATGTACTTTTAGCAGTATAAATAAATAATGAACTATACATGTGCTTCCCTCAGTAATTTTCCGAAAGCATTTTGGGAATGATGATCAGTTTTTCAAACTTAATTCCTTCTGTTTTCCCCTTCCTAGCTCTAAAACTCTCACTCTGAAGTTCTTCATGTTTTTGTTCTGTATTCTCATGGCATTTTGAAGGGCTTCAGGTAAACTTGTTCCACTGCTTTTAGCTTTCCAAATGCCCACCTCACCCCACCCGAGTTTTTCCTTATTAAAGTTTTCATTAGGTCTCTTGTCACATTTGTCAACTTGAGTATGTGTGGAGGAAATTACCTTTAAATCACTCAGGACATTTTTTTTTTTTTTTTTTTACAAACGGTTTCATTTTCTAGCTAGCATACAATACGCAAAAATTAATTGCAACACCTTAATCCCCACTTGTTGCATAAGCAGACAAGGATTTCTTCCATACAGTCCTCCTACAAGATTAAAGTAGAGGAGGAATTGTTTTTCTTGACACTTGCGTTATTTTCTTGGTCATCCTTAAACTCTGGTTGGTTACTGCTGTTCTTTTTCAGTACTTCTTGGGTTTTGCTTATTTTCCCGCAGTACGACCTATTTTTTTCATTGATAGTTGAGAAGAAGCTTTTCATGGTTTAAAACAGTGCAAGGAATTAAAAGCACTCTGACTGACTCACCAGCTGGCTACATCTTAACGAGTTTACACAAAATCAGAGTCCAATTATACACTGTATTTATTATCAACAACAATCAAAAGATAAGGAAAGAATGGCCTGGAGGGTAGGGACTGCATACGTGCCGTGGTTTTAACCCTCAGCCCCACCTAGCGACTTGCTCACTCTTTGTGCCCCGTGGACTGGGGAAGAGAATTGAAAGGGTAAAAGTGAGAAAACTCATGGGTTGGGATAGACAGTTTAATAGGTAAAGCAAAACCAGCACACGCAAGCAAAGCAAACAGCGGAATTCATTCACCACTTCCAGTTGGCTCCAGGTGTTCAGCCACTTCCAGGAAAGAGGGCTCCATATTGTATAACTTGGGAAGACAAACACCATTGCTCTGAATGTCCCCTCTTCCTTCCTCCAGCTTTATATGCTGAGCAGGACATCATATGGTATGGCATATCCCTTTGGTCAGCTGTCCTGGCTGTGTCCCCTCCCAGCTGCTAGTGACCACTAGCCTGCTCACTGGTGGGGTGGGGTGAAGAGCAAAAACAACCTTGAGTCTGTGTAAGCACTGCTGCTCAGTAACTAGAAAATCCCTGTGTTATCAACACTGTTTCTAGTGCAAATCCAAAATATAGTCCCATACAAGCTAATGTGGAAAAAAATTAACTTTATCCCAGTTAAGACCAGCACAATATGCTATTGTGGTTGGTGGTAAAAACATCAATAACTTTTGAGTTTTGCTTTTAATTTTAAAAGGAAACTCATAGTTCTGGGGTTTTTTATGTTCAAATAAAAATCCTACTATTGTGTAAAACACTATCAGATGTTTTTACCAATAAATTGCAGCAATCTCTACGTAAGGGCTACCCAGTCTGCCATTCATCATATGTGCTAACTGCTTCATCATTTTGTGGGTCAAAGCAAAGTGTTGACCTGTGAATTCCAAACTCATGTATTGCATGTTTTGCTTTTCTGGAGTACTGTGTGTGCACACTCACTGTTTTAATAAAAACCAGTAGAAAATCTACCTTGGCCCTGAGTATTTATTTTTGTAACTTCTATGTTAATTTTGGAAGGCAGGAATACATTTTGTATTATCTAACAGTGTTTGATGCATCTTTCGAGGGGGATAAGAAATTGATTATATTCTCGGATTTTGGTTCCTTCAAACTCATTAACTGTCTAAGTCCTCTCAATATTGGTACAATTAGCTGCTTAATGCAGGATTCAAAAGAAGTTCTTTTATGTAAGCCTTTATGTAGGAAACAAAACTAGTAAAAGAAATACAGATCTGTTTGCTTCTCATCTCTAATAGTGATTACTAAGTGTGATTGCATCTGGCAGTAACTTTTGACTACCACTAAGGAGTGATCAGTGCAGTAAGCTGGCCATTGGCAGCGTGTTTAAGAGCCTCATGTCTTGTTTGCCAAATACAGGTCTCTGCCAATTTACATTCATGAAGGAAAAAAGTCATTGCTTCTATCATTGAAGCACTCTCCATATTCGAGAGACAAAAACCTTTCATTATGAGACTTGAGTACAAGAATAGCAGGAAGAAAGAGAATGGGCAATGGCTACAAACCCTTGTCAGTCCTATATGTTGCTGGCCTGTAGTATTCTGGGCATCCTTGTCATCTACCTACCATCTATTTATCAGGAATCCCGAAAGTGTATTTGCACAACAGCAAGTATGCATCAGTCTCAGCTGGCATCCTCCGCCAACAGATTTCCTACTGCAAGAATTACTTTGTCATGTTAAAGTAATGGTTGTTTTTTCTACAGTACCTGAATGTCTTTGTACCAACTTAACACAACTATGACTTCTGTTTCTACCTGATGTTCTGTCTTTAATATTGGCTTCTCATAGCATTGATAAAACACTTCATCTCACAGAGACGATTTCATCTTCCTTGCACACTCCCCCCTTCACTTGTACTTCCATGTTATTAATTCTTCTTCAATTGTAATAGTTAAGATTTGATAAGCTGAAGCAAGAATCCCATGTACATGTTAAATGGAGCCCAGGACCAACCCCAGCCTGACACACCACAGCTGTCTGAGGTATCTGCTCCTGAGGGTTTGTGTCCTGCTGCCCTGCAGGGAAGGGACCTTCTGTTGGTGCAGACAGAGATCTAAGAAACCTGTGTGCCAGGCCAGACATAGTAAACTACTGTTGTTTGTTGCTGTTGTCTTTTTGCTTTTGTTGAAGTCAGTAATCTGCTGTATGTTTTATTTATGGTATCAGGGAAGAGCACAATAGCTCTGTTAATCATGTTTTCCCCCTTTAAAAAGCACCTGTGCTCTTGTAATAGGAAACAAGTCTCTATTAATTCTTAATCCAAAATGAGTGCTCTGTTCTCTGTGTAATGTGATTTAGATGCAAAGACCACGGAATGTCTTACTATGTATTTTAAGACATAGACTGATTATTTTTCCAGTGCAGCTCCACTCCAGGGTTCTGGTGGTGCAAGGCAGTGTTACAGTGTAGACATTGGATGGTAATTGTTATCTCAGGAGACCTTAGCAGACCACACAGTCTGTGCTGTGAATTTTCTGTCTGTGATGAGCAACAGAAGCACAGCAAAACTAGTGCTGCCATGCTCCAGCAACACCTGGGTAAACAAACAGTCATCAGGGCTCATAGTAAGTTGTTGCGGATTAGAGCAGCACTGAGAAGTGCACATATTTGTTGATAATTCTGAGAATTGAAAAGTGCAGGAACTCCATTTTCAGATCTGATAAGGAGCACAGTGTAGCTGGAGCCAAAATACAACTGTAAAGTTGGCAGTAGAAAACAACGGACAAATCACGTAAGTCTTTACTGGAGAAGTTACTAGTTTCTCACGTACGTGGACACATCCATGTCTAAAGCTAGGTGTCAGTTCATACCTAACTTGCTCTGTTTATACCCATTTTTATGTATTTTCTACAAGCTGTGTTACATACCTGTCTCAAGTAACTACCCTTCACATACATTGCGGTTTCTTACTTTGTAGTGCATGCTTCCTAGCTTTTTCTCATTTTATTTTCTGTAGCTTTACCCACATTGTAATTTGACAATTTTCTGTTTGGTTTGTATGCCAGTGTAGTAATGTCCAAAATTATTGGAGAGCCAACTCCACATTACAAGGAGCAGTATGTTGTTACTGTTCTCCCGTGATGCTTTAAGGAAGCTCTTAGTAATAAAATGAAAATAGGAAACCATTTACTGTTTTACATAAAACTATCAACATAGAATATCTCTCGGGGGGGTGAAACAAACAAACAGACCAAAAAACTTTGAATTATGTTGTTGGTTTTCTAAAACATAACGAATGCAAAGTTTCCAGTTCCTCCAAGGTCTGATTTTTGTGCAAGACATTACTTTGTCCAGAGGTCTCAAGCTGAGATTGGAGCCAAATAAAATTCTATGAATTGTTCAGGTAAAGTAGTTTAGAATCAATTTTATATCTTATTAGAAAGGAAGCAAAAATCTTTCATCTTTTAGAAACATCTTCTATCCTTTCAAATGTGTCTCAAAAAGCATAGAGTGATTTGTTGTTACATAGAGGCTTGTTTCATCCACACACAACATGTGGAAGAAGCATCTGGTGGTTAATTTGTTATTTCTAAAACAAAGAAGCTAGTTACTGTGAGCGGGACAGTCATGACATGCTCTATCAGATCTTGTCTCATTCTTAGAAAATTCCTGAAAACATAATCTAGAAATAGGAAAAAAGTCCTCTTCCCCTCCTTCGTTCTTAATTTAGAAAAATCCCAAGTTCCAAACTAAACGTAAGGCACAAACTTTTAAACTGGAAACACAGAAGGATAACTGAAATGTTGAATTTAATTTAATGTAATTATTTATTTTTGCTCCTTTTTACTGTGCAGGATGTATTTGAAAAATTCATTTATTGACTTTGAGGGTGAAAGGGCTTGAACTTGCAGTTTATTTTTGGTGTTCTCAGGAGGAAATTCCGTTTAAACTTAGTCCCAATCATTCATGCTTTTGGAGTTAGGTCCTCAGCCTAAATTATTATATTGTTGATGATTATAACCTGTGAGTTTCCCATCCTTCATGTTTTGTATTGTGCTTAATTAAGACTGGAGACATGACAGCATACCTTCAAAAAGACATCCACAAATAAACAGGCTTGGAACCCAAGGTTAACCACATGATTGTAATTCAAAGGCTGAACAAGAGGAATCATTTGACTGCAGTTACTGGATTGATGTTTTGCTACAGTTGCATGTGACTACTTTTCTGTAGAAATCCTAGTCAGTGTACAGGACTGGAAGGACTGGGGTTTTATTTGTGGGGGTTTTACTTTATTAAAATCATATGTAATATCCACTTATTACTTCTTATACTTTCTGCAGGGAAATTAGGTGCCTGCTATTTATAAGCATGTCTTAAGCTGCAAATATATTGATCTAATAGATACTTCAGGTACATCTAATGCAATTATACTATCCTCTTAGAAATATGGAAGGTAATTGTTTTTTAAATAGTGTATTTTAAATTTAAATTCAAGTGGCAAATTATAAAAGTGAAAATGGAAAATAGTGTGCCTGTGTCTCAAATAAGAAATAAATATATTAGAGTTCTGTCAACCTGAAATAAATTCTGAGATCTGACAAGGACTTTCTTACAGCCATGTTTTAATAACCTTCGGAAGGTTGCGCAGGCTAAAATTTGTGAATCGCTGATTTAGGGCGTTTTGATTTTTCAGTACCAAATTTTAATATGATTCAAGCGAAAGACATTAGTGTTTGCACCATTTGTCAATTTATACTTATATACACTTTTGAATAATATTGCCTTAAATTTTTCATTGGCTTATCCTGTTTTCTGTTTTTTTAAGTGGAAATGATATTTCTTTTTCTTTTTGAATCAGATTATATACTACTTCATTTAAGTCTGTAATGAACATCTAAGACTTTGA
The DNA here is from genome assembly GCA_035590275.1 of Ibycter americanus. Taxonomy (NCBI): domain Eukaryota; kingdom Metazoa; phylum Chordata; class Aves; order Falconiformes; family Falconidae; genus Ibycter; species Ibycter americanus. The sequence continues at coordinate 18,996,586 of JAVJGI010000037.1, forward strand.
TAGCATATACTATATCTGTAAGTTCTTCTTAAATTTCTTGTTACCAGTGCTAATGATGTGAGAGCAAAAAATGGTAAAACACTACAGCGTGCTAAAAAGCCTAAAGCAGGATGTAGAAAACTTGCATTTTTGAAAATTCATTGTTCTATTAAATTATTTCATTCCTAGTTCGCAGATGATTCCAAACCTTATTCTTGGTAACATGCAGAACTTGTTAGTCTTTTTCTTCCTTACTAGTTGCTTATTTCCTTAGCGTCAGAATTCTGATTTTACTTGAACATGAAGGACTTCTGTATTGCTTCAGGACACACACTGCCCAGAGAAATCACTAGGTTTTTTGGCAGGCTGAATTCTGGCTGCAGACTACTGTGGGTAGAAAACCCTTCCATCACTGACCAGTAATCCAGTAACAGACCTTATGCTAGGCAAGGTGATTAACTTTCCTTTTATAGGATGTTTTCTGAACTGCATTCCACTGTTTTGCACACAAAATAAAGCAAGCTGTGGTAAGTAATAGGCAATTTCTAAACCTGTTAGCGGTGCCAGAAAATAAGTTTCAGTCTGTCATTTGTAGTAGGCACAACTTTCTGTTCCAGCTTTGTGTTCTATTGTATAGCTTTCTTCATCTTCTAAGGGCATCTGAAATTGCTAATCAGGTTACCCCGTTCTCTTGCAGTATTAAGTTACTTGTGCTCTCAGAAATTCTTGTGTTCTACTTAGACCATTTTTCCTATTACCTTACCTTACCAATCAGGTAGTAAGTAGACTCAGCAAATACAGTGTGGACTGATCATCTCTTCAGGTTAAACCACACATAGGGAAAGGATTGCGAAGGAAGACTGAGCAAAGGCAATCTGCAGCTTATCAGCTCATGTCTTTCAGAAGTAACTTTGGCATTACTGTGGGTCAGGGTTGGCGTTGAAAATGAAGTTCAAAAGGTGTAGCTTCTGCAGGAGCTGAAACTACAGCCAGAGAGTAGCACAGCATTCCTGACTGTGTCTCTTTCCCTCTGCCAAATAATATTTTAGTCACTTATGTTGTCTCATTTTCTCAGAAGACTCCTTCTACTGAATGATACAACCTATCTGGGCTAAGCATGATGTGCTATAGTGCTAATGTCTTGCTCCGCAGCAGCAGTCTTGTGTCTTATGTCTCAGAGAACATCAGTCTCTCATTCCTGTTACCTTAGTGACTAGCTCCAATTCTGCACATACTGAAAATTATTCAAAAAAGGAGATGAGAATATGCTAGCACTTGTAGGTACTGGTCATTTTTTGTTGCAACAGAAGGGAGTTGAGAATATACTTGCACTTGTAAGTGCTGATCATTTTGTTGCGATAAAAGCTAGAGTGGTATTAAATTTTCGTAAGAGTGTCTGAAATGAAGGACAAATAAGAACGTTAATCTCTATGAATTTGCATAGCTCACTTCAAAAGGAAAATTGGTAAAACACAGAAATATGTTACAAGTCCTAGGTGTTGCAAATGCATAAGGACACTAATACCATTACCCATACTTAGTCCTGTGGAGTTTTGCAGGAGTGAAAATTGACCAGTTCAAAATGTGCCTTTCTCCTGTCTCCAGGTATATGATATCAAACCTTTAAAAGCTCCTCATACAGTGCTGTTGCTGCTATTGTGCTTGACATATGTAATGTGCTACATTAGAAGTAACCACATATATTTTTAATTCCTAGTTTTAGTATTCTTTCTCTTTCTGAAACTGCCCAATTACAGTACCTTATGGACCTGATATGACTGGTACAGAAACGCTGCCTCTTCTTATACCTTTCTCATGTGTCAGTAAAAACCACAGAATGAATAGTACTGTGAAGTTCTGGGAAAATAGCATATGTGAGAAAACATTGTTGAATAAAGCAGTCAGTTTCATGATAGGAATTTTCATTTCTGTGCTTAACTAACCCATATCATGCTGAGAAATAGTTTCTCCTTAGTCCATGAACCCTTCATGAGGATTTTAACCTATATTCAAAAACTACTTCAGATGGAGGATGAGTTTAGTTTGCCTGGTTTTCTGTCTCTTTTGGAAAGAAATGCTGACAGCGGTGCTCTGCTCCCAGTCCAGTGGTAAATGACCACAAGTCAGATAAAACAGGAGGACCATGCTGCACTTTGTCGCTTTCTCCAACATAATGGCAGCAATTGTCCCTAGGTAGCAGGTGAGGAGTTTTGTTCTCTGCCCTACTGATACTCACACGTTCACGACTGGAGAGCTGTAAAGTAATGCTTATGGTATTTAATGCTGCAAAACTTTGAAGTTGTTGTGCTTCCACCTTGTCACAGTTGCAAAGTTCTCTGTTACAAAGACAAAGGGTGTACAATCAATGTAAATATATAATTAATATGTTGATAAATACTTGAAATTACACACAGTCTGCAGAACTAACCATAAATTTGAATATGAACTGCTGAGCTACTGTATCAAGATAAAACAGGCCATTTCTTTAACTCTTGGCCTGCTGTAATCATTAACGGGTGTCTTTTGTGAAATTTTATTTCTGTTTTGTCTGCCTTACAAAGATTTAATGAACAAACTAAAAAACCCCAAACACAGTGTTGTTAAATTTGATACATACTTGGAGGAGAACAGAAGTTGAAACAAAACTTAAATATTGCTTATATGCTCAAGGTTGAAATCCTGATTGTTCTATCATGTCTGTAAACTTTCTGGTGAATGTGCAGGTGAAATTTTGCCCCTGGTAGAAGCTACACAGGGAATAGAGAAATGTTAACTGTGCCCTTGCTGTAGCAATGGAAAAATAATCTGAAGTATCTGCAACTAAGTGTGCTGTGTATGCTCTTACAATGAAGTATATGCCATGCACAGTAGCTACCAAATACAGAGGGGCTGTGGGGGTCGTGGGCTGCTAGCACAGATTAGAATCTCTGCTGAGATATTTCTTAGTGCTCTGGATAGCTTTATTATTTATCTTGCATCATTGGCAAGTTAGAGAAGCACAGAGTACTAGCTACACCGTGTGTATGTAGTACAGAGATATTGTCTCCTTAAAGAAGCTGATGATTCAGATTATATCAGATAATTCTTTGCTTATGTGAAAAAAAGTGTAAAGCACAGTTTCTTCTCAGTGAAGAGAAAGGAAAGAATGAAATTAAATATGTATTTTAAACAGATGATTCAAAACAGCAGGTTGTAATATACCCTTATAGCTTCAGGATTAATGTGTGAAGAACCTTTGGAAAACAGATTTGATCTGCCTTTTTATACATTATTTTCCTCTCTGTATGGCATGCTGTTTAGTGCTCACTGTATTGTATCTAAAGTAGACCTTTTTTTATTTCCAGTTCTTTGTCGGTTAATGTTCATCTTTGCTCTGTGTCATCACAGTTGTTGCTGGGGTAGCAGACTATGATTTCTGCCATTAATAATGATACCACTATTCCAGTTGCCAGAGCGGGTGGAATTGCTGAATAGGACTTGTACTGTGGATTGATTATCTTCAGCTCAGGGAACAAAAATATTAAGGTAATTATGTAGTCGAACACTACAGAGAAGACTTCTGGCTGTAGTTCAGATTGTAGCTTTAACTTTGACTTTTACCTCCAAATTCTAGTTAAAATAAAAGATTCTGTTGCTGGAAGACCTCCAGAGGATTTCAGGGTTTTTTGTTGTTTGTTTGTTCGGTTGGTTTTGGGTTTTTTTTCTAGTTGTTTAAAAACCACCACCCCAACCATATCCCAAAACCTCCACCACCCACAATGCAGTTGTGTGTTTTTTAAAATACCAAGTCTCAAAACCACCTGCTATCAGGCCTCTTTGTCATGTTTTAATGAGAAGTAGATTCAAAGTGAGAGGCAGGAGGTAAAAAGTCTACACTAGTTTATGAAGAAAAGAAAACAATATCCCCCAAACCCTCCTGTGGTACCTCAGCTGTTGTAGCTGAGTTAGGGTAAAAGGTGCGGCAGAGTTTCTATGCCTGTTTGATTCTTAACAGCCTTTTTAGTCCAGTGGATACCATTTAAATATAATCTTTACTTGTGGGACTGATCTCTATGAAGATTTTGAATGCCTGGGGAAAGGCTGGTGCAATGGTAGGAGATTTTGCTCTGATGCATTCTGTTGGACTGGGAAGTGTGTAAATGTCTTCCCTTTTTCCCTCTTTTGTTTCTTCTTTTTCCTTCACTTTTTTTTTTTTTTTTCTCCTTTCTGGACAATGTAATTTTGGTAAATGGGTAGACTATGTCTCCTATTCTAGTAAAGTCAAGAAATTATGAAACTGGGCAGATAACTGGTACAGGTGGTACAACTAGTGATATAGGTTGGTCTGAACCAAACTGTAACGTCTTTCTTCTGTTTGCTTTCCTCTCAGAATATTTGGCTTAGGATTTGGACAGGTGTCTGACGGTTATAAGTTTTTCCTATTCACTGTACTTAATATTTAAAAGAATATTTTTGCCTACCAAATGTTTCAATGCTATTTACTTCATACGTTGAAACCTGTATCTCTGCTCAGTAGTCAAACAGCATATCAGTATGCCACACTTCAACGTGAAATGAAAAATCAGTCAAGTCTGATATCTTCCATTTTATGCTTCTGAAAGACATTAGGGACAGGATGTGTCATTAAACTATTATTGGCTGAAAATGTAATGGTATTTGGTTTTGTACACCAAAAGGAAACAAAATTTTCTTTGGCATTCTTCTTTCACCATAAGCAGTCTGACTAGGAAGATCTGTGACAGAATGACAAGCCTGGCACAAATACAGACTCCTCTGAATCTTTGGAGTTTTCATAATCAAGTAATTTTGTATCAAATGTGTGTGTACCTATAGCAACAATGAACCATGTATATCTAAAACCCCAGGCATGTTATGAGCTGATGTGACCAACAGCACTGGGCCAGGTTGTCCTTTGTAAGTATCACACTGTGAGTGCCAGTGGTCTTGTGAGGGATGTAGGAACTACGAACCAAATAGGCAGAGCATCAGTGGTTGTTTTCAAGCAAAGAACTGCACTGTGCTTGCAACAGTGAGAGATTTATTTCCCTATATCCCAATAAGTGTTACAATAACATCTAGTTTGCCTTTCAAAACTGAAAACAGAGCACAAAGCATTCTAGTGATAACCATGGAAATGGGCAGTGTTAGTGCTGAAAACCCATGGCTAGTATACTGAAGGAGGCCATGAAATCAGGACAGAAAATATGAATTAAATTGCTAGATTTCCTTCACAGGGAAGAGCTGTCTGTAAGACAAACTTTTTGATGTACAGTAGATATGAGAAGGTATATCTGTTCAATTGCGGCAATGTTTGAGTGCAAACAAGATCTGTGATAGAAAAGAATGGTATACTTCCAAGTGTTCATGCTTTGCAGATGGGCTAAAACAATAAACAGAAAGCCGAAGTGAGGATCATAGCCCCTGAAAGCCTACTGAGATTGTAACTATTGACTGAACTGTGCTGACTGTATCTACCAGCCCAATTTTATTCTTAATGTATTCCCTATTGCTTTACTTGTTTTGTTCCATTGCAACATCTACGTTGTGGAGAAAAGCTTAAAAATGCAATCCAAACTGCATGGTTCCAGCTGCTTATCTGCTCTCGAAAATATATTTTATTTATTTTTAAAGCTGAATGCATTTGTTTCTGTCTATCACTTAAAATTTTTATTTGAAGTGAAAAATAAACTTGTTTATTGTGATTCCAGAACCAAGTACTCTTAATCAGAGTCAGAGCTCTCCATATGATGCAACTTTGATCTCTTCAAAGAAGTATAATATTTGACATGAATATGAATAGTAAGATTTCATATTTTGCAAGGCTGAACTGTTTGCTGGGCTCAGGGTTATGAATCTTCTGTTGATGTGTAGAAGATGCCAGAAAGCCTGTTTAGAGAACACCTGACTTTGCAAGTACTTACCGTAGTTTTCTTTACCTGTCAAACTCTTGTAATTGAGGATTTGCCATCTTTTTGAATTTTTTTTTTCTTTGTTACTGCAGTGTTCTCTTTTTTTTTTAAACAAGTAAATTTCATGAAGTCTTATTTGGAAGTGGACGTATCACTTAAATGTTTTTTTTAGATTAACTTTTGCTTAGAAAATATTTTTTAGTGTTCTTCATCAATTGTCTCACCCTCTGAACACACAAATGTTTTTCTTAGGCAAAACAATGTCTCTTCAGGCAGCTCAAGATCCATTTACTGATGATGTTACTGATGAATTCACAGCAGTTTCCCTCTGAACCAGTTTGAGACGAGGACTGTAACCATTATTATGGTGATGGTTGAAAAAATAGGTATTTTTAAAGCTAATAAACTAATTGGCAATGCACACGTTTAAGGTTAAAGTGGATTTCATTGCTGACAGCTGTTATGTTCTATCAGATTTGATGTGACATATGTGCATATTCCTATGGTTCACTGAAAACTGTAGGAAACCTTGGGCAACCCTTCCTGAAAGTATTTTAGGCTATACAGCTAAAGAACTCATTTCATTTTTTTGTTTTGCATCTATTAAGATCATGTTAGGTGATACATCACCTAAATAGCTAGGCTGCATATCTCCATGCTTTTACATCTTTATCCATCTAAGTTTATCAGTTTCATTTAAAATGTTAAAATTTTCGCGGTTACCTCAGTTGATACTTCATTTGTGGTGAATGGTGAAGCTGCATGTAAACCACAGTTAGGAAAATATTCCCTGTAGTTCTGTGAGTGTTGCTGCAAAATATATTTACTGGAAGGGCACTGAATGTTCTTACAAGGAAACAATACAGTCACATATAGGAAGGCTTTTAAATATCTTGTGTTCTATATTCATATCTTTAATGAACACTTCAGATCTTTCAATAATAATAATACAAAAAATTAAGTTCAGGAGCCATTTGTGCTAAATCATGTCATATTCATAGTTTCCTTTCAAAAAGCTTCTAATTCCTTTAACACTTGTACCTCTAAGGTAGGTGTCTTGAGCTACCAAGAGAAATGGCCACCTACAGAATAAGATTGAAGCTTCAGACATCAGACTAAATAAAGTGGTAGCCTCAATGTTTTATTTTGAGGATGGAAGCAGAGAGGAACACAAATGAACAATAGGGACTCAACTGCTTCCCTGTGTCAAAGGTGTACTGATCTTTTTGTTGTTGTTGCTGTTATTACAGACTGACGAGGCAGTTGCTTAGTGCTCTGCCTTTCTTGAAGAATCCCACAAGTATCCCACGGTAACAGTGAGCTGTTGCACAGCATACAGTCAGGTTTACTCCACTCTGGTTACTTGTTGCTATACTTCAAGTTAAGTAGCAGTTTCATCAAAATTCATTACTATCTGTAAGATAGAATATTGAATTTATTATTTTCTGACCAAGGAGGGCATAGTTAGCTGTTCCCTGCTAGAAGTCTCAAACTAATTTCCTCTTATCGTCAGCACTTTTTCGTCTTCACGTGTGCTGCTTGAGTTACGTCGGCAGTATGAAAGCATCATTGTAGCAGGTGCCTTGGGTTTGAGTGCTAGAATTCAATAAATAAAACAAAGAGGATTTTGGATTAATACTTCAGGAGAGATTGTGATATTTGTTAGTAATCTTTGGTATGTCTAAGTTACTAGTTTTAGAATTATCACACTATGCTAGTCAGGCACTTTAACTAAGAGCACTTTACTCACAGGCTTTGAAATTTTTATAGTCCCTGCAAGATTTTCCTGTCTGCTGACAATAATCCCATGACAGAAGTCATCCTCCTCTTCTTCCCAACACTTCTTACAGAAATTTTCATGAAATATCTCAAGTACCACCCAAGATGCTTTTACTGAATTTTACAGAATCTTGTAAGAATATGTATATCACTTAGTCTTACCTGTACTCATTCACATGTGTTGTCAGTTAGAAAAATACTGCAAAACCACTGGTATTTGCCATTATCAATACCTCCGCACAAATCTCTTGCAACCAGTGCAGTTAACAGCTAGGGTAGCCTTTTTCTTAGTTTAGTTATGCCTGAGGTACTTCTGTATTTGGAAGTAGTTTTGAATTTGTAGAATAGCATATAGATCGCTGTCTGGTTATTGTTTTCAGGGATCAAAATTATTATTGTGTGCTTGAGATCAAAAGTGTACTTTCTTTAAGCGCTGGCAAAAAAAGGACCCTGATGCTTGAAAATTCATTCATCATAATTCATATAGAAGTTAGGAAGTCATTCAGCAACTAATTAATGAAGGAAATGTCAGGTTTTACATGCATTATGTCAGCTGATGTTAGATGTACCAGCAATATCTATCAAAAGTGACAGTGGAAGGAAAAGGTACTCTGTTACAGAAAAGTGTTTTGTGGTGAGAAGGATGTACTGCTTAAATTTCAGTAAGCCTCTTAGACTTCATAGACTTAAATAGCTGCAAGCAGTTAGAACAGATCTTAACTTGACCTGTATTTCTGTATTTTCTGATTATTCATATAAAGGAATGCCTATTTCAATCCAGTAAGCCCATTGATAATTAACTTACAATCAAACAAAATGTGAAGAGTAGTAGCAAATAAAAAAAGTTTCCCTTGAATAAAGATGCCATCTGTCAAAGTCCTGATCTCATGCAAATGAAAATGTTAAACCACTGTATTTGTGTTTTAAAACAGTCTTCCTTGAATCTGAGACACTTCTTTCCAGGTCTGCAGTTCATACCATTAACACTCTTTAAGAGAATAAACTCCAAAAACTCTGCAGCAGGTTTTTTTAAGGATCTGCTAGCGAACACTGCTTAAATGATGTTCATTTTGTTGGTCATGATTTGAATCCATGTAAACTTTGAGCATCCACAGACTATGAAGCTCCTTGCTGTGGATGTGTCTATGAAAGGTCTGCATGGGTTCAGTACGAGACTGAATAGGTTCATGGAGTGAGAGCTAATACACAGACCGTTTCTGGCTCAGACTCTGTGAACACAGGCAGAGTCTGAGGAGAAAAGTTATTATGCCTTTTGCCTTGTCTTAAGTCTTCTGTAGGCATCTGCTTTAGGCCACAGTGGGGAAAAGGAGAGAGACTGCAGTGCTACAGACTCCAGGGTGCTACAATGAAGTTTGATTCAATGAAGTACGGCTGTTACTACTTTCTTAAGGCTAGGCAGAAAAAAGAAGGGTTCCTTTGCACAGCATAATGGTCTGCTGCTGGTTTGGGGTTTTTGTTTTTTGTTTTTGTGGGGTGTGGTGTTTTTCTTTTTTTTTAATGGAGCTCTTGGAATAAGCAAACACTATTTTTCATCTCCAGTACCTATCTGAGCAATTGCAGGAAAACATATCTTGTAGTAATGCATAAACATTATTTTAGAAACTGCATTAACCTTACAAGAGAAAATAGCATTTGTAATTGTTATCTCTTATAAAGCACATGGGGAAACAGAGAAAATGGACATCTTGCTGGATTATTGTGTTACATAATATATAAATGTGAATTTCTTTGTGATCTTTTAAACACAGAGTATTACAGAAGTGTGAAAGGTGCTGCTGCTTGATAGCTTTTGCCAGCAGATAAATACATCCTGATTACATTTAAGCCTAAGAAGTAACTAATAGCTCTGTACATCTGTGTATGTATGTATAATTCATCCTCACTAGGTGCAGGTACTGGTGCACAAATTTTCCCTGTTCTAAAAAGATTTAGGGAAAAATTCTTCAAACCAAAACCCGGTACTCCCTGTCATCTTAGAAGTGGTGGCAACTGAATGGTAGCAGTGTGAGAGAATATGAGGAGTGATCGCAGAGTGGTGATGACACTTCCCCTGACAGTACCTTTGGAGGCTGTTGCCTGTCAGCTGCTGAAGCTTCTCTTCTCTGTTATGTGGTCGTAAGGGAATGCATTCCTCCACTTCAACTGACCCAGTTCTGTTTGGTTCTTAGTGTTATACCTGCCCGTATTAGAGGTAATGGGCTAACTCCTAGGAAAAGCATGGAGCAGATAGTGGACTGTAGCTATTGTAAACTGCTACAAGATTTGCCAGAAACTGATTCTCCAAATCCATATTTTTTTTTCCATCTAAGTTCTGTAACTAGTACATCTTGTCTGCTCTTTTTGCTTTTTCTAATATATGGCCTTGAGTGTATAGTAAGTGCTGTCTACCCAGTGAAACCCTTAGCGCTTATTTCTACTGGTTGCATATCCTCTTCAGATGCACAAAGAAGGATCTGGGACCTTCCTGAGGACTTAGGCAAAGCAGAAAAATGTCGTCTTTATGTGTACCATTTTTATTATCTCCAGATTGAATTTCCAGATGAAATCTCTTCAAGAAAATTTGTATTTTCTGCATCTCTGCTTTTCAGAATAATCCATAGCTGGTGACACTGTATCTGTTAGTAGATGCACTGTGAAGAGGTGTGGGGTGCTATGGATATGTATGACTATTTTGAGAAGATGGGTATTCATTGCAATGTTCTTTGTAGATGTTTTTTCAGACGTTTCTAAGGGAGGAATAGTAAGGAAAGCTGTTTCTTTCACTAATTTCTCCTGCTGCTTTCTAGATTTCAACCCTAATAAAATCCTGTTCTGTTCAGATTTTTAAATGTCAGTTTCTAGCCAAGACTGTCATGACGTTTACATCTGGAACTTGAAGTGGAGCTCTGAAAGTCTGTTAAGATTTATGAATCGGTTTTGCAGACCTGTGAAGTCTTTCTTGGCTGACATGCGTTTTTTCCCATGTGAGAGATCAGGAGACTGTCTCCTCAAGACTACTTTTTTTTTCTTTTTTTTTTCTCTTACATCATATGCAACTGCAAAACGGAGTAAGTGACAGATTTCAAAGTGATTTTTAAATAGCTTATTTCTTTAGATGTATTCAGTTTAGATTTCATGTAGAGATAGTTACCTTTCAACTTTGCAGTGCCGCTATTAGTATGCTACTTTTCACGAATTTGCTATCAACAGTCAAAAGAAGCCTCAATGGAATAATTAGGTGGAAGAGCCCATTTTGGACAGACCATTGTGTATAAGACATTATGCTTTTTTTCCCCAACATTTTCAACTTGTGCTAATATTTTAACGAAGAAGTATTGGGGAAAAGATGATTGTAATTAGAGGTAAATTTGAATACCTAAGTATTTAATAAAATAGCAGAAACCTATGAAGATCTAAATTTCTGCCTAAGGAGGACCTCATCAAAACCATGTTATTAAAGTTAGGTATTGTAATTGCTTTCTTCCTCGTTCCTACCAATAAATTACTTGCCTTGTATGAAAGCATTGGTGGGATTTAACAATACATACTTTAAGAAAGCAAATGTATGCTAAGCAAAGCTTAAAAAAAAAAAAAGTTTTTTCCATGTTTCTGCTGTTTAGCAAGACCTGTCTTTAACAGAAATCAAAAACTTTTCCTTGAGATTTGTACTATGTGGTTTTCCTTACAAATATTAGAAAAAGTAAGAAGTGCAAAATAAGCTGTTTAGCGGAGCATGGAGGGTTTCTTTTCTCCTTGAATTACTTCATTAGAAGTTTTAGTGTTTCCTAGGTATATTTTGTGTGCTTTTTCAAATAAGCTTCAAACTTTAAAGTTATAATGCACCCACTTCCCATTCTGGTGATGATTTGAGTGCATTTTAAAATTCCTGTTCTACTTGTCTGCTCTAAAACTCCCTGTAACTGTTTAAAGTGCAATGTTTTTATATATAGGATATTTTAGCTTGAAATTTCATTTAACAATTAGCATTTTCTAATGTTATTTTCTAACTGCAGGAGCCAGGCAGTCAGCCTGTCTGACTTGCAGCGACAATTTTCAAGACTAATGAAGCCAATTATAATGTCAGTGTAAAACAAATTTAAAGTAAAAAGTCTCTACATCCTATATGAAAGTTAATAAGCATTGATTACATTTTACCTTTTCTTATTATCCATATGCATTTCTGTCTCCGAACTCCAACTTCTTTTATGTTTTTGCTGGTATCCAACTGTGGAAACAGACTAAAGATTGCTTAGGCATGCAGTGAAAAAGGAACGTTGTCCCAAATGTGTCTTCTGTCTAAATGAACAGAACATGTTCGCTGCAGAGACGTATCACATAAAGGAATATTAGAGTTTTAAATGGAAATTTTAAAAAGGAAATAATAAAAAATCCAGCAATGGGAGTGAGAACTGGCTTGTTTAACAAAATGAATCATGAGGCAGCCTAAGTAGCTACGTTAAGGAATACAAAATAAATTTTGTTATACAGTATGAAATTTTAAAAGATTTTACAACAGAGAACATTTTAGAACTAACAAATAACACTGATTCATACCAGCTCAGGGACACAGGAGAACAAATCCTTGGAGTATTTCAAAGTGAGAGTTTTCAAGCAGGAATAGATTAAGTGTGATGTCGGAAATCAGAGTGCAAATGCATATGTGTTACCACTAATGTTCCATGAGTTTTATTCACTCATCAGAAGCCCTTTGCTCCCTTCTGCTTTGGGGATATTGAAATGCCAGATGCGATGGAAAAGGGAAAGAAAAAGATGGTAAAGTCAGTACTCAAGTTCACAACAGTTCTGCCTTGATTTTGTTTTGTTTCGTCACTGTGGGATTTCAAGACAGAACTGATAGATTGAAGAAGCAGCTATGGTGTAAATGCTTCTTTTAAAAACTTGGGCTATTCATTTTTTTGAGATGCTTTTGTAATCACTTTTCATGTGCCTTACATAATGCTAATTAACTTAGAGTCAAAATAAACGTTTCAAAGAAGTTCATAAGGTTTATACCAGCAAATGATTCCTCAATGATAACTGTCAACATTTTGACACTTGCTAAAACATTGCCACGGTGTATATTTGATGCACTGTGACATTCTCTATATATAGGGTAGCAAAAGATGAAATGCAGTGAATTTTGCTGTATAGTAACTGTAGAAAGTTCTGACTTGTGGTTACTGACAGGTAATGTATGCTCAGAAGTTAAGTGCCCCAAATCCTCTATTTAATTCTGTTTCAGTGCTGAATACATCAATACCAATGCACTTTTTTGTCATAACATTCCTGTCTTCTAGAATTTCTTGTTGTCCATCCTTTGCTACAAATTAATATTGATGGATTTTGACATACTTATCTAAAGACTATTTGGGACAAGGATCTACTGAAAAAATCAGAGTTATTCTGTGCAAGGTGCATGGTCCATAAATGCTAATCATTCTCCAGCAATTAACTTTTGTTTTTCTGTTATTAATTCCGAAACAGTCTTTTCTGCTTTTGTCAGTATCTCAACTCATTGTTTTGAATGATTCTTCAAATTGAACATCAACCTAATGGTTTGAAAAAATTTCAGACTTGAAATAAACATTTAGTATTGGATATAGGAACTGAAATGTCATCATACTGAAATATTCAGAGATAGTACATACTTGGTCTGAAGTCACAGGCAAATAAACTTGATTAATTTTATTATAATTATTATTATTATTTTATTAAAAATTACAGTGTTGTAAGTGTTTCAGCCTGATCTGGGAATCTGCAATGAATTGCATTGTGTAGCGTAGGTACTCTCCAAACTAAATTATAACTCTTTATCCAACTGCCTGTTAAAGAATGTATGCAGTGTTTTTTATCTTTATAGAAAAAACATTGCTGGAATTAAAATATTTACAGAAGGGTGACTAAAGTGGCTTAGCGGACCCAGCTCTTACAAGCCAAGGAAATTAGTAACTGGTTTCAGGCTTAACTTTCTTCCCAGACACAGCAGCAAATTAACTGCAAATGTGTAATAGAAATGTGATTGGTATAGGAGTCTTGTAGAAGTCAAATCCATTTGAACAGGAAAGCAAAATGGGGTTTTGATGGATATTATTCCACAAGCTTGAGAAGTTACAAAAATGGCAATGCTTTGTGTCTGAATGCCCCAGAGTGCATAAAGAATATAAAAAGTTTATACTTCAGTGTAACTAGATAGTGGTAGATCAAATCTCCTATAGTGAATTTGCACACTGGCATTGACACAATTTTAACCTCTTTTTATGGATAGTACTATCAGATCCCACGGCTGGCTCAGACGGGCTGCAGGCTTTTTCTTGTATTCCATACTCATGGCTGTAGCATAGAAGCCCTTCCACAAGTCTCTGTCTGCTTCTGCTTCATAGAAAAGAATGGCCAGGAGCAGGCTTAATGGGAACGCTTCTTTCTTTTTAACCTCTTGACATCTTTTCTCGATCTTCTGCCATCCTGTTGTCTGTTGCTACTACATACACATCCACACCTACATGTAAATGGAAGGGATTTGGCCTTGGGGAGAGAGGGGTTTTTAAGACTGTAAATTATATCTGCATGTGTTTTCTCTGCTGCTTCAGAATAGGAGTTTTGAGATACGTAGTTCTAGGATGGGGGAATTGAATGCCTTTCACCTGGGGAGAAGTACTTTCGAATATTGGTCATTGATTCTTTATCCAAAGATGTTATCCTATGGAGAAGAGAACTTGGGATTCCAGTCTATTTATTTGCATGTTACTTACATGAGCAAAACCAGTCTTTAGAGTTCACACTCGTTACAGTAATAGAAAACTTTGAGTTCCGTTAAGTAGGGCTCTTTCATGCTAAATTACAAATACTACTAAAAGACAGTGAGGGGGAACCTGGCAGCACTGCGTTGGAGATTCTCTAAGAGCGCAAATTCCTTTTTCTGTATTTACTCCTTAAATAACATCAAAATAGCTAAAAAATGAATGAAGCCATCTAGTAAGACAGCACCTTCCCATCTGTGTTGAAAATGTAAAAGGAAAATAATCTCTAAGTTGTTTGCAGTAGTTTGTTGAGCTTGCTTTTGTCTCTGAAGTCCCAACACGTTAGTCTGTCATGTTTTTCACCTCTAGCAATAAGGCTTTCTGTACAGAAAGCACTTTGTCTCTATAAAATTTCAGAAGCAGCTCTGAAGAAGTATCTTTTCTCCAACAGAGGCATTTTAGAAAATCTATCTGGTATGATAGAGAAAAGATATTGGTGAAAATTCTAGTAAATATCTGTTATGTTGCTGAATTGGCTGTAGGAAGACTTGAAAACTGTGTGGTTAAAACCTGAAAATCCAAAACATAAAACCAATAGGTTTGTTTTTTCCTTTGTTTTTTGGTGTTTTGTTTTGGGTTTGTGGTGTTTGGAGGTTTTTTGTTTTTTTTTTGTGTTTTTGTTTTTTTTTTTTTTTTTTAATGCAGCACAGATCTCCTGTCTATTAATCTGCAAATAGTATGAGAAACATCTATGTCAGGCTTGGAGCTAAAACCAGCATAGACTGATAAAGTGAGACAATGTATAGCAAAGGGAAGATTCCATTTATTGCCTCCAAATTTGGAGAAAAAATTACAGAAGCAAGCAAGATCTGAAGTTCTTTGCTTTTGAAAGACAGCTTATTCACAGATGCAAGCAAGTGGAACTCATTTCTCCTCATTTGACTGTCAATGATTTGTACAGGAATTATCAATGTTATTTCTAAACATGTAGCTTTCCAACATTTTCTTTTCAGGTTAGTTTTCTAAGATGAGGGTACTCATTTAATGTGTATGTGTGTGTGAAAGAAAAGCTTTTAATAACTATTGAAACTATGAAATGATACCAACAGAACTGGGTAGAGGAATAGAAACAAGCTTGAGTTTGAGATTCCTACAGATCTTACTAAAATAGATTTCTGTAGAGGAAATTCTCATTTTTTGGGGTGAGGGTAAGGCCAAAGTTGGAACTTGCAAATATTGGTCACCAGACAGCCCACAGGAAGAAGGAATTTATGATTGGGAAAACACTGAATCAGCTTAAAATGAAGCTGATAAAATATAATCAAATCCACAGAAGAAGAAGCTTTAACATGGGCTACAAGATCAGTACCAGTGGTTGATGGCTCTAACTGTTCCCCTGAGCAGGCAAAAAACACATCATCCAAATCCAGCGGCTGAACAGAACTGACTTCCCATGGGCGAAAGGAACCCTTTGGTCACTAGTTGGACCATTTTAGTCCTAATAATTGTTTTTCATGTTTTGACTAAAAGTATGATGCTATAGGTTTTTATTGTTGGCTTTTTAGTAAGTGAACAGCAGCCAGCAGTATTTCTAGCTAACCTTTTACGTGAAGACTGCATCTGCAAGACTGCATCAACTGACAACTGCTTGCTGCAGCTGTGGTTCCTGCTTCTATTCCCATTGTTTGTAGAAGTCTGAAGGCAGTTTGTGTGATGGATTGTAATGGTTCCAAGGGAACACATAGCTCTGTTCCAAAACAAAAGTCTGCCGCTAGCAATAGAGAAAAGCAGAGTACACACAAAAATCATCATGTAAGTAATATTGGAATTACAGCTTTATATGGCCAGGTATACTGCAAAGAAAAACAACAGATGAGTTTACTAAGATATGTGGGGTCATATTACTTGTTGCTTCAGCCAATGTAATTTTTTAATATATTTTTATATCGTACATGTAGCATTAGTAGTTCTATCTGAAAATTTGTATCAGGTCCATGGAAATGTTGATCCGTGTGTGTGTGTGTGTGTGTGTGTGAAATGAAGGCTTAGGAGCTCCACAGAGATCGCAGCCCCATTTTGCTGACAGACTTGTGATTTAACTGTCCAGACAGCATGTGACAGAGGCAAGAGATGGAAATTTCCAAATGGTTGTCTGGAAATGCCAGTTGCCCTAGCGTTTGCTATGTATTTGTAATAAAACATATACTTTAAAAGACTCAGTTTAATAATCTATCTGTGTTGAAGAAAACATGATTAACAGCATAAGTAAGCAAATCCAAACTAATTCCACTTTAGCTAGCATTAATAAATATGTGATAATTGAGCAATGGGAATTCCAGTGACCCATATACAAATCCAGGGTCTTTGATGTGTTGCATGGCCATTGCTGAATTTGGACTGCTGTGTCCTCACAATACATATTGCTTGGACTTAAATTATGGTTTTAGAATATGACTGTTTCAGAAAAAATGAAAATAAACTGTCATGCAAGAAAATAATGGCAATTAAAGACAATTCTGGAGTAATAGTTGGTAGAAGTGCAAGGGGAAAAAATATGTAACTAGTTTTAAAACATAATTTGATCAGCTTATGAAAATTCTAAGTCATGTAACTGCTTTTACCAACATCCCTGGACCGTTGGTCCAAGCAGTCCCTTTCACTACTAAATTTTTTGTCCTATAGTCCACTGGTTTGCTCTGCAGGAGTGTTACTGATGGGAAAAACTGCTGTGCAGGACCATGTTCTTGAGCTGTGTCAAAGTTATTCAGGAATAAGACCTGATTAGAAATGAGATATGGATGCTTTGAGAAGCTTTCAAGTGGGAAGGGGAAAAGAGTTTTCGTTAACAAGACCTAGCGTGAAAAACTTGCATTATGACACAAGACTGAAAGTGGTAGCTCATGAAATTCTAAGTACAGGCTACCATTGATTTTTCTGAATCCTGTTCTGTAGAACTCAGCTTTGCATAATAGGTCTGCACTCAGAATTAAAGCTAAAACTCCCCCACCCCTTGTGCTTTGCACACTATGCTGAGATTCAAAGCACAGGGTGATTAGGCATTGCAGGAAATACAGCTTATGAAATCATCACCCACATCATGTAGTGGGTGGGTAAATTACATAGCATTTAGACTCCTTTCTTTGGTATTTATAGTTGAAGATGTAAAGCAATGTTAGAGAGATTTTGTGAGTAGTAGTTGATCTTTTTATTGTCTTGGGTGAAACAAAGATCATTCTAAAGGTACTAAGAGCATCGAAAACCCATCTCGAACAGTAACATGTACTAGTTAACAGTGCTGCTCATTAGTGGTAGTTCTGTTGTAGTCCAGCAGCAAAAGATTGCAGCCTAAGCTGATTAAAGTTTTCTTTTTTTTTCCCATGTGTGTTATAGTTCTGGTAAATGTGCTTTTGATTGTTTCCTTACTCTCTAAGAACCAGTATGGAAATGCAATATAATTTGCACTACTTTTCTGAACGCTCCAAATCATTTCCATGATTTGTACCAATGGTCTTAAACAGATCTGATTGTTCTGCATTATGTGGGAAGCAACTCTCTTTCTGGAGCTCATAATCAAATCGTTTGAAAAAAATGAAAAAAAATGTTCTTCCTATTTCTGTTTTATAACAAATTCATATCAGACATCAAGTCTCGCTCTGCAGATGAAAACAATGCACTCATAAGTCGGGTAAGAAAAATAAGTATGTTGGATTTCACTACCAATCCCCAGAGTAACTTAAACTTGCCATTAGCAGTAAAGCTGGGTTTTTTAATGGGTTTTGTTTTGGTTGGAAGCCCACAATACGGTGTGGTGCTTCTGAGATTGCTTTCTAGAACAAGGCAAAATACAGTTATGTTGGTAATTAATTTAAAGTGTGTTTTGTGTGCTTTGTATTCAAAACATTTTTTAAAAGTACTCTTAGAATCTGCAACAGTGTCCTTTGCATTGACAAAATCTCACTTGACAGAATTGAAATCTGATCAAAACTTGGTTTCCACATAATAGCTGCCAAGTTCTTGTACCTTATTAGTTTAAAATATGGTATGGTGATTGGTTTGGAGAACATGGATGTTATTTTACTGTGAGGATGGCACCGGCTATAAACTGGAATTCACTTCCATACTAAATGCTTTGATTATAAGCAGTGTTCTAAACACACAAACACCAAAATTCAAGGGAGAGAGGAGAGAAAGATCATTAAGGTTATTCTTTCTACGAGGCATCTATAGCTTCTTTAAATTCTTAAATATTATATCCATTACAATTAGGCTGAACTTCAAAGAAGTTTTAAATAATTTGGCTACAGGTCATTAAGTTAACAATGTTACTGTGTTCTTGCTATCTCATTTACCTTAATTCGAGTGTGCTTTTATAAACGATGGTAACACTGTGTAAAAAACTGCATTTGATAGCCACTGCCAAATGCTGGTTTTAAGATATATTTTTTTTTTTTCCCCTGTCTGTATCCTAGCTGAATAATAATCTATATCACGTTATTCTCGTAACAAGCCCATCATTGCTTTGGGATTTAATTTCTGAGAGACATGCGCTACATAAATGTTTATGTAGGAAAGAAATGAATGGATTGGGGTACCTGAAGGGTGTAGAGTGATGGTGAAAATGAAGCTGGTACTGTGGTGGATATATAAAGTTTTTTCCATTGGGAGAAATTCTACATTTTTTTTAAATGATTTTTTTTTTTTTTTTTTTTTTTTGTCAGAAGACATATATTAGGAATGGAAACTAGTCAAAAATTAAATCATTATTCTCACCTTTCTCATGATTAGGGTGAATATATATGAATGTGGTTATAATATCCAGGCAAGGTGAATCTTTTTTTCTTCAAGTCTCTGCATATGGCTGGGATGATGAAAAATATATTCTGAAGTATCACAGTTATTCTTTTCACTTGTGGGTGTGTGTGTGTTTATTCAAGACAGAGCACAGTTCCATGCTCTAGCCGATACAACTTTCATAGAAATGTTGCTACTTTTCTTAAAACTATCCTTTTGTTTCGTTGGGACCTTTTCCAGACAGCTGCTGTTTGGACTGGGGATAGCTTATCTAAATGAAATAATTCAATTCATTGATGTTGGTTACATATGAAAGCAACATGATTTGTCAGTTCTTTGATTTTCTTATGTTTTGAATGCTTAGGCGGATGCTCCAATGATAAAGTTACTTTTGATTTGTGTCTACAAACATGATTTACATAAGTTATCTCCACTGTTGTTCCTGTTAGAAAAGTTGATTTATTCAAAGACCATGAGTTCCAAGTTTCTGTAATAAGAGAAAGTCCAGAAGATGGAGGGAGCATTGTGTTCAGTGTGATTTTAGGTTAGCTTTAATACCTTTGGAGTTCTTGATATTAATAAAAGTAGAAAAAAAAGGAAGAGATCTGCATAATTAAAATACTGTCTTGATCAGACTCTGCTGACATACAGCACTGCTGTCCTAGATGTCCATCACTCAAAGAGTATTGGGGGGGTTAAAATGCCCCTCCACTGATTTAAAAATCAAACAAAAAAACCACAAACACCAGGTCTGAGGCTAGAAATAACTGCAAAGAATTAACCAATGCTTAAAATAAAAGCACAAAGAAATGTAATATCCTTGAAGGACAAGAAGGTGCAATTCCTTTATGTTAGCATTTATGGTAGTATTGTTGTGTTGCAGGCTGTTTTCTAGTAACAGCTAATAGCTAGCTCTTAGAGGTGTGATGCTACTTCTCACCCCATGCTGTGTCTGAAAAGGACACAGTTTCAGAGGGAAAGGAAGAATAATTGAATAAAGTGGACAAAGCCTTTACAATACTTACTGAACTGTGATGCAGCATAGGAAGTATAAAATAGGGTGTGAATATGTAGGTATGACATACTAAAAACATACTGCAAGCATGCTTTAGCTAGTTAGATCGTAACAACCCCTGGTGATGCTTCATGACTGACCAAAGACGGCAAATTAAAAATAAATAAAACTTGCTTGTAAAGCACTGAACGATAGCCGATTTATAATCCAAAAGCCCTTCTTTACAGTGGAATACACTCTCAGTGCTGGCAATGCGTTTCATAACTCTTCTAATTAACTCTGCAGGTTACAGAACACAAATACTAGTGTCAAACAACTTTTATATGCACTAAGCTCCCAGGCTTCCCCTATGAGGTGCTCTCAGTGTTGTCACTAAAGAATGTTTATCAACTGTGGAAAATGTCAGTGCTGTTCAGTGCAGTAATTGAGGGCCTCTGGCTCAAAGATGATGTGTGTTGCTAGTCAGCGTGCATGTGATTTTGTCAAGGCTGGGTGGTACATGGACTGTCAGATGTGTGCACTGGCAGCCAGCATCATTTCTTTGGCCTGTTGGCAGTCCTGTGCTGCTATCAGTGCCTTTCACATGTGAACACCTGAGGAGCAGTGTTTACTTGAAGACTTGAGTTCTGCTGTGAAGGGTTGAGGCTGCCTTTTAAAGTAAAACTGTTGCTCATTGTTACTTAGAAAATCATTTAGTGATCGTTTACATTACATAAGTTTACTTTGTTGCATGAAATCAATGAAAAAAAGAAGGTTTCAAACCAAAACAAAAAAGGGAAAAAAACAACAGCTGTATTTTTGTCCCTTGATGAAGTGGCAGATGGTAATTATGTGGCAATGCTGCTTTGTACATTCAAAGCAAACAAACACGTCTATCCATATGGGAAACAAATTTATGCTCTTACCTGTGACAGAGCAAGAAAAAGAATACCTCTGTTTTGAACATGTATTCTCTCACATTGTCTGGTACTATCCCTCAACTGAGTGTACTATGGGAGAGGTCATCAGTTCTGCTGGGATGTGATGGGAAATGAGGTGTGGATGTTGATCCATTGCTCCCTCATTTCTGCTGAAAAAATCATATATACCATCAATAAATCTGTTTAATAACTATGTTACTGTGCCGAAGAGGAGAAAAACAAGGAGGAAAATTGTGTTTTCTTTGTTCTATTGATAGTATTCTCAGAAATAACCAAGTCCGTTTCGTATTCTACACAGCATTGTAGCTCACCTAGGCTTCTCCGTATCTGGAGAAAAACATGTTTGCGAAAACAGACACATGAAACTGAAATCAAACCAATCTTTTAGAATCTTGTAGTGTTGGAAGCTGCATAAGTATATACTTACAGATAAAAGAAATTCAAAATCATAGAGGAAGGGGTGAAATATGGTGTTTCTTTTCCCAACTCATTAACCTCTTTCTGGTTGACTTGTACCCTTGCCTAACCTCGATTAGAGGCAGAACAAAAACATAGCAAAAATAGTTTTCTTAGAGTTTGGGGTATCTAGGAGATCTATAATCTTACTTTTCACAGCTTTGGACTACTCTATGTCACTTGAATGAAATCTTGTCAAGTTGAGCACTGAAGTCCAGTGGGCATTCTCTAACGTACACTGTTCTTGCTTGGCTTTCAAACTGATCAGCTCAGCCTTCTTCGCATCTCATGATTGCAAAATAGGAGTCATTGCTAATTTAATTTAGAGTGAGTGCTGAGGTTTGTGTACTAAGGTGTATTACATTTTGCAAAGTACATTGATGACATGTAACAGAAGACACTGTCACAGAGCTAATCCATATGCGTATCCGGACATGTATGTAGTTATCTAACAGATAATGGCTTCCTCTTGAACATTATATTTTACTTATTGTTTTTGTATTCTTAATGATTTAGGTTTAGGTTTAGTTTTCGTGGTTCTCTAAGAGATGAATGATGAGAAGGCAGACCTGGGAACCAAGATAATTTTGAATTTTGTTCTCTAGTGAACAGGTAGTTTTACATGTAATGTATTAACAGATTTCAGCTCTTATACAGGTATGGAATATCATGTTAGTTGTACACTTACTGGCATACAATGTAGAAGATAAAATTACATACCATGCAATTTTTAGATAAATAAGATCAGATGTCTACAAATCACCCTCTGGAATATATCAGATTGCTAGCACTGTCTGGCCAAAAATCCAGGAGAGAAGACAGCTGAAATCAAACATGTCAGTGGTACATAGCAACGCAGAGCCAGATCGAATGTTAGATTGCATACTTTGCCTGTAGTATGGAGAGAGAACTTACTCAAAATATACCAACATAGATATATGTTTTTAATCAGATGAATAATTAAGGGACAAGGAAATTCTTGCTACTTTTCTGATTATTGTTTCCAATTTTTCCTGTCTCTTTCCCTTGTGACTTCCTGAACGTGAATGTGGCTTCCTCTGGAAAAAAGTTTGGTACCGTGAAGCCTGCTTTAAACAAAGCAGGAAAATGGAAGCAATGTTCAATGCTTTTAGTAATGGTGCAGACTTTGCATGAAACATCAGTCTGATTGTATGTTTATCCTTTAGTAGAGGAGAGGAAGACTCATGCTACGTACTTGTTAAGCTAATTGAGAACAGCTGTTTGCCAGTGAATAAAGTCACATATTCTTTTTGTATCAGAAATTATTACTTTAAAAATTAAAGTCATGCTGTTTGTGGAATAAGTGTTTCCCTATTTGGTATATATCATGTCCACTTTGCTAGTATTCAAGCTATTACTGAACCATTTAGTAGCTCTCAAAACCGTTCTTTGGCTTGGCTATCCTCTAGTGTATGCTTAAGCAAATCGACTTTAAACAGAAACTGTAATATGCAATCCTAATGAAACGAAAAATCCAAATTAACTCTTTAGGAAAATATCTCTTGCTAAGAGCTCAGGTATTTCTACCATTCCTGTATGCAAGGTGTATTCTTTCCAGCAGTGGTGTTCTAGAATATTCCCTATCATAGTGAATGTTTGGTGTATTTCTACTTTCATTATAAACTTATTACATTTAATAATATATTTCTGTAGACACCACCTATCTAGGAATTAAATAGGAGATAGAATGACTTTGAAGACTACCGAGAAATAAAGTAGAATTGGTTTCTGTCTGCGATTGTCAGGATATCTCGCAAAACCAGGAAGGTGTCCCAGTTATGCATAAGGAAAAGCCAAATGCAGACAGACATTGGATTTGAACCTGGAGTTCTTCAGGTTCAAGAAATGCTGCTTTTAGTTTTTAAATTGCTTCAGGTATAGGAATCACCACAAGAAAGAAGAATGGTTTGGGTCTTGAAGTTCTCTGCTAAGTTAGTCCCATACCTGATGAATATTACTTATTATTTTCCTAGTACTGTTACATCTGTTACATTATCAATTTTATGTTAATCAAGTGACAGTCAAATTGTTTGAGACCACTTCTGCTTTTACTGGTCTCAACTTTAGCATGTTATAAGACCCTGTCTGGGGTGTATAACTCACAGTTTCCATAACTGACCAAATAATACAGCAGTACAGCATAACTAAAAAGACAAAAATAAGCAGAAGCCTGACTTAAATTAGAATGAATTCACTGGTAGGGTGAGAGGAGAGCCTGGTTTTGAAAATGAGAGTGACTACTGAAGAGCTGTCTTACTGAAAAAAATTAGACCAGTTTAAACAAGATGCTAGGTATTATGGTGCTGGAAAAACTAGATGAATGTATGTAGACTGGATTGAGAAACTTTGCAGTTAACAGTGAGATATATTAATTGTAGCACCAATAAATTTTTTTTTTCTCTTGTCAAGTTAATAACAAATCTAACCCTGGCCTGCTGTTTTGTCCTCTGCCATTGAGATTTACAGTCTAACCTACAGTGTGCAATGAAAACATTGATGCAGTGATGAAAATAATATCCCCATATATGAAAGACACTGTGTAATGTAGCAGAATTCTGGTATTTCTACTGTTTTCAAATGCTAACTTGTGGCAACATCAGCATTAATCTTCCAAACGTAAGCTGTTTCACTGTAGTTGAGGTACTACAGTTACTGTTTCATGAAATGAGGAACATGGCAGCATTATTGTCCTTTACAAAAATGCCCAGTGAATTCCATTCTTTGATCTTATTTTTACTTCTCATAAGGGTCAAAACCAGAAGGGGGGGGGGGGGGCGCGGCGGGGACACAGTTCCAGAAGCCTGTATTAAAATATGAAGAAAATGAAGATGTATTAGTGTTTGTGCTGACGTAGACCTTCAATACTACGCAATGACCTTAGACTTTAGAAGCTCCTTTAATTTCTCCATAGGGAGCATTTTTCTGATTCCTGTATGCTTTTAATTGCAATCTAATTTATCCTTTGCTACAGGCCTTGCAATCATTTCATCACACTCTAGCAAGGAATGGTTTCTACTTTAAATGAGATCTATGGTCAGCTGAACTGCTGACTTAACAATTGATGCCAGGGAGTCTGAGGGGTTTTAAGATGATGGCTGCAGGGGCTCTCACGTATTGAATGTTACCACACTGTCACTGAATGTCCCTCAGAGAGTCAGCTTCTTATGCACAGCTCCAGTGATAACTATTGCTCCTTTTTTAAATAAAAAACCCCTGTCTGCATAACCACTGCTGTATAGGCCAGGGAGAAATATTTCCATTACTTTTTTTTTTTTTTTTGGCTGATAAAATGCTGCTTTTTGTAACTGAGAAATGGTGACAACAGCCATATTCAACTTCTTCACAATTTCCTTAACGCAGGTGGTGGAACAGCTGTATTGTGAATGATGGGAGTCCTTGTGCTCCAGGGAATACCACTTGGTTAAGCAGTGGCAAGCTGTGGAATGATTGTGTAGCTCACCAGGGTGTGTCGTCTTTTCTTGTGTTGGATTTGATTAGTAAGCCTCAGACTAGAGCTGTTTAGAAAACAGAAATTCTGAAAGTTGAAGCATGTTTTGTCATAAATTCTCCATCAGCTTGTACTTGAAGGACCATTCTGCTTGAAAATTTTCTTCTTGTAAGGACATCTTGAAAAGATGTTTCTTCTCTTATCCAGAGTTTGGAAGCTTTTTCATCATTTTGCACAAACAGTATAAAGCTTTGTCTGAGACACTAATGTTAACGATTTATTCTGAAAGTAAGGGGTTGAGGTCACAACATTTTTTTGACTTTGAGTAAGTGGCTTCCAAACTAAGAAACATTGCTCAATCAATAAACTGGTTCTGTATGCAAAGAATAAAATTCTAGCTAGGTTGTCTGTTTCTGTAAAGTATGGAAAAGACTAAAGGGAAGGTTACCTGATTACCCCTTGCAGAGGTCTGAGTTGTTCATGTAAATTCACTTTCATCAAGTCCAATGACAAACCAATAATTCATAATAAACATATTTTGAAATGGAAATGGAATATGTTTCATTGAAAGAGCTGTGGGAACTCAGGTCATCAATCACTTTTCCCACAACTCTAGTTTTAAGCTGTCTGCCTAACAAGAAACATTACAGTGCAGTTGCATATTAAACAGTGCTCAGGGATGGGAAGAGCAGGGTGCATTTGTAAAGTCTACCGAAGCTGTTCAGTTTTATTTTCATTGCTTGGTCATTATGAGTGGCTTACAGGAGTCAGTACAAACTCCCACTATTCCATGCCTCCCAAATTTAAGAATAATTCCCAAACAGCAATACTGATGTTTGTTTGTCCTTCACTTAGAATTCTAGAATGCATTTGGTGGAGAGCAATTTCTTACGTTACGTCACAGCAGAGTAGCTTTGACTTTTGAAATAATCGCTGCACAAGAGATAGATCACAGTTGGACTGTCTGGCTTATGAATTACAGTGTTGTAAAACTAATTCTGTATAGCATTTGGTCCCAGCATGGGAAGCAAGAGTGACACAAGTGATCCATGCAGGGGCTGTGTCTTTTTTTACATTTTAAGAATAACTTCAGTATTATGATATCATTAACTTTCAAGTCAAGGTTAGAAGAGTCTTTGCTTAGCCTCTGCTTTGCAACATGTAAAATAGCTCTTCCTACTTTTTTTGGTGTAATTCTAGCAATACTTAGATTGGTTTTGTTCTTTTTTCTTTCTTCCTTTTATTTGGTGATCTTGGGTTGTTTTTTTTTTTTGTAATAATCTAATTCTTCATTTCAGGTAAGATTGTGTTTTCCTCTTGGGGGAGAACATTGATCAAAAATAATTTTATCTTAAGAGAAATTACCTTCCTATTTCTGTCTTCACAGTGAAGAGAGTTTCATGCACTGATTCTGAAGGGATTAAATTAACCTCTGAATAATATTATGAAGTCTTCTCTGTATCCTTCTCCTTGCATATTTTTGTCCCAAGTACAATTATGATCTTTTGAAGCAAGCCCTTCACTTTTCTTTTTTCTCCAAACATGGGGAGTCTTGTGCTGTCACACTATAGCACCACAGAAGGGAAGACAGCTGGAGAGAATATGTGCTTCACAAAGGCAATGTGCTTTTTCTTTCTTCCTCTGTTTGGGTTTTCTGCAGTCGTCCTTTTCCTGTCCCTTGCCTGATTTTAATAATGAGATTTAATAGGGATGCAAAATTTGTGGTAACAAAGATGGACATTAATTATGCCTCTTCTGTCTTCAAATTAATTATCTTGTGGCTATCTAGGCTGTGATGCTGTTGGTACTCTTCGACTTCTGCACAATGATATGGTCTTATTAGACCAGCTTTGATTCTAGCACAGGCTCTGTTTGTGACATTCTTGATCCATGGCCCCTAAGGCGCAGTCTACAAACACTGTAACTGAAAAACCTCTAAACAATATTAAACACTTCTAAGGTGTATATGTAAACCATTCTTCACAAGAAATATTAACTAGATAAACATATATATGCACCAGCACACATAATGTGTGCATCAAACTTTGACTGTGTTTGCCAAAGGTAAATTTTTGTTTCTGCTTTTTAACTTCTTGACTATATGCCTATTCAACTCTGCTTAGGTACTGTGCAA
The DNA here is from genome assembly GCA_035590275.1 of Ibycter americanus. NCBI lineage: Eukaryota > Metazoa > Chordata > Aves > Falconiformes > Falconidae > Ibycter > Ibycter americanus. The sequence goes on from JAVJGI010000037.1 coordinate 19,023,775, forward strand.
GGCAAGGTGCTGCTGAGCTCCTTGTGGAGGTTTAAAATGCAAGCACGGAGCCAACAGAGATAATGGCACATGACTGTACTGCCTTCACACTGCAACTGCCGATACTTGTGGGTGCTGCATTGCACTTTGTAGGCTGCCAAGCTTGGCGTTGGGCTCCCTGTCTGCCTAAGGATGGTTTTCCCTGCCTATGTTACAAGCTCCTGCTGTTGAAGATATAAATTTCATTTAAATACAAATAGAAAATTTTAATGTACTGTCATTTTTAGAGATCACTAAATGAATAGTTACTGTCTTTACATATGAGTTATTTTCTTTGCACAGATTTCAAGAAATGATTTTTGTTCCCTCCAAAGTCAGCCAGCCCATCGTGGCAACTCATTTACACTTCTAATAAAGCTGACCATAAAATCCTATGCATGAAGCAATCAATGTTTGATGCAGTTAACATTTCTTAAAGATGAAATATTACCTTTCATAGTAAGAGCTGAAGAGTTTGTATGGAAATTTATACCTTTATAAATGATATTTTCTTGCTTTGTTTTCATCATTGTTATCTTCTTTAATTTGTATTGTGTACTTCTGTCATGAACGTAAAGTTACACGCAAGGAAAAAAAAGTGAAAAAGAACTTTGTCTAGTATAAAGTCTGATTAAAAATTATAGAAAAATCTACAAAAGGAGAAGCATTTAGCCACATTTTGGAGGCTTAGTACTGCTTATCATTTCTTTTTGGTGCTGATCAAGCCTTAAGGTTTTCCCAATGAAAAAAATCTATTGCAATCCATTCAAAACAAAAGCTTGACACTAAGCCCTATTTTTCAGCACCTGAAGGATCTGTTCTCTAAGGCAGTTTGGAATCTTTTTCTGGTTCTGCAACAAAGTATTCTTCATATACTTTGGCTGGCATTACATCTTTGGCAATGAGATGAAAGTATGCATAAAAGCAATCTGAAAAATACTACATTATCCATTTCACATTGAAGTCAGTGGGAACCCACTTAGATTTGTACTGTAGCTTGCTTAAGTCTTGATGCTTTTGGACTATGAGCTGTGTAATGTTGCTTGAGAGATGCAAAGAAATGTATTACTGCAACAGACTGCTTGTGGCTTGGACAGGTGTGTACTCTTCACTAACTAAAAAAACAGCTAGATGGCTGAGCCCGAAGAGCGGTGATCAATGGAGTTACATCCAGTTGGCAGCCGGTCACAAGTGGAGCTCCCCAGGGCTCAGTATTGGGACTAGTTCTGTTTAATGTCTTGGTCAGTGATCTGGGTGACGGGATTGAGCACACCCTCAGTGAGTCTGCAGACAACACCAAGTTGGGGGGTACTGACCTGCTGGGGGGCCGGGGGCTCTGCAGAGGGGGCTGGGCAGCCTGGGCCGAGGGGCCAAGGCCACTTGTGTGAGGTTCAACCTGGCTGCGTGCCGGGCCCTGCCCATGGGGCACAACAGCCCCCCCAGCGCTGCCGGCTGGGGCAGGGGGCTGGGAACTGCCCGGCGGGAAAGGGCCTGGGGGGCTGGGTAAGGGCCTGCTGGGCAGGAGCCAGCGGTGTGCCCGGGTGGCCAAGGAGGCCGACGGCATCCTAGCTTGTGTCTGAAACAGTGTGGCCAGCAGGGCCAGGGCAGCGCCCGTCCCCCTGTGCTCGGCACTGGTGAGGCTGCACCTTGAATACTGGGTTCAGGTTTAAGCCCCTCACTACAAGAACGTCATTGAGGTGCTGGAGCATGTCCAAAGAAGGGCAACAAAGTGGGTAAAGGGCCTAGAAAATAAGTCTTATGAGGGGCAGCTGAGGGAGCCGGGGTTGTTTAGCCTGGAGAAGAGGTGGCCGAGGGGAGACCTGATCACCTTCTACAGCTACCTCAATGGAGGTTGTAGCAAGGTGGGGTTGGTTTCTTCTCCCTGGTAACAAATGACAGGACAAGAGGAAGCAGCCTCAAGTTGCACCAAGGGAGGTTTAGATTGGGTATCAGGAAAAATTTGTCCTCTGAAAGGGTGGTCAAGCATTGAAACAGGATGCCCAGGGAGGTGGTTGAGTCACTGTCCCTGGAGGTATTCAAAAGGTGTGTAGATGTGGCGCTCAAGGACATGGTTTAGTGATGGACTTGGCAGTGCTGGGTTATCAGCTGGACTCAATGATCTTAGAGGTCCTTTCCAACATAAACAATTCTGTGTTCCCATAACTGTCAGTTTACAACAGTTTCAAAAATAGGTAAAGAAGTTACTTTTCTAATATAAACACTAGAACAAAACTAGACAATGACTGATAACTACTTTTCTCCCTGATTTCTGGCTTGAAGTTGTTCTTGTAGTAGTGTGCAGGATCACAGGAATCATTGTGCCATGTCTTTTACAAGCTTGACGGGCAGTGCTCCTTTCCGCAGAGCATTTATGATCTAGATGTAAGAAAGGTCTTCACCATTAAAGAGAACATAAAATTAGAAGCAAAGGTTATAAAAAGATCTGACGTAGCAAATATCCAAGCCTTGCAGTTAAGTCAGTATTAATAATTTGAATTGGCTGTGGCAAAGGTGGGTTTCTCCCTTCCTTCTTCCCAGCAGTGTACCAGTAGAGCTGACTGGATGCATAGCTTCAGGTGACTATTTCTAGCAATGACATCTTTATATAGTTGGTTAAGGTGTCATGCCATGGGCCATAGATGGGGGATAACTATAAATACAAGGCTGACGTCTGAGTTCTCTGCAGTTGTCTTCACTATAATTCTTTACCAGTTGTCTCAGCTATAGTTAGAAATGTTCTGGTGAACATACACTGAAGTCTTTGCAACAGACCATGGTTTTTTTGCCATCAGTGGGGAGTCTGAGTTTAGTTTGCAGTAAGGTGAGACTTAAATAAATTCTCTTCTTTTCTAGAACTTCTGCTTAAAAATTGACAGTTTTTATATAGAATTTTCAAAAAAGCACTTCAAGATAGAATTAGTATTGCAATGCCCACCTACACTGCAATTTAGCACTGAGCCAAAATGCAATTCAGTGATCTAGCGCTTCAGATTTTGAGGAAATAAGTTTGATTTCAGCCTTCTAAAATTATTTTTTCTTCTGAGAATAATTTTTCTTGCCCACCTTATGGTTTATAAACGTACTCTTTGAAAGTGTTAGTTTTCTCTTGTTGCTTTTATAGTTCTAAATCTATTGATTAATCTAATGTTTGCCTATTTGTGGGTCTGGGGGAGGTGGATGAAACCACTTTGCCAGACATGCAGTTCTGTGAAAACTGTATCTATTTTACTGGAAATTTATTTCAGGGAGGGGAGGGGAGGGAGAAGGAATTGCGTTTTTACAATTTCACTTCAGAAACAACCTTTGCTGTATAATTTTTAAGAAAGTATATGGAATTCTAAAAAGGAAAAATTTTAATTGTTCTGAAAATTATTTATTCTATCCCCTCTCTCCATGAGGTTCATTGTAAAGACTGGTTTTTAAATCTTAGAATTGTCTTTATTCTAAAATTTAGTAGGGTTTTTTTTTGTGTAGTATTAGTGCCTCTGCATATGATTCTAGTATCATTTGCAGAGAAGAATAGATGATAATGTCTATACATTACATTTTACTAGTTTTTTTTTAAGCTATTGCTTCAGGTTTTGCATTTTTCAATGTTTTTAGAATAATTTGAGCAATGGTTAATTCAGCTATTTGTACTTAGTGCTGCTTTGCAAGCACTCCAGAAGGCAGTGGTCACAGAGGGATGGGTTTTGTACTCCACTTTATTTCATTATTGAAGTTTACATTAAATGCACTGCCAATTCCACAGTGAGCAGGGCTGGTAAGATCCATGGTAGTTTCCTGTAACAGCTTCAAAACTGATACTGCTTTCTTCATTTAGGCAGCATTTCAGCCCAGTACCTGAGTATATAGGGAATCCTAATGACTTCAGCAAGATTTCTCATGACTTGGTGCACCGTTCTATACTGGGACTTCAGAGGAACCTTCTCTTGCTCTTGCTGTCAGTACTGAGTGCCATTCTGCCTGTGGTGGTTGTTTGCTGAAGTAGTACTGCCTCATGCATAAAAGAATATTTCTAGTCTAGAGCAGAAATTTAAAATTATATGAAACTAATCAGGCATGAAGAAATATAACTTTTACTGTGTGCTGCTTGCTTTCTATAAGAAGCTGTCCACTATCAATTGTAAAAATAAGAAAAAAAATTCCTAAGACACAGAAATACATATGTAGCATTATGACTGCATCGTACTGATGTAAAGATGTTAGCTATATTTTAATGTATGCATGCCTGCTTGTATTTATTTTTCTTCGTTAGTAGTAACCTAGCTAGATTATTGAATTGAAGGATGATTACCTCCTATTAAAAAACTTACACAGAGTGTAACATCAAATGTAGAATAATCTCTCATACAGGTAGCTTGAGAGATGCACCTTTTTTAGGAACAGGTTACCCGCATTCCTTGTAAAAAAATAATAGTAGTAAGAGATTCTGTCTGCAGTAATGATCACTGGTTGATTCTGCAGTCACAAACAAAGCTGTAACACATGAATGATTCACTGCTAAAGTCTGAGGGCTTTAGGGCATTTTGCTCTACATAAGAGAGTTTAACAGCATCCAAAAGATGAAAAATAACCTTCTGAGATGATGTGCTATGCTGTAACAGTAAAGAGGTTTGTTGCTGCTTTGTATCTTATTGAGAGTTGTTCCAAGTACACATCTTCTTGCTATCTTCCTATGATTAGTTAAAGCTTGTTGTCAATTTGCAAAATGAAGATAGGGAATGTACATGTGTTCTTTTGAGAGGCATACAGCATTACATTTGTTCAGCAAGATTTAATGTAAATAAGTTAAAAAGCACCTAGTATTATTATTGAACTTTGATCACCAGGAACTTTAATCAGTTGCTGCTCTTGGCAGAGCATCTAGTCATTGTTATTTGGGTGCCTGTTCCATTATTCACTGTGCTCTTATGTACTTGTAGTCCAAGGGAAATAACATGACTGCAGTGATTGTAAGAGTAAAGGCACTTATGGATTCAGGGAGTTGAGCCCTTTCTGTGAAGGGGAGTGAATTAGGTTTTGAGTAGTTGTTTTTGGGCTGGGGTGCAACATCAACCACTGATGAGAGCTGAGCATGTCTGTGGAGCTAAAATCTTCACTCCTCTTCCTTCACTGAACAAAGACAGTGAAAAGTTTTGAAGTATTAAATATTGGAATGACACAGACATGATTAATAAACTCTCCTTGTCCTCAAAAAAAAAAAAAAAATCAGGATCTTTTTAACAATCAAAGCATGGAGAGGAGAAAAAGATAGGGAGTGATATTGTTAGGATTTACTTACACAATTAAAAAACCTGAAGCTTCTCTCAACAAATACGTATGCATGTATTTATTTACCTTCTCCAATCTGAAATGCAGCTATTATAAATGTTTTTAAATATCCAGAAAACAGCAACAAAAATTATACCTTAAAAATCATGTGCTGACATACCTTGACTGATGTCCTCATTGAAGAGGTCTGGATAGCTGCCAACACTTTAGATACTCAGCAAAATAACTAGATTCTGCCTTGACCCAACTTCGGATATTTTTGAGGCCTCACTATTACTAGAATTCATCCACAGATGTCTATGGGAAAAGCACATATCATCACTTCATTACTCTTCATAGCCTGAGGTTCAAACTAGGAACTAGGAGATGTCTTCCAAAATACTCTGGTTGTTTGCAGAACTTCATGTTAGCTAATAACAAATTATAGCTAGTTTTAGTAGCCTAAATGACAGGTGAATAACTCAAATGTTTTTTCCAAGCCAAATATATTCTAATCCCTAGTCATAATTGTTGAAAATGTTGAAGACTCTTCAGTGGGCACCTTTCATAAAAATTAGCAGAAAAATACTGTGAATTGCAAAGACAAAAATCTTTTTGTATGCAGTGAAGTCTCCAAGGCTGCAGATGAACAAGCTCCTTTGGGCAGTCTAATGCTGTGCCAGGCGGACTACACAAAATGTAACGAATGAGCAAAAAAGTGGCATATAAGTTTCAGTGTAGATAAATTTAATGTAATGAATCTGGAGAAAAATCTCATCTAAACCTGATAAGATTCTGACAGATTTCAGAAAGCAGAACTTGGGAGTCACTCTTAGCAGTTTTTGAAATCGCTGGTTCAGTGAATACCTGTTCTCAAAAAAGCCCTCAACGTCTTTGGCATTATCAGGAAAAGTATTGAGGGGGAGATAAATACTATTTTAAAACTTATGCCCATATTTTGAGTACTGTTAGAAGGACACAGTAGAATTAGGGTATAGAAGATCACAGATAAAATAACCAAGAGAGTAGAGAAAGCTACCTTTTAAGTAGAGGCTAAAAAGGCTGAAATTCTGCAGTCTGGAGAGTAGAAGACTAAATGGGGGAAATTTGAGGATTGCAGAATCATAAAGACATTGAGTAAAGTAAATGCAGAATTGTTACTTAACAAATCTTGGTGCTAGAAATAGGAGGCACTAATTAAAACTGGTTTAAGAGATTAATTTAAAATAGATGCTATGAAGTACTTTCACACAGAAAACTTTGGAAATCTGTTGGCATAGGAGGTTTTGAGGATGACTCAGCTGGTTCACAAAGGGATTGCAGTAATTCCTGGACAGCTAGCCCAAGAACAGATACTAAAGGAAGAGAATGGATATGGACAACCACGATCCACTGATGCTTGGGGAGTGGATGAGGGAAACAAATGGCAGATGGCTAGGCTTGCATGTGCTCTACTGGAATGGCTTTTCCTCCTGCCCCTATTGCTCTCTCTTGGGTTAGATGAATTACGAACATTCTGTCTGTAGAGTATTTGTGTGGCAGGATTCTCTCCCCATCCTGCAGTCCAGGTCATACACGCTGGGGAGATTCCAGATGAAGTAACTGGGTGTCTGTTTCTGTCATCAGCTTGTTCTCCCAGTGGTATAAAGGCCAGTGAATGCAATGTATTCAGCCATGTATATTTATAATTGCTTACTGTAACAAATAGCCATATACCAGGAAGTACAGAAATATCAATTTAATTTGTCTTAATGTAGTTACAGGAGGCTATTGGTTTTATCTTTAATATTAAATTCTGTTTTTGTGTAGAGCAGTCTAGGACCAGGATCCGATAGCAGAAAAGTCGAAGATGCTAAATTAAACTTTGATTCTTATGATTGTTATTTATCGACTTGTTGGATTTCCTACATTTAACCTCTTTTTTCCAATTTTTTTAGTATCAAAGATTGTTTTATGGTTTTCTAACTTTGTGTGTTATATCTTTTATTCTTTTTTAATATCCACGTGTGTTTCAATGTAGCATTGAAATACCATATTAACAAATGATGTCAAATCATCTATATCCATTGTATCTGGTGGGTTGCAAGAAAGCCAGACCTTAAAGTACTTCAAAATATTCAAAGAAATATAAATGAAGTTGCTATGTTTTATCTAGCTACATCAGCTGGTTCCAGATACTGTGTTGCTTACCAGTCATTGCTATTCTTATCTTCTGATTTTTTTCTCTTTTCCCCATTTTTCACTTACAGTTGCATTTATTTATGTTGGCTTATCCTGAGGCCCATTTTCTTGCTTTCCTTTTTGATCAAGTGTGTTGCTGTTAAGTTAGAGTTCTTGCACAGATACCTACTGCAGAGAAGGATGTTACTGGCACCCAGAACAGAGGAATGAGGTAGAGAATAAACACTTTCCTGTTATGTTAAAAATTCTAGTAATCTTTTTGGGCACTTCATTTATTCCTTATTCCAGCAATTTAAAGAACACAAAAAAGTCAGTAATGCAATGAAACTGAACTTCTCAAGGATGTCTGGGGAGGATCTCATTGGATACTTATCAAAATCCTAAGAAACTTCTTTATAGCATTGAAATGAATAGCAATGGGTGTATCCCCAGTCTTTTTGAGATTCTGAAAGCAAAATGCAATTTCATGTGTATACATATATGTATTTCAGCAGTTAATTAAATAGTGATTTGATCACCAGTAATTTGTGATGTTCAGGTGGGACATTTCATTTTCAAATTTAAGTTGAATGTTTTCATCACTTCATAGGTTTTCTTCAAAGTCCCTGCAGTATGTATACAATAAATTGTTAACAAACCGTCATTATCTAAGAAAAGAGCTTAACTGAAATGGTAGGGTTAAATTATTAGTTTGTTGAGTAGTCAAAGGTCAAAACTTCATAGTAAAGTGGCTATTGATACTATTTTTTAATAGCAATTTTCAATCATCATATATTAGCAATAATAAATCATACAGTTGCTAATAGTCTATATTCTGAAGGATTACGGTTAGCTGCTTCTTGGGGCTGCAAGTTATTTTATGTGATCAATGTGATTGCTGCTAATGGTTTGTGATTTAAGTGATTACTGGGCATGAAGAACAGTTTTGTAATTTGTTCTCCCCAGTGAATAATCTTTGGTTTCCTGGATACATTTTTTTTTTTTTCCCCTGTTTATCAGTTGGTTAACTTCGGGTAAATGAAAGAGAGAGGAGTGCATAAAACTACATCAAAGTACAGCTCAGTCTGTGTTAGGCAGTCTTGGCTTCCTCTCTGCACAGGGAAGTATACTTTCCTTTTGGAGGTTTGCTCTGTATTGCAGGGCTTCTTTGAAATATTGCATTTGACACGAATGGTGGGAAACTTCTGAATTTATTAAAGAAACCCAGTACAGTGAAGAGCTGAAATAGCGAGATTTGCAGGCTATTTATGGCATAGTTCCTGTGGAATTTGGCCTGGTGTGATTGTTATCTTCATAGACATATGATGGGGAAAAAAGGCATTGTTACCTTTACCAAGATGTAGTTATTATCTACTAACTGGACTTATAAAAGAGGTGGTCTATACAAAATGCACGATAGTGCTGTACGGTATAAAGGGTTTTAACAAACTGTTGAAATAGGTATGCTGCTTAGTACTGACAAAGCTGTGATGAGCTATTCAGGTCATTTGAAATAAGCACTGACAAAACCTTTACAGTGTACTTCATTCTGGATTCTGTCTATTTTAAAAGAAACCACCTCATATTTTAAAAAGAAACAGTAACTGTTTCAGTGGGAGTGTTTTTTCTACCTTATCCCTTTACTAAGTGTGCAGTAGGTCTCACTTTCATTGCCATTTAAGACAGAGAAAAAAGGAATGCTTTTGTGGGTTTTTAATATCTTTCTGAAAAACAGATTCTTGAACATAATAATTTTTACAGTTTCAGGTATGATAGTGGGATTTTATTTCTTGTTGAAATAAAGTTCTTATTTACATTGGTTTTAAGCCTTAACAGGTAAATTACTGTTTAAAATATGGTTTTATTTTGTCATGATAAGCAGCTCTTGCACAAGAAGCGCCATGTCAGAGCTAGCTGGTTCTCCTTCACATGCCAGAAAACCATCAGATAATATTTTTTAGTTATGAAATCTTGATGATTCTGAAGTTGTGACATTCTGAGTTTTACACATACATCACATATACATCTGTACACATATGCCCGTGCATGCATTTTTCTAGTTGTGATACTGATTGTCAGCTGTATTATGTTAAAGGAGAGCTAAAAATAACTTCATGATACTTCAAGAAGACCTTGTATTTTAGCAGTTTTAAAACCCAGCCTAATCTGTAATGCCTTTAGAACACACTGTATCAAATCACAATCCCAAGTCACTACATGAATCTCTTCTTGAAAGAAAGTTCAATTCCAAGGCAGATGAAAGACAATGTTATAGATGGCATCACCTGCAACAAAATACTGTGTTTATGATTCAGGTTTCCTATAGGAGTAGTTTATACCTGTTGGATTCCAAGTTCTGGGTAAAACTAGAGAAAACAAACAAAAAACCCTCAACTTTTTTCAGACCAGTAATTAAATTTTGAAATTCTGGCATTGCAACATTTCAATATTCTCTTTAAACTACTTTTACAAGCAGTGTTTTGTTGTTGTAAATCTTTAATAAAATAGAATTAGGTAAACTTTATGCTTCTCATGAGCTAACATAGCTGTATCCATCCATTCTTTGTACATCTTTAGTCTTGGTAGATTCTCATGTTTAGAAGAGATCGTTCTTGGCTGTGGCATGTGAGGATAGTCGGTGCCCTCAGTTCTCGCTTACACTTGTAATCAGGCCTTGGTAATCCACCACACATTACGCAAGGAAAAGAATGATTATAGCATCACCTCAAATATGGTGCCAAAGTAAGTTAATTTCCTGGGCTGGGAAACTTTCTTTCGTGGCTGAATGTAATTTTGTAGCTTATGGCTGAATTCAGAGGTGCTCCAACAAAAAGCTTCATTTCAAGTTGGTGAAATTACCTGAAATTGTAGGTTGGTAGATTTATTTCTGCTGTATGGTTATCTGAGGGCACGGGTGCCACACGTACCTTGACATTTAATATGGTCCGCTCTGGGCTGACCATTATCAAGCACAGGATGATACCAGAAGTCCCAGGGCTATAAACGACTCATGTTTATAGGCGATGACTGGTTGTTAAATGAAAGCAACCTGGAGAGCAGGGTATAACCAGTTTTAGAAGTAACAAAGTGAACTGAACAGGAAAAGTATGCAGCAGAGAAAAAAATCAGATGTTATACAGAACGGCAGATCAGCGAAGAGAGAATGCATAACTTGTCACTCACCAGATTCCTCACTGCTGCCCAGCCTGTACTGCTGCATGGGGCTATTCCAGCCCAGATGCAAGGCTTTGCACTCATCTGTGTTGAACTTCATGAGCTTCCCAGTAGCCTGATTCTCCAGCCTGTTCAAATCAGTCTGAATAAGCTGTGCCCTCTGTTTACTACTTTCCCCAACTAGGTACCACCCACCAGCTGTGGACTGATTTATTGCAGCGAATGATTTGAATGAATACGTAGGTAGGCATGCTGATTTTTGTATAAGTCTCATTTGTGTGTAGGTAAATCTTTGTTGTAGGCTGCTCCCAATGACATATGAAAATATCTTGATCTTATTCTGCTAGTTTTGCTGTAATGGTTTGGGTTCACATCTGAGTTATTACAATTCAATATTCATATATAAACAAGCCCTAGGGAGTTCTGCTTCATTCCAGGAGGCTCTTAATGTTCCTTGGCTAACTTCTGTAATACACAAGTGTGGTATAACCAAAGAAAGGGGTATAAAGATTACTTGTAACAGTGGGAGAGTTAGACTTACAGGATGCCTAACAAGGAGCAATCAGAAAGAAGGATGTCAGACAGCTGGTTGCAGTCTGAACACGTATGTGTGCATGGGGGAAGAAATTTGAAGGAAAAACTCGCAGAGTGGTAGACTTAGATTAGGTATTAGGAAGAAATTCTTCACTCTGAGGGTGGTGACACACTGGCTCAGGTTGCCCAGAGCAGCTGTGGCTGCCCCATCCATGGGAGTGCTCAAGGCCAGGCTGGATGGCGCTTGGGGCAACCTGGGCTGGTGGAAGGTGGCTCTGCCCATGGCAGGGGGTTGGAACTAAGCGATCTTTAAGGTCGTTTCCAACCCAAACCATTCTATGATTCTATGATCCTATGTCTCTGTGCAGGGGTTCTAGAGAAGTGACTTAGTCTTACAGCTTTTATTTCTACTTTAAGCAATAAAAAGTATTTGCCTCACTGTCTTGAGTGACTGGAAGGAACTTTTGAAAGTCTAGAATGTCTTTTTTCAAGTTCCTCTCAAATGCTAAGGTTAATGACATTTCTTGGAATGCAGTTCACTATAAACTAATGCATGCTATTTGATACCAGCACAGTTAAGGCCACATCATATTTACACAGTTAAGGTGCAAAGCTTAGTGTACCTACATGAGCTTAAAATATCAAAACATATATAATAAAATTATAAAGTATATAATTTCACCAAAAAATGTTAATCATTTATATAACATTCATCAAAGATCGATTTTCTGGTTTCCAGTAGCAGAGGACACTAATGTGTATGAAGGTTATGGCCTTTTAGACTTTGTGCTGCATATCATATTTAGTGGTACCAGCCTGTCCTGTCAGGCATAGACTCTGCTTGTTTTGTGGCTCATCCAAGACAAGGTGAATCAGAACTGCATGGGATCACTTGAAATCAAATGTTTGAGCTAAATGGGTATGGTCTAGGAATCTAGGTAGATCTAATAAGGTTTAGTTGCTGGAGTTAATGAGTAATTGTTTTTGAAGTATAAGTTGAGAAGGCTCTTATTTTCTCTCCTAATACAGTATTTTGTGAGTGACTGTGTTTCAGAAGTAGCTTTTTGATAGTGGCTTTCTTAGGCTTTTTTTCTCTTTCCTTTGGCCAGAGGATGTGACTGTATCGACTTCAATGAAGTAAGTGCAGAGCCCCAGAGTGAAAGAAGGGGCTGCATCAAGTTGTTTTGTAAACTTTCATTTAAATACTTTTGTTAGTGTGGGTTACTGATCAGGAAAAATAAATTTTGGTTAAAGAGTCTCTGAAGTTGCTTTTCTGTCTTAGTTTTCAATTGCAATGTAGTAACTATTGATCATGCAGTATTAAAAATAACACATATTAAATGTTATTATTTTGTAAACGTAAGATTTATGGACAGGCCAGCAAAAACAGATGCTAGAAACAATATATAGTCAGTTAAGTAAAATGTTGTGCTGAAATACCAGTATTCCCTGACATTTTTCTCTCTATTTGACAGTACCAACAGTTACTGTCTTTCTCAGGCCTCTCTTAATTTCACACCGGGGAGTAATGTAGGGATTTGAAAACAGCTAAAAATTGACTTTTTCTGTATATTGCCTGTTAAATAAGTATCTAAAACTGATAGCCCTGTTTACCTAAATCTTCAAAAGTAACAGTAAATAGAGTTTTATTATTAATTTCCTCTTTTTTTTTTTTTTTTTGTTATCCACCTCTAATAATAATGAAAGTTACTCCATTTTGTAAAATTATTAATTTATTACCAGAAGACTATTTTAGGTTAAAATCATTTTGGTAGTGATGTGAAAAACAATTATTTCATATTTCATCTGTGACCTAAATAAAAAGAAGTATCAATTTAGGGCAGAAGGGAAGAAGCACTTTTGTAAATCTTTGTTTTTCTATAGCGCCCTCAGGGTTTCTAATTATGTAGAAGCTATGCAAGATACATACCCAAACAATTATTTTCTACTTTTGTTATATATTTTTCATTTACATCTTTTCCTCATCCTCCGCTGTTAGCTGTTACTACCACATGCCTATATTGTTTACTAAGCTGTGTGCACGTAGTCTTTGAGTAAGATTTTAGCAAACTTCTTGGCAGGAAATCTTTCGGTAGCACACCATAAGAAAGCACGTGGCATTCAAGACTGAGCAGCATATCTAGACAGAAGCGTAAAACAAGGTGTCTTCCGTTATGAAAGCAAGCAAGATGTCTGTTTGAGCCCTAACAACTCAGAATAAATACTAAAGGTTATTACCAAGGAGATCTGTGTTTCTTAGGTTTGTGTTTCCTAAATTTATGTTGAATTTATCTTGCTATTTATCTAATAATGATTTTCAGGAGTTTATATATATATATATAAAAGTATCTTAAATTCAGTGTTCAAGTTAATATAATAGAAATCAATTTCTTGACTTGATCTTCAAACATACATAGCCAATTTATCAGTAAGTCCTTTGCTGCAAAAATAAAGAAATCACTGTAAATACACAAATCAATACAGAAAATATAAAGTGAAAAATATATTACAAAGTGTTCTACCTATGGATTTATATATTTTTGTCTTTGATGTACTTACATAACTTATCAAAGAAAACATCTGCAAAGTCATTGGAACATGGAACCAAAATCAAATAGTGTGAAAGTGGAGAAAGTGTGATTAACACTATCAATACAGAAGCTTCAAACATGAGATAAAAAATTATTTCAACGTATGTTTAAAGTTGGTAGTCAAAGGACATTTATGGAAGACAGAAAACTTTTTCTCTTCTAGAAGAAAATTAATATAAAAATTTCCACTGGCAATAACATTAGTCAATGTACTGTTATAAGATACTAGAATGTGGATGCTAAAGCTACCATCAACAATATTGAAAAAGTTCACTTGAATTGTTAACAAATACCTTTTGACATAAATATTGAAATTAATATTTGACATAAGGTCTTTGAGCAATTAAGAGCCTGACTATGATGCTCATACTCAAAATTTAGGAGTACTCATTTTGATTTCTAATATAGCGAATGGTCATTAAAGTGAATAAGCCTAGATTTATCTGTATCAATGTTTTGTTATCATATACATTTTACATATGTATACTTACTATGTATTATATACAGTACTTTGAATATGCAGGCTTTATATTTAAAGGATGTTATCAAATGATATGTGGGTATTTGGGTTTTTTTTTTGTTTGTTTTATGATGCAAAATTGTCGTGGAATTGGTTGTGCAAAATGAAAGGATAGGCTATTATAAGTACACTCAAATACACTTGACAGTTGGTGTTATGTATCCTGCAAAATTAACCTTCAGACCTTACCAGCTGAAAAGCAGAGAAGTGAGGCTTCTAGGTGATCTAACCCAGCATCCATTTATTGGAAAAGTATTTTTCAGATATTTTAGAGTATGCCATTTTGGACTGAATTGTCCAGATATTGTCTGAATATTTGTATTTGGAATATATATTTTCTTTTCAGAGTTATGTTGGTGATATTTTTGCTTCTATTTTTGCAAAGTTATCAACCAACCAACGTTCCTCTTATCACATGAGGAAGCAATGATGTGTGTGTGGCTATTGTCTTAATACATTAAATTGGAGATTTCAGTTACCATATTAATATAATAAAGATTCCTCTTCTGGATTTTATCATCAGGTTACTGTACCTAATTCAAATATCAGATCTGCTTTGAGCCCCAAGTTGTGGCCAGATTACAGACGCCACATTTTCCCTGTCTCAGCTCACTTCCTGAGCATTGACATAGAAGGTTATGATTCAAAGGACTGCACAAGATTATGATTCTCTCAAGATTTCCACTTGCTAAAACACATTGAAAAAGATATTTTCCTTTAGACTCTGTCCTTTCCAGGGCTCTATAACAACTAAATCCATAAAGACACAGGCTTTGCTAAACTGTTGATCCTTTAGACAGAACAAGAAATATGAATCTGTGCAAAATAAGAAACACTTCTGTGGAATAACAAAAGAATACCCACATGTAGGATATTTCATACTTCAGTTTCTTAACTCCAGTGTTGGAATTCAAAGAGTTTTATTTCCCAAGTTTCTGACTTTTATTCCTGCAGCATACGTTTCCCTTTTATGTCATTATCTCCTCTTTGACTCAAGCAGCCAGCTTTCTGCAGTCCAGCATACATTAAGATGTAATATCATTCATCCGGTGTTGCTTCAGAACAGTATCATGTAAAATGAATAACTGTCCACAAAGGGGATTATTCAAGACTTGAGAAAGTCTTTGTGGATAACAAATGGCTTCAGTTGGCTTTGGGCTCTGCCTGAAATTTTAAAAAGATAAAAACTTTGATGACCAGCCAAATCATAGAATTAAGCTTTCAGAAAGCAACATGTTAAAGAATCATTTGAGGAAAGAGAAATCGGGTACTGTGTGTTTTATTCTGCTGTGACCAATGAGTCGATGCATGTTACCGCATCTTTATGACAATATATGTAAGCGTATTACTTAGCGCCTCTGTCATCCCACCATTTTGCCTCTCTCTAATCTGCTCTTAGTTTTAGCTGTGACAGTTTAAAAGCCAGCACTATCAGCTAATCTACACTGTCAGATCACTGCTGCTGAGTTTAATTTAACGGGAGCTGATTGTAGTAATTGCGTAGGACGTGGTAATCTCTGCGAACCTGGGTGAGACACTGGGCATTAAAGTAAATGTGAAACTATATGAAAAATCCTTCCCCAATATGGTCTGCCCCGCATATGTAGCTTTGCATATGAGCTTTAAGCTCATTCGGTACTTCATTTGATGAGAGGTAATAATTGTTTAGGCACAACTGTGACAAATACCACTATCTGGATTTTGAATGTATTTGACCAATGTTACCTCTTTAATTACTAGTTTTCTCTTCTGAGCACTGATCTGGTTCCCAGTTGGTGTGAATGACTTCTTCACTGGGCAGTGCTTTTTTATTCTGAGTATTTGTCATCCAAATAGATGGACTGTGGAGATACTTGAACTGACATTGGATGTGTGACACCGTAGCTCAGATTTGTACTGATGTAGCTCCAACTTTTCGTTCATATTTATTTAAGCTGCAGCCAACAGGGCAGCACATCCCTGAATATGATACCGCACTATACTTTGTAAAAAAATCTTTATTTACATGTAGATTTACTTCCTTATGCAAATGTATACACACAATTAAGATAAAGAGGGTTGATGTAAAGAATGTTTTTACCTTTTTATATTATTTTAACACACTTTCTCTGGCTGCACGTATTGCTTGGGTTTATGACTTCAGGCCAAAACTAAAAGAAGTTTTTCACCTTTACCCTTACAAATTCATTATGTCAACGCAATTCTGTAGTGAAAAACACTGAAATGATAGAACAGTGCGTATCAGCTGGAATTTTTTAAACTAATTTTTATGAAAACTGTAAATAGAAAACACTATGTCAGAAATCTTAATCAGTATAATATTTATTGCTCATTAATTTAACTTGATTTTATACATGAAAAGGTTTTTCATTTCTTGCATATTTATAATTTTAATAAGGAATAAGATATGAGATAGTTAAAAGCAGAACTTTGACATGTTTTGTTGCAGAAATAGGAACAGTTTCATGATTCCATCTGTCCTACTGATAGTATTTGGAAAAGCATTCTGTTTAAGTTCATCCACCTGCCAAACAGCTTAGCGGTTCTTTCTTAGTGCACTTCATCGATGTATTGTAAGAGCCGTTTTTATTCATACCTTGAGAACCTTGGATACAAGCCTTTTAAGTGTAGATAATAATTGGGGTTTTGTCCATAAACAAGCACATTTAAAACACTTATCTTTTCAGGAAATCAAGGTGAGGAGATCAGCAAGGTTCAGGAGTTCAGGAAAATGGAATATATATGTATGCACGCACACATATTCTTTACTGATACTGAGAGCATTTCTGTCACCATTTTTTAGATTGCTGTGATGATAGTGCTGGGAAGCCCCAGCTGAGATCAGAACCCCATCATGCCAGGCATTGTACAATATTGTCAAGTCAAAAATAAGCAACTGAGAAGAAACATCAGCAGAGATGCTTTGTAATCAGTAGGACAGTAAACTTTATTTATTTATTAGCAAAATATATTATTGTTTATGAAGTAGTTTTCTTAATACCTATTTCAGTGTTTATTTCTATGCATATTAATTTGTATCCCCATTTCTTTAAAATGTGTCTTTGTTCTTACTGCATTTGAGTGAGATTCTAGCTCTGATGCCTCTCGCAGGGCAGATGAAAGGACCCTGACAAAGTCCCTGCAAAAGAGACAAAATGAAGTATAACATACTCAACCCAACAGTCTGTGTGTCAGAAATATCTTAAATGATATTTCTGTGTGGACATATTATTTCTTGATTCCTGTCTGGTTTCTGCCCTCCCTGCCCGTATCATATTATAGTCTGAGAAGTGATTTAGTTGCTCATTTAGCCTGTTACATACCAGCTTCCAGTTAGGCCATTTATGCATGAGTAAATAAACAACTGTATTTCCAGAGTCTGGCATATTGCTCTATTTGCATTTCACTTCTGGTTTAGAAAACCAGAGGCTGCTACTCTAGGGGCTCTGGAGATCTGAATATAGTGAATGGCCATAGTTAAGGTTAGCATATAATTTTTCAGAATGTGCTGCAAAGTTGAGAGGGTCTGGCCATTTTCAAATACGGCATTCCTGATCATTTCAGCTAACCTGGCTGTGTGAGAACACCGATGCTATGAGCAGTGTTGTTGTGTTGTTTTGCTTGGGAGGACATGGAACAAAACAAAATCAAATGTTTGAGACATGTCAGTGGCTGCAATGAAGCTGTACAAAGAATGGACTACAGTGCTGATGGTCACATTTTTACCATAAGGTTTATAGCTCCTCTTTTTATTACCTGTGGATGTTTTCTTGAGAGAGATCTGTTGCTGTGGTTTTTTTTGAGATTTGGTTTGGGTTTCATTTGTTTTGTTTCGCTTTGGTTAGGGTAGAAGAGGTGGCTGTAGGTGAACTTCTGTCCTTTAGATTGACAAAGTTTGAATGAGAAGGTAAAAAAATTATTTGCTCTCAAAATATAGCAGTTGATTATCCGGTGTCATAGCTGTTATGAGTGGAAAAGTTAGAAATTAAGTGTATTGCAATCAAGAGTTTCCTTGTTTCCAGCTCCCTGAAGATACCAAAAGGTTTTGACTTTCAAGGGCTGAGCTTTGTTAAGATGCAAACTTGAACCACAAATTTTTTAGTGTCAAAATAGAAATAAAAGCTTGAGGAATAGCTTTATTTTTTGTTTTATTTCATTTTTAAAAAGTATCTGCTTATTTCGCAGTTTTCTAGGCTTGCAATGTTCAGTGGCTTCCTGGATGACATAAATACTCTCAGGCCTAAAGAAAATTATTTCCATCACTTTTGAGGTCTACCTGTGCATCTGCTCCAGGTTCCTTTCCATAGTGTCTCTTTTGACTGTCTTTACTGCGTTGCAGACCTGTCCTTGCCCAGCTGACTTTCCCCTTGCTGTGTCTGCCTCGCAGGCACTTTGGAGAAGGGAGATGTAACCCCGGCTCATTTCAAGGGGTTCCTCAGGACGCTAGTCCAGGAAGGAGGCAGTCCACTAGTTGCTCCCTGGGACTCTTCTTTGAAAGGGACAATATGTGATGAATAAAATCACCTTGATATTTTGGTTAGATACTTTGTTCCCACATTTTCTTCTCTGTTTGGTTGCTGGCATTATTGGGATTAAAGAAGTAAAAAAGGTAGCGGCCACAATAAATGCTTTTCAGTCTACTTCCTGCACAAGTACAGTAATCTAATGGGCAGAGAAGGTCATTACTCTTAAATGTTTCCATTGCAAGGTGAAAGTGTGTTGTGCAGTTCTTGAGAAATCTACAGCTGGAACCTATTAAAAAAACCCAACAAACACTGAAGGTGCTTAAAAGGCATTTCTACAGTACAGTTTCTTTAACTACTGCTTTGAGTGCTTTTGTTTCAGATGTCATTCATTTTAAGGAAACTGAAACATCATCTTCCTCTTTACTTCTAATATGAAGATTAAAGATAAATATTACAATTAATGTTTTACACTTCAAATGCGTAAACAAAAAACAGCCAAACACCCTCTGTCAAACGTACTTGTTTGGTGGATATTTTTTAGTACTTGTTCCTAGAAACTAAAGAGATGCCTTGGTCTAAAAGCATGCCTAACATTTACCAGGTTTCTGTTAAAGGAAATCTGTTGCAACATACTCGTTTAGTACATAGCTGCTTAAAGTAATGTTGATTATAAGCATCTGGAATAATAAATGGTCTAAAGTAATGCAGCTAAAGTTCACCTATGATTGGATAACCACAACAGGTGTTTAATTACAAATACTTGATAATGATTATTGTATAACAGAAATTTCTAAGGCATGTATTCTTTAAAGGTAGTCATAGTATTGCAAAAAAAAAAGTAATTAAGCATTACATTACAATAAAGAATGTATCTATGCTGAGTTTAATCTAATAGTTTCGAGATACACTAAACACTCGCCTGGTTTGTAGTACCTTGAGGACTTGTAACTAACTCTGCTTGCCTGCTTGTTTATTGGAGTGTTCAAATTTCAATGAATTTCTTCTAATAAAAACCCTGGAGAAAAGAAAGTTTGAGCCTTCTAATATTTCCCTGGAATCCAGAAAAAGACTCTGGAGACTTGAGCGGCTGTTTCCTAACAATACCCTAAAACAGTAGATGTTTCCTGTTTCCCATAGGTGGAAGCCTGTCAACAGCTATTTCCATTCCATCACTTTTCTTATATCATATTCAAACTATTCACGCTTGAAATCAAGTGACTACATAATTGGAACAACTTGGAATAAACTGATTGTCAGTCTTCTTTTCTAGCTGGAATAACTAGGTCTTATAAATAAGAGGGTAAAGGAGTTGTGAGACTAAGAATCCCAGTTTCTGCTTATAAATATAGGTGTTTGTATAACATCAAACAATAATTACAGGACCTATAATGAGTATAGACAAATCTGTGCTACAGTCAGCAGGTCTTTCCTGTTTATATCAACATCTATGCTGGCTGTACGCTTTCAGGCTACACCAGAGTAAAATTTTCTGTGGGTGACTTGTCTCCACCTCCCCAGTATTTTAATTCTAACTTGTTCAGAAAGAACAAATTTGATTGAACTTGACTGAACAAATTGAACTTGTCAATTAATTTGCTAATACTGCCTCAAAACTTGAAATACTGACATCTATCCAATCATCATTCTGTAGACTACCTAAAGTATGGGGCTTCTGTTTTGTACAAAACTGAGGACTGAAGGCTAGGGACCACTTGATTTTGTACATTTGACTCTTTGCAATTCCATATATTAATGCAAATCCATACCTTGAACATTTTCTACAGTTATATACAGAATTTATTTCATGTATGGATGTAGGAAAAATGCTGTGTGTTATAAATCAAAGACACTGAATGAAATCCTATCCTCAGTCAAGATAGAAGCTTTTTACCTCTTGGAAATACTGATTTCTCCTATTTGTTATTGTCTACATTTTTAATACTTGGTTTTTAATTTTTTTTCCCCTCCACTTAATGTTTATGAGGGATAATGACTATTTTGAATGGGAGCTTAAAGTTCAGAAGAATTTGTTACTGACTAGTTATGTGAAATTTTCTGGGTCATACAGTGTCCTTCACATCAGCAGCCTTTGTTGTAAAATGAAGCTAATCTTGCTTTGAGAAATACTGGAATAAAAGTTTTGTCCTTTACAGAATGTATGGAGCTCTACTAGCATTCTAAGTCATCATTAAAAAAATACTTACATTCCCCAAAACAATACTTGGTATTTATGCTGTCAGATCTTCAGATAGTAACTTCAGATTAATTTTTGGATCTCTCATGTGATTATCCTTTTAGTGAATTATTCTGTGAATTTAACTGTTAGGCATATTAAATAAATAAATAAATATACCTAATTGATGCTATTTTGAGCAAACGTATATGTCCAAGTGTTGAGCACAATATATATGGCAAAAAGCACACCTATGTTAGAAAAGAAATATGATTAAGTAGCATTCTTAAATGTAAAAAAAAACATTTAAATTGGGGTTGGTCTAATTTAATAAGACTGAAGACAAGACTAATAAAAGTAGGGAAAGTAAATAGGATACTTCTATTACTACAAACAGCAGGAAAAGACTTGGAGATTTAAAATGGACTTGGTATCTCTGCAGCCTGTTATTTGTAAAAGCAGAGTCACTCAGCCTGTAATTGTAAGAGCCTCATTCTTCCTTAGTCTTTAAGGATGAAGGCAGCACCTCAGGCATTTCTCTTTTTTGTGAATTGAGGCTTTAAACTGTCTTAAAAATTGTACTTTCAGAAAATGGCCACACCATTTGGTGTGTTTTGAGGACTAAAGTATACGTGATGAAAATGATCTGACTGCAGTTTGTGGCTTATAGGCTAGGGAAGCTTGAGATCTACTTCTGCAGTGCTTAAAAGTGTTAAGAATCTGGTCGTTAGCAACTCAGCAATTTGTACATTAGACAAATAATTTGTAGTGCTCTGAGTGAATCATAGAAGGACAGTGAGCTTGCATATATTCATGCTACTCTGGTGTTGCATTTTATCTTCACATGAGCAGATTTTTCTTGTTGAAGTGTTAAAACATGTTTTCAGAAAGAAATTGCATAAATGCTCTTAGGATGAGGACAATTTCAGTTTCAGATATGCTCATCTCTTCTTTATAAGTGAGTAAATTTAATTGGAAGAAAAGACAAACCTAACAGTTTAACTAGAAGCACTCATAATATTATTACTTTTTAAAAGGCACTGCTATAATGAAGTGGCTTGAAATTACTGAGTGGATAGATTGGGAAACTTGTTCGTTTTAATGGCCGAATAGCAGTATGCTTAATTTAATCTGATTTCCAGGATGTACTTCAATATTTGACTGAACAGTGCAAAGGAAAACTTTTTATATTTAGTGCGACATGGTCTCAGGAGTAGCCAGCCCATACAGTCTAGCACTTGAAACGTTTAAGTGCCCAAAAGTTTTGAATCACAGGCAAGATACCTGAATTTAACCATTAACTGAAGAAAACGAGCAGATGTGACCATCGGTTCTTCGGATGTTCTTCCTTTCTCTTCCCCTCTCTTTCCTATGGGATCTCTGAGAGACATGGGAATTTAGTTGCATCATGAGCCCTAATGTGAACTCCAGTAGAGGGAGAATTTTTCTACTGTCGATGTGTTCAGTGCCTTTCTTACTTGTACTCACTGTGCTCTGGTTTATGTTTTTCAATTGTAACTTGAACCACTGTTGGTTTAAGCTTAAAATCAGTCCTAACCTTTTGAGGTTTAAATGAAATCTACTGCAAGAGCTTACAAGTGGAGTAAGCATATGCAAAATCATTGAAGATTTAAAAATAAACAAAACCACCTCCTATTCTACCTGTAAAGCAGTGATTTATCTATTTAAGAGTTGCTCACGGGTAGCTAGATGTTTTTATGCACATGTCTATTGAGAAAATCTACTAGATAATTTTGAATTGTTTGTTGGCAGAACGTTGAACGCGAATGATTTCTATTATTTACACAGGTTTCCGTTTTCCATTAAGTTTAATAATAGTTATCATCACAAACCCACTACCAAATTTTTAATCTCTATATTCAAACTGACCATTTGCATCAGCTTCACTATGTTCTCAATTTCTTTGCTAAATTTTCCATTAGATATTAAAGCTATTGCAAGGTCTTTCAAAGAGGATTTTCTCACCAATACGTAGCCTGATGGTTAATTTGAGCATTCACCAAGAGATTGGTTATCTAGACTGCAGTATGTCTGCTTGATTCAGATGGGGAATATGAATCAGGATCTGAATGCATCTTCTACAATGAAAATTTTCTTAATTCCCCATCTTTCTTAGCTGATTGCTATTATATGGCTTAACTTGAGTGACCCGTGTGAAGACAGGTATAGTGCTGCCATAATCCACCAGTAGTTTTTAAGCATTTTTGCATGTTAGCAAGAAGGAAAGGTTGAGAAACAGCATTTTTCAGGCCAAAAAGAACCTTACCTAGTAAATAGCATGGCTGGAAGTTTGTGCGCTGTGTGTTTTGTGTTGTTTTTTACTGATTTAGGTGGTCTAAAATTGTCTGCAATGCGTGTGCCTGCAACTTCTTAGCAACAGCCTCAAGAAACTGCTCTGTTTAGGCACAGCAGGCTGTCTTCTCACAGGCCATGTTTCAACTTTATTCCTGAGTTTGCCTATTGTCAGTGGAGTGTTTGGTCATGTTCAGAAGGGTTTTCCCATGGTGGGTCCATTTATTGGTCTTTGTGTGGCAGTGTTTTGGGAAGTCAGTGGAAATCTTGCTTAAGTGAGAATCATCTCTGTTGTCCCCAGGTAGAAGTACAGAGATCTTTGATCCTGCATTGGTTTAATTTATGGGATGGCCAGTAAGGTTGCAGAAAACTTTAAAATGAATATATGACCACGACTCATGACTAAAGTTGTTTTGCCCAAACAGCATTGGGGATATTGCATGCTAATACACACCCAAAATGTTATTTGTCACCTTTCTATATTGGTGTAATGGAACAGATACTATATACTATGTATACTCTTCTTGCCCTGTAGATGGATTGTGCTGATTAAATAAGAATACATTGTTTATTATTAGATATTGTGTGTAAATATGCTGCAGCCATAAACAGCGTAAAATAAAATGTTAAAAATATTTTCCCTAACATAACATGATCTGTCCCGCAATTCTGAAATGTGTATACCCTTTGCCCCCCTGACATCTCCACAGGTACAAGAAATATTTAGTGTGTCTATGTAGGAATGGTAGGGACAGCAGAATATTAGAACTTTAAAGGCAGGTCCCAAAGTTAATTCTCATGAAAACCTTCCTGTTCTTGATGTTGTCTCCCTTGAGCTGTCATCCCTGGAGAAATCAGACTAAAATTGTATGCTGTCAGATACAGCAGCATCCTTCCTGTCAAAGCTGGTTTTACAGTACAGGGTTTGCTGCACTACCACATCACCAGTTTTCCGGGAGGAAGTTATTTAAAGAAATTAGTATTTTCCTGAAACTGTAAGGTTAATACAGACTCTGACCAATGTTCAAATTCTGCTGTGCTTATTGTTTGCAAGGTTTCTTAGAGAGGTGAGACACGGGAGCTAAGCCCACAAGTAGGCAGAGCTTGTTACCAATATACATAACATTTCCAACACTTTTAAAATGTCAGTTGTCCAACATAGAACTATAGCATTCATGTGAATGCCAAACCAATAAACTGGACCATATGAAGACTTCCTAATTTTGCTGGGCCCCTTCTATTTTTTATTTCAATCACTATTTTAACCTTAATTATTTGATATGAAATGAATACAAAACACAATGAGACTACTGCAGTTAGAGATCCCTAAAAGAAAAATAGATGAATTAAGTAAGAGATAGTGATAAGCCTTGTTATTCTTTAGGAGCCATTCAGTTAAACCAGTTCAGTGCAGACCTGTTAGAGCAGGAGGATGTAAAATGTACAGGTGGATGAACTGACTAGCAGTTTTCAGCATCAACTACAGTTCTCCTGATCCCTTGTAATGTCTTTCATTTACAAGCAAGGCAAAACTTTAACATTTTCCACTTGCTTTGCTATTGAAAACCTTTTGCATCTAGTAGGGTGGCTTTCACACCAATCAGGCGTTAGGTGTCAGCCTCCTTTCACTGTTAAGAAATTGGAATGTTTAAAGATCGTTGGCTTGTGTGTGAAATTAAATTGTTTTATTATTTTCTCAAAAGAATGATATGTTAAACTCACAGCAGCATAGCTAGACTGTAGCCTGTGGGTCCTGACCTACTTTTTTAGTCTACAGAGCATGAAATACCTTGCTATATATGATGCAAAGCCACTGTATGATTAGAAATTATATTAAATTGTATGGTTTTGGTATTCTGGATTAAAAAATGACTTAGATACAGCTAATCATTATAGTAAGTAAAGGTTTTGATATATTGCAAAATGAACCTAATGTTTCTTTTTAGTTTCCTTTCTCTCATTGCTTTTCCTTTATTTTTTTTACGTTAATATGTGCTTTTTTAAAAAACAGACTTAATACCTCAGTATGTAAACTATTGTAAATACATGGAAAACCCTAGGTTTTTTCTGTACTTTCTGTGATCCAGTGATGATAATGATGCATATTTCAAACCCAACTTGAACTAAAATAGATTATGCCTGAAGTTTCGGTGCCTTGGAAAATCAAAACTCTTGTGCCTATTTTTCCACCTCTGTAATTAAATAGTTCTATTCCCACACTCAGTGAGTAGAAATCATTTTGGTTGTATGGTAAATGAAGACTTTTCATATTTTTTTCTCTCTCTCTCTCTCTTTTTCTTTCTTTTTTTTTTCTTTTTTCCTTTTTCCCTCCTGACAGATTTTTGCCTCTAAATGGGTTCAGTCTCTTGCCAGTGAGATCATCTACTATATGTCAGGTTTACATGTTCTGGTCATGAAGTCTGAAATTTTAAACCCAATGATATTTCTCTGAGCTACACTCATGGCTTTTGAACTCTGCTACAACCCTTGAAGCTGTTGCCATTAGTGCGAGACGTTCTCCACAGGAATAGAGAGGTTACGTTTTCTTGCCCTTCTACGCATCCCAAAATTGAGAGAAAAATAAGCTTCAAGCAATAAATTCAAGAAATATGAGAAATCTTGACTAGTATTTTGTGAATCTTTTACTGATGGGTTTACTACTTTTTATCCCTTATCTTTAAATTGAAGCCATTTGAAGGTGTGAGTGTAAATTCTCATGAGTGTAGTCCTTGGTCTGTGAATGAAGTGTCAAGAGTTATAAATGTGGCTGTTGCGCAAGTGACTTACAGCACAGCCATGGCACTAAATTTACTGAATGTTGCAAATTATGTGATGTCTGATGATACATTATTAATGTAGTTAATGATGATGATAGTTAAAATATGGGGGGAAAAGCAAAGCAAAGAAGTCCAAACCTGATTAAAATAAAAATCTGTTTAATATGTTCTTGGAGAATGTTTTGATAAATTGACTAAAGAGGTGAAAACCTCAACAGGTACTGTTGACAAAATAATTCTACATTTGTTATATTTTAAAGCAGTGAGAAAATATCCTAAGGAATCCTGAAATAAAAAAGTTGTAAAGGTGGAAGAAATATCACACAGTTTCTGGTTTTGTTACCTTGAACCTCAAATGTCATAGACAATGTTACAACAGTCATTGAGCTTCTAAGAAGTAGGACAGAAGCAGAGCGTGGTTTAAGCTGTGTAAGACTTTACCTTTGGCCACAATCCCACCTTAGAGAATTCCTGACAGATTTCGCATGTATTATTGTCTTCTCCTTCTAAGACTTGATGAGGATAAAGAGGATAGCACAACTGTCTTCTGTGGAGCGTTTATTTCGCTCTATTTTGCATTGCAGACAGAAAATAAAAGTTAATGTGCTTTTTGTGAAGGGGTGTTGTGCACCTCTTCTAATCCTTAACATCTACTGGGGATGTGTAGAGCCATTGGGCGTCTGGGGATTTCATAAAGCCCTGATGAAAACTTCTGCATTTTGTGGGATAACTTTACTTGGCAAAACTAGGAGAATATAGACCATCCTTCAGAATTCTGCCTGAAGTGTCAAACTAGCAATATCTCAGCATCTCATGATAATAGAATTGTCCTCTTTTTTTTCCACAGCGAAAATATTTTGTGCTATGCTGAGATATAGTTAAAGTGCATAGATCAGCTGATCTTAAATTCATATTATTATGATGCGTAAGAAAATGACACTCAGTTTTGATTGTTTTGGTCCGTATATTTGGACAGATCTTTTAGCTTCTCTGAGTTGGCTTAGCTCCACTGAATTCATTAGAACTATGTTGATTTACCTAGAGCTATTATCTCAGTAGCTCTATTTTCTTCTTTTGTCTCTTGTTTGCAGGGGTTTTTTTTATTGAAGGATTCATTGTGCTGACAGAAAATAGTTTTAAAGGAATGTGAAATTTCTAGTGTCTGTAGTTTGCAGAGGCAGTCACATTCTGTAAATCCACAGACTTATGAATAGAAGCCTCCATGGCATTTGTGTTCCTAATCATTTAGGAACTATAACAACAACAAAATATAACAAAACTCCCAAGCATTTAAAAACAAACAAACAAACCGTGTTTTTTTTGTCAGTAATATGATTTATAGAGTCCATATTACAATCAGGTATAGAGACCATGATGCCCTTTGTTGAAGTCACTCTTTCATTCCTTGTACATGATTATGGAATTTGAGAATTATTTGACAATCTAGGCTCTGTGCTGGCAAGTATGTGGTGTTATACCATTGTATACGTGCATGCAGGCGTGCATGGTTTCATTATTCTGTGTAGAGGGGCCTTTTGTTCTTAAACAAGAAAAATAATACCTGCCAATGGGAATTGACTGCACATATTTAATTTAAGAGTTTAATTGCTATTGGAGGGTAATGTATTGTCCTTTCAGTGCCAGAATTAAGCTGTATCTGCTGTACTTTAAGCTAAGGAAGGAACAGTAAAAAAATAGCAAAGCATTCAGCTATAACTCTAACAACTGAACAATAATTTTAGAAACTGTGTAAGGTAAATACGTACCCTATATACTTATGTTTGTGCCAAAACAAATGCTATAGATGTAAATAAAGTTTAAAAAGAACCTTGGAGCCCTTACAAATGTTGCTTGCAGAGGTTTTCATTGCACTGTGTAATCAATTTTCATATTTCTAATTCCTTCAAGCTTATCCCCTTTACCATAAAAAAAAATTGAGAAGTGCCACTGAATGAGGGTGTCTTGAACAGATACTGTAACTGTCTATAAGCAGGTGTGAATTTACTTCATTTTTCAGACTCTTCCTCTATAAGAAGCAAAATTGTTACTTCCAATAATACAATCAGGCTTTGTGAAATGACCATAACATTGATCATGGCTATCATTTTCTATCTTAAATATGAATACCTGATGCAGAAGTAAAAGCCAAAGTGAAAAAAAATAAAATTGTGTTCCCACAAAATATGTTGCAAGTGAATTTCTGTAGAATTACTTTATCATAGTAGAATACCAAAAAATTGCTGCTTTGCCCAAAGTTAATTCTCTTGAACAGCAATTTGCTAGACAAACTAATGGGTGGGTTTCTATGAAGTTTTACAAGAATGATAAGCGTTTACAAAAACCAGGAAGATAATTCTCTCTCTCTCATTTATAAATCTGCTTTTTTATTTTAATGGCATCAATAACCAGAGTCTATTTTGCCTGATAAACCCTTTTGTAGCATGTATAGTAATAAAAGATAGAAATGTTTGAGACAGACTAAGAGACGGTGCATGACAGAGCAAATTGTAGTGAATGTGATGGTTTAGAATATGAATCTGCGAAGTGCACAACATCCCTCACATTTGTGCCTTCAGAGAGGGAGTCAAATGTGTTAACAAAGACATTCAGTACTTCAGGAGATAAGGCTCTTGAACTATATACATTTTAAAATTATGAATTATTTTTCAAGAAAATATATTATTTTGCAAATTGCATCTGCAGAAAAGATCTGAAAGTAGCCAGGGATGTTTTGTTGACAGAATGGTTTGAATAGTTTGACAGATTTATATTTTTTTTTATCAACAGAATCAAATTACAGATTTAACTAAATTAATTTGTATTTTCTACCTAAGTACCACTTCACATGATGTATTCAAAGAAAGAGAAAAACACTCTGGATATAAAAAATGTGTCAATTAGAAGACAGGAGCATGAAGTCTCCATAACACATTGTTCACTAAAGGTTAAGAAGTGGGTTTCCAATGTAGATAGCTTCATTAAAGATAGTTCTTATTTTGATAAAATTATTTCCTTTCATTTTTTTTTTTTAATTGAGAAATCTTGACAGTTATGTCTACAACAAAAAGATCTTTTCTGTGCTGTTACTGGTTTCAAGTGCTTTTCCCCAATACTTATAAAGGCAGGGCAAAATTCTAGGGAGAATGCTGAAGGAAAAGATTAGATGTTTTGATCATTTCTATTGCAAGCAGAACTATTTCTCTGGGCTTCTTTTCACTGTGAGATTAAGTACTTAGCAAAAATACAGAAACTGTAGATGGTAGATACTTTGTAGGCAAAAACCCAACTGAATATGAATATACATTTTATCCAACTGGTTAAAGTACTTCAGGAAGAAACCAGAATTGCCCAGTAACTTGCACCAGCATGACTCACCCAGATGATTACTGGTCTTGCAGAATGGAGCACTCTTATATAAAAGAGAACAGTGAAGACATTGAACAGCCTTTGTAAATACACTGAAGCTGGTTCTTGTGTAAACTGCATTTTTATGCAAATTAAAAATGTTGGAGTTATAGCAGTATCTCCAGATTCAGAATTGGCTTTACAACATTCAATTAAGCAAAATTTCTAAGGAAGCTTAGAGAAGTGCTTATATTATTATTATCATCATCATTATTATTACTTCTACTACT
The DNA here is from genome assembly GCA_035590275.1 of Ibycter americanus. Classification (NCBI taxonomy): domain Eukaryota; kingdom Metazoa; phylum Chordata; class Aves; order Falconiformes; family Falconidae; genus Ibycter; species Ibycter americanus. The sequence continues at coordinate 19,053,389 of JAVJGI010000037.1, forward strand.
ACTACCACCTATCTGTTAGGCAATCTGTTGCCCCTTCTCTTTTCCAGATTGTCAAATGTTTATCCAGGTACAGTCTCTAGGATGTAAGTGGGCACCTCTGCCAGTCCTGCTGATGTTAATGAGAGTTGAGAGTGGGGATCAAGGCAGAACTGATACTTCTGTACCCTTCTGTTTAAGATATACTGGTGGTTCCATTTTCTTGGTTTTATTATGTGTATTTTGGAAAGCTGAGTTTCATATACACTTGTGTTTACTTAATAAATTATATGGTACCTTGAATTTTCCCTCTGTGGAAATAAATCAGCATTTACAGCATGCTAGCATTAACATTTACTAGTACTTTGTTGTTGTATTTTATAGAGTTTGCCATTTGTTTTTAAGGATTTAAATACCTAGTACTGTGATGGATGGGTGTTGCCCATCTCTGGCTCACTGAATTTTTGTCGTCTATCACTGAATTTTTGTGAGCAAATTTTTTTCACTCCACCACTCCTGGAAATGAGCATGTAGATTGCATCAGAGAAACCAATTGGAGTCTTGATTGTACACGATATCAAAATAAGTCTTTATTTTCTTACTGGAGTTCATTAAAAACAAGTAAGTCCTTCTCATGTGGTACATGAAGGTGAACAGTTGTTCCTGTATTTGTTCAACAGCAGCAACAGAGGAAAATAGCAATTTATTCACCCTAGGTATTCAGATGTATAATGCCAAGTTCGAAAGTAAATTCAAATTCTGGATGCACTTTTCTACTGGGGAAAAAAGCTGAAACAAATGAGTTGGATCTGCAGTGACCACAACATCAGTATATGTCACAAGCCAGAGCAGTAGGAGAGGGTTCAGAAATACTGCCGTGAGGTAGTAAGGCAAATGCTTAAACTGCAGATATATGCAGACATCCAACACATAACACAAGCTGATCTCCATTAATAACACTTCTAATTTTAAATTTAGTATCATTGATGCTCTTTAGTCTAAATTCAGTAACTAGGCACTAGTTTATGATGCTTAGATGTATCTCAGTGGAATAAGAGACTGTTTCACTGTATGTCTGTGTCACTAATTACTAGCATTTCTTTGTGTTACTTGTGTGGGTTTTTTCCTAATACATATGATTGTCATTGCTATTTTGACCCCTGATGATGATAATGAACCATTAGATAAACGCATCGACAAGCAAATTTCTCTCATTACTCATTCATACATTGATACGTGAGAAGAAATGCAGGAAGGTACTGTAAGAGTCATCATATACTATGACAGCTAATTAATAGCAAAACCAGATTTAGATTTTCTGAAGTTTAAAGTACCTTTCAGCTGAAAGGAACCCAGACTGCTCCTTGCAAAATTAGGGCTTTGGACCATATGCTCAAAGAATTGCATTTTTGAATGGACACAGTCTCTGAAACTGTAGAACTTCATCATGTCCAAATACTTTAATTCAACATTTGTTTTATAGGTATTGTATTATATTGCTATTTTGTAGTCTTTGCTTAAAGAAGAATATGAGAAATACTTTGTGTAATCAGATAGCTGCTATTTTAGAGAAGGTGTTTTACGTTATAATATTTTTCTGAGCTAGGTAGCAGTAGGGGAAAGACACCTAAAAAGTACAACTTCCATGGCGGGGGGCGGGGGGGGAAGTCTCAACTGTTTCCCACAGCTGAAAAACTAAATCTATAATAAATGCTACTGTTTAATTTCCTATTCTGACTTTTATGTGCAAATAAGTTGTGATGATTGTTTACGCAGTCAGGCAGAAAAAGCCTGTTGAGGTTAATGTTACTTTCAGATGAAGGTGTGCTAGGGCTTCGTGCCTGGATACCAGGCAAACACTGTGGTTTAGTTTTCATAAACACTGGCCCTGGCAGCCTTTTTACTTAAAACGAACAAGCCAACAAAAAAAATAATGCCTGTTTTGGGTAACATTTCTATTCAGATTTAAAATTAGCAATTAATTTTGTAACAGAAGATGTTTTTCAAGACTTTTTTTCTCCAACAAGGTCATAATGTTGGCTTTTACATATTTCTTTAGAAATTAAACTCTGACAATAAATAATAAGCGTTACAGAAGCCACAGTAAATGTACCCGATTATAAACAAACAAACAAAAAACTGCTTGACTCATTGAACAGAATTCTGAGGAGTTTTGTTAGAAGTCTGGTGAGATCTTATGCTGTTCTCTTCTTTCCCACGCACATTGTTAGCTTTTTCCCCAATTGTCTGCCACATTAGGGGAGGTGCAGGTGATATTGCTTGAGATTTTAATTGCTGATTCACACTTTCCGACTTAAAATACCATTTTCCTCAAAATTATTATTTTTAGTTTTATGTATTTCCTGGCATGTTCCACTGCTTATAATTGCTTATGAAGTGTTTAATTTTACTTGTAATAAAGTATAAAACTTAATCCCTTGACATTAAATTAAATCCCTTTAATCTCCTGACATTAGACCATAGTTGTGATTGGTGAAGCATCAAGATAATCTTTGCAGCATTTCTGGCCTCTGATTTGTCTGGTCTGCTGAACTATTGACTATATTCTTTTTAACATGTTATGTGCATTAGCAAATCAATGTGGCAGAGCAGATGGAAGCTTTTAAACTGATATGACCTCTGTGACCAGAATGTTTAGTTTTGAGATCTTCTGTACTGAACTAACAACAAATGTAGTAGTGGACAACCTTGGCTTATGCAAATACTTATTTTTATGCACCTATTCGTATTATTTTATATCTATTTTACTTTTCAACAAGAAATACACATTTATGTTGTATTAGTTATTAGAAAAAGTCTTTATTTTGTTTGCTTGATTAAAGTCTTGGGAGGAAAATGACTTGTCCATTGCAGACAGAAATAGCTTGTTTTTTACTAGGTTACGTCCTAATTTTGCACTGCATAACTTTCTTGCTATCATTTTGGCCTTTGAAGCATATCAATGGATTGTACTTTGAAACTTTGTCAGTATGTATTTTTCTAATGCATATACTATGTTAAATAGATCAATATTTAGCAGATCAGATGAGGTCAGGTACAGACAACATGATGAAGCTTCTCCATGCAGAGCTGGCTACCTAAGAAATTAGATAGGCAAGGAAAAACTGCAGGTGAAGTGATGGCAGATTACGGTAATACCAACAGGGGAAGAAAGGGAGGAATGAGAGGTGATAATTAACACCACCAAGTTACAGAGGCATGTTCAGGATTTATTTTGTACAGCTTGCAGGGATTACAAAGTTTTGCATGTTCTTTCTTGTGATCTCAGCATTAGGCTTCTGCTCCCCAGAATGTTCAGACAGGGTTAAAAACCCCTTTACTAGGTAGTGCAACGGGCAGTGGTTGTGGTGACATCCAGTTCCTCCCCATCACTGAAAATGATGCGCCTGCATGGGTCACTGTTTTGAATGCTGCTTTTTACACTGTTGGTGGTACACACAGTATATGTTGAGGACCCTTGGAGTTAAATGCAACAGCCCTGAAGTTCCAGAATTAGCAAACTCTCCATAACTTTACATAACCCTTTTATGCTAGCCAGCTATGTCCATATTTTAGACAAGCATGTTGTGAATTTACCACTAGAACCTTTATATGTTACCTTTTCTGTGTTCTGAGTATAACATCGTGGAAGAAAATGGGAAAATACCTTCATTTGTTATGAAGGAAATTTCTTCTGCTTCCATTTTGGAAGAGTATTAAACATAGCTTTGTAGTTTTTAATCAGCAACGATTTAAAATCATAATGGAAATGTCTATATTGTCTGTTTGTAAAAGCTGAAAGAAAAAAAACCCAACTGAACAGGTGACCAACTGAAATGCAAATCTTTTCCCTATTCATAAGTGACAATAGTTATTAACACTTGCAAACATAACTGCAGACCAAATGACTGAATTGAGCAAAAAATGTATACATGGTTTTCAATGCTAGCCTGTGAAATTGGTGAAAACCTTAACTACAATGTAATATTTCAAATGGCAGCACACTAACGGCCTAAGGAAAGAAATAAGCCATTGTCCCTTTTTAAACGGATTGAGAGATGTTATTTAATAAAATAAATTAAGTCAATTGCTGCTCTGCTTAGTAACATAATAAAAATAAACATAAGACATTTTGAAATTGAACTAGTTAATAATATCATCCTATTAGAATTTGCGTTATAATAAAATTAGATTTGTTTAATGGGGAAATGTAATAGTACTCTCTAGATTTTTTCCTGTTAAGTTAACTTTGTATACTTTAATGAATACCTTAATTAGGCACCTTTATTGATGCAGACATTTCAGAAATAATATTTGGTTCTATATTCTCCTTCACACACCAGCATCCATTAAAATAAAAGTAATCTCGTAATGACTAAAGGGCAATTATTTTGAAAACTTCCTGTGCCTGCTGAAGGGACTTCGATGCAATGGTTCATCTGTCTGTATGCAGGGATGTTATGACTTCCGTAGGCATATAACTGTACTGTTTATTTGTTATTAATTAATGTGATTGAAAGTTCTTTAAGCATATTGCCAATGGTCTGTTACACTGTATATGTGGTGAGTGTGTGTGTATTCTTAAAATAAGATGAAAATCTGTTGGAGCTGGTTGTTTTAATCAGCTGTTATGGTATATTAGATGTAGAATATGAGGCTATCAAATGATTGCAATCTGTGCACTATGAAGGGAGAACTGATTGAGTGACTGAATAGATCTGAACACATTCTGTCAAAAGAAGCAACCATATGCCACGAATGTAGTAATTTATGTCGTGGGGTTTGTGGACTTGCGGATTTATGCTTTGGCAGAAGTAAATGTGAGTTGGCTTTAAATTTCCCTTGATGCTACAAGAACTGTACCGTCAGGCAGCCTAAAGCCGTTAACTGCCATCATGTCTTTCCTCAGTTAAGAGCCAGTAATGAGGTGTATATATATAATGAAACACACATCATGTATGTCTTCAACGTTCAAACTGATAGGAGGACACTAAGGTCCAGTGAAACATGCCAAACAGTAGCAAATGTGCAGGGGAAGGGGGGGAGGTGCAACATCATACATCTTACTGAGGCAAGGGGTTAATTGTTGTAGATGAGTTTTGGTCTAACAAGGACATAGTTGCATAATTAAGTCAGTGAAAGTACCTTCTCCTTGCCCCCCCCATTAGGAGAGTGTGGGATAATCTGTTGAAGGAAAGAATAGAATACTTCTTGGAGGAGATGGGAATGTTAAAGCTGTCTGGATGGCTCCAGAAACTTCAAAGAGAAGACTAGTCATAAAAGCCAATACTTTCCAAGCTGGTGAGAGAAAAGGGGTAGGTGAAAATCAAAATCTACCTAAGAATGCAGATCATGGAGTACTTCTAGTTGTATTTTCTGATGGGAACTTTCCAGAAGGACCTCTTTTCTCTGGGTGACTTTCTTGACAGAGATTTTTGAATAAACATAATCTGAGGCACAAGGAATTCATGAAGACTGAAGAAAAAGTCTTAATTTTTTTCCCTTCATCTCCATAAGAGATCACAGTTCTCCATCTCTAAAGTTTAGTGTTAGTTGTCTTCTAGTCTACTGTGAAGATGAATTTTCTTTGGAGGATAAATACCTTCAAAAAGACATGGTGCTCATTTCCAGGTGTTTTGTTCATTTTGGAAACTTTTTGCATTTGCAGGAAGTGAATATTCAAATTATTTTGCCTGTTTTATGAAGTGTTTTTATTCTTCAGATCTGAAATACGTGCAAAGAATCATATGTTGCCCACATGTGGTTTCTATTTCTGAAAGCCACTTAAAACAGCCCTCAAAAGTAGTACCTTTACATACCTGCAGTGAATGTGGTTTCCTTTCTCTGTCATACCTGTGATTTACCAATTCCAGCTGCGGTTTAGAAAAGCTAGGTGAAGTGAGCTGTCTTGTAGTAATGATAAAAGGAAGAAAGAAATAGAAATACCTCCTACAAGACCTTGAAAAATGCAGCACTATATTGTGGTAAGAGTCTCAAATGCCATAGTGATGTTATATCTAAAGTGTTATTACAGAATACTGTGCTACTGCTGTAAAAATACTTCCTTTGTAATTCAGATTTCAGGACAATGCTGCAGAAATATTTCACTTGCGTTAATTATCTGTAGTCATGTGAAATTTCTAAATATGAGATACTATAATCCTTTTACTTAGTTTTTAATTTACAGTATTGCTTCTTGACATTAAGCTGTTAAACCCATGTATTATAAGTTCAGAATAACTTCTTTTATGTTCTGGCACTAAGCTAGAGTTCTTGCCTTGTCTACTAATGTTGAATAATGGAAAATAATTAACTTTTAATTTAAAGTGTTGCTTTTTATTATGTGACAGTATTAGTTATAATATGGATTTCAAAAGACATTTTTAAGTGCAGGCACAAATCAATTATACACAAAGAATAAATTATCTCTACTGTAGAAAGTAATATTTGTTTGAAAAGCTGGTTTGTAAAGTGGAGTGACATTACTGTCATAGACTTGTATGTTGTCTGTATGTGTTGGACACAAAGATAAACCATAGTTGTGGTGGTGTTCATAGTGATCTCAACAGGCTGGAGAAATGGGCAAACAAGAATGTTACAAAGTTCACCAAAAGGGAATGTGAAGTCCTATGCCTGGAGAGGAATAATCCCTTGCACCAGTGCAGGCTGGGGGCTGACTGGCTGGCAAGCAGTTTTGCAGAAAGGTACCTTGGGGTGTCTTGGTGGACAAGTAGTCCATGGGCCACCAATCTGCCCTTGCGGCTGGGGTAGCCAAGAGCATCCTTGGCTGTGTTAGGAAGAGCATTGCCAGCAGGTCAGTGTCCCCTCTATTTGGCATTGGTAAGACATGTCTGGTGTGCTGTGTCTGGGTCTGTCATCGGAAGAGAGGCTGAAAAAGCTGGGATTGTTTAGCCTCAAAAAAAGAAGGTTCTGGAGGGTTCCTGTTTATGTATATAAATACCAAATTGGATAAAGATGGGGGTGGCAAGAGGCAGTGGGACTAACCCAAAATACAAGAAAATCCATATAAATATAAGACAGAACTTTTTTAGGGTGAGAATGGTCAAGTACTGGAGCAAGTTGCTCAGAGAGACTCTGGTCTCTCCGTTTTTAGGAACAGTCAGAGCCCAACAATACATGTTGTATTTAGGGCTCTTAGCTTGAGATCAAATGTTTCAATAACATCTTGGGAGACAATGGAGAACAAATGGAGAGAAGCCATCTGTTCTTGGCTGAGGATAGCGATACGTGAAGGATGCCTGTTCTTGCGCACTTTTCCCTGTGAGGCCTTAGAGACAAGCTAGTAGTTGTCATTTGTGAGTTCTAATGTGTTTTTCAAGGATTGTGAGTTAAATACAGAATTTAAAAAAATATTTTAAATGCAATGCTTTTGATGCCTTTTGTTAGAAACAGAAATCTAGGGGTGGTCACTATAAATTTAATGTTTTTAACTGCCATTTATGAAATGTCATTGGTAAACTCTAACTCTGAATTTAAATCACAGTTATTGAGAGGTTTGAATGGGAAATCTCATTATCAAATAGAAAATTATTTATGAACAACCATAATGGAGTATAATTTCTTTCCTTATCTTTATCTTCCAGGACAGGGAATAAAAAGGTCAAATTACTTGACTTGTCTTTGGTTCTGTTTTTATTTTTCTTCTTTTTCTCTTCTCCTATTTGTGATGCATCAAAACCCCCATTCTTTTTGCAGATTTTGTATATACTTTTGTCCTTACTTGTGAAAAAAGGGGTTCCTATATTGAGATCGGTGCCTTTTCCTTGTTTAATAGTTACCATAGTGAACATATTGTATGCATTCAAATTGCTTGAGATCAGTACAGAACATAAATAACCCATAAATTTAGACAGCGCTTTCTCATGAAAATAGAATGTACATAAAATGTAACATTATTCCATGTTACATAAGAGGGTTTGTATAAGTCTAATGCAGATTACATCTGAAATGTTTATTCCTATAGCAATTGATATTTTGTCTGCAGTGTCACTTTTCTCTGCAAATCTGTTGACAACAGTTTCTTTTGTGGTGTTCTGCGTTGTTATTACCAGTGAAATAGCTAACCCGGTGGTTTTTTAGACTAGGGAAGGTCAGTGATTTAACAGTAACGTTTTGACTCCCTGTGAATATTGTTACGTGAACCAATGATTAGACTGTCAGGAGCCATGTCCCACTGTTGTATCTATGCTGTTGTAGTTGTGATGGTATTATTTTAGGGGCAAAAAAGATTAATGCATCTCTAGCCAAAGACAATTTAATCTTTAAATTACGTAATAAGTCAGGCAAACTTACCAAACAGTATTTTTTCACCAGAATAGCTTTTTCTATTGAGTAACAAAAATTAATTTTCATTCTTACTTAGCTTTAAAATGAAATAGTTACTCTGTGTGTGTCTTTAATATTTCTCAAGGTTTGTGTGGCATTTATAGGAAATTGAGAAATGGAAAAAGCCTATAATATGTGAATAGGATCAGTTCTATATTAAATACTTGCATATTTGGCCCTTCAGATATGAAGATTTGTGTGTGTTTCAATCCATACATAAAATACAGCAAACTTTAGTCAATGGTAGTTGTCCATTACAACCTGTACCTTTCTTGGGAATGATGCTTGATAATGGGTGTGGGTTCCACAGAGGGAATGATGGACATGAGTCCACTAGAAATATAAAGGGCTGGGTTGCAGTCTTACAAAGTTTCTTTAAGCTGTATCAGCCCACCGGACTGTCAGGGAGGGATGATGCTCAGGCTCTCCCACTGCTAGGATAACAGCCCTTCTCCAACACACACTAGATACAAACCAGTTCTCCTCAGCTTTCTGTACTGTGTTTGCAGGGATATTCCCAGGAGGAAGTAGCTGTTACTTGTGGCAATGGTAACAATCATATATCAACTGCAGTAAGCATAAAAAGTGGTGGCTCTTCGTGTACTCATGCAAAAAGTCTTCACACTGTGGCTCAAAAGTAATTTCTTCTGTGAAACAAGGGATTCCCCCTTCTCCCAAAATAATAAAATTCAAATAAGGCAAAGAATCCCTGGTCCCTGATTTTCTGCTGCAGCGTTCTCTGAAATCATTTAAACTTACACACTCCAAGGTCAAACTTGTTATTAAATGCTGTCAGAGCAAAAGCATTTGCTGGGGTGGAAAGACCTTAAAAACAAAAATCCAGGCAATGAAAAATTGGGGCCAACAGTATTACTTAGTAGAAGAAAGTGTTCTGTTCTGTTGTAATGTGAAATAGCACTTTGGACATTTTCAGCAAAGAGGCACTGTGTTTTGAACAAAGATTGGAAACAAAAGTAAAAGTTGTATGCATCTGGTGTCCAGCCCTGTAGTTGAATCGTAACTTTTTGTATGTTGAGTCATAACTTTAGTTATTCCTAGGGGTGTTTCATTATTGTTAGTATATGACATAATGTTAAAATTTTCATCAAATTGGACAAATCAAACTGTTTTCAGAGGCAAGTATGATATTGTCTAATAATTCTTCATGTATGGACAATTCTTGCGAGGTAAAAAAGTCAGGGCTCTCAGATGGAGGTTCTCTGTGTGCTTAGAAGAGATAAGAGGGATACAGAATCATACCTGATTGCAGGCACCAGTGATACCAATAAGATCAGAGTGCTCTCCCGGGCCATTTGTGTAGCGAATAGCTGTATGGTGACTCTGCTTCTCTCTGAGAACCTTAGTGACCTGTCTAGTATTAGTTGAGGTGAATCCCTTGGATTCAGGACAATGGGACTTCTGTCTTCTGAAATGGCACTCAGTCCTCCTTAGAGTTTTTGGATTTTATTTATTTTTATATATTTGAGTGGCTCTGCCAGAGGTGGAATAAGTTTATAATGACTGGAATTTTAATTTGATTTTTGAAATTTAAATTTAAACTCAAAATTAAATCACTTTCTCCTGGTGGCAGCTAAGACGTGTTTCTGCTAAGGTGTGTAGCTGCCTAGTCTAGGAAAGAGAGAATCAGGAAAAGAAGTCTACTAGAGAATGAGGAAACAAGACCTGGTTTGGTGGGGAGCTGTGAAGGTGGTGGTAAGTTTGGTATAGGCAGTCATTTAAGGAGGAGAGAAATCACGCATAGAAAAGTGCAAGGACAGCCAGAAAACTCTATGGGAAGAACAGAAGGAAAGAAGAACTAAAAGGAAAACGTGTGGCACTGGGGCGGAGGAAGGCATGGGCTGGCAGTGAGGAGTTATTTACCATTTGGGAGATACATATTTATCCCAAAGATATTTTTTCACTTCCTCCCTCCATGCTTTGTGATTAAGATACTGATGCAGTGTGGACACTCTGTGGAATACTTGGTACACTTTATCTAGTATGCTTTTTATTAACTTTGGCAATTGTATGGCTAACCAGAATAGTGCAGTGGCTTTGGCTGTTCTATCCATTCTACGCTGTGAAAGGAAAGGAACATGTGCTCTCAGGCCTCGTGTATTTGTCACATCTGACAGTAAGCTTTATAAATGACTGCCAGTTTATTCTAAGCTGATAGATACCATGATCTCTTCTCTAGCTGAATTCCGTTTATACTTGTTCATGTTTCCTGAGATTTGCAATCCTCTACCAAAACTTCTCCAAAGCGGGTAGTGACTGTGGAGGTTGGCATGAAGGTGGTTTTTTGTTCCTTTTTGTTCTCAGGCATTAGATAAATTACAGCTTCTCACTTCTGAGGGGAGAAAAGACTTCAAAGTTATTCAAAACATTACACAAGAGTATCTGCTCCTTATCCTTGGGAGTCAGTGGGAGCTGGCTAAAACACCAGGTCAAAACTGCGAAATGCAGCTTCACTGTGCGTAACACAGTGTTCTGGTTTAAAAGTAAACCGGCAGGAGAAATGAGCCCAACTCAAAAGAGTTTAGAAGTCAGAACTACAACTTAATAAAAAAAATAAATTACAATAGGTACACTGATACACAGGAAAATTGGTCTTAGCCCACAAAATCCAGTTGTGCAACTTAGCCCCCGGGGGCACAAACACAATGGTGTTCGCCAGTCCCTGTGCTGAGCACCACGTGGCCCCCCCTGAGTCCAAAGCAAAAAGAAAAGGAAAACCTGTTTTCCTTCCAAAAGGTTGGTGGTCACAGTCTGGTCGAGAGGGGCAGCTGCAGTCCTGTTGAGGGTCTGGTCCCCCTCTTGATCTTGAAAACCGAGCCAAGCCGCGCTGATCTGACGAGTGAGGGAGCAAACAAGCACCCCCAGGTCCCCAAGCACACACACGCTTGAGTTCCGATGGGAACGCCCAGCACCTCCCCCACGGTGAGGGGCCTCACAACGGGCAAACTCACTCAGCGAGTCACCCAACACCCCGGTCCAGGTCCACTTGCTGGCCCGTCAGCAGACACGCCCCCCTCATCTCTGCCCTCTCAGGCACCCAGCTGATAGCCTGAGGTGTCAGGTGTGTCCTGGGCAGCTGCTGCAAACAATGCATCAGTAACAGTTCACGATGAATGGCAGAGAGGGTATAGAATACACAGTTCCAGTTACATCCACACAGTGATAAACTGGTCGCAGCCACTATAACTACGACACACAGACAGCAGTAGCAGACGTTTGAACCGTTTGTGCTGAATTGTTAGTAACTCCAAAACAGTAAGAGTTTTCATGATCTTTAAATTGCCATAATATACATTGAATGTCACAGATGGGAAGCAGAATGCCGTGTAGCCTTCGGCTGCTGTGGTGAGGAGAGCTGTAATCTCTTTACCCAGCTTACGAATTGTCATGGTGTAACCCCAGCCAGTAATGAAGTGCCACGCAGCCGCTCGTTCACTTCCTCCTCACCCAGAGGGCTGGGAAGGAAAATTGGAAGGGAATGTAAAACTCGAGGGTTGAGATAAGAACAATTTAATAATTGAAATAAAATAAAACCAAAAGAACAATGGTAATGTTAACAACAACTGTTACAATGAAAAGGAGGGAGAAGGGGACAGGAATGAAATCCAAAGGGAAGGGAGGAAAGAAAACTAGTGATGAACAATACAGCTGCTCACCACCTGCTTGACTGATGCCCAGCCAGTCCCCGAGCAATGATCCCCAGCCGCAGCCACCCCTCCACACACCCCCGCCCAGTATATATACCGAGCATGATGTCCCATGGTATGGAATATCCCTCTGGCTAATTCAGGCCAGCTGACCTGGCTGGGTCCCCTCCCCATTGCACCCCTGCAGTCCTCCTGCTGTCACGGCCTGAGAAACCAGAAAGTCCCCAACCACACTATTCCCACAACAAACCCAACACAGCACTGCACTAGCCACCAAAAAGAAAATTAACTCTACACCAGCCGAAACCAGGACACAAAATGATCCTGAAAAGTTATTCTTAAAAACTACAGAAATGCAAGTGCTAATTTTTGAACAATGTATCTTGCTTCTCTATCAGCTGATCAATATTTACAGCATGTATAACTTCAGTAATATATGCAAATTATTCCTTTTTAGCTTCCTTTTCGAATGTGTGAAACATCTTGAGGCACCATGTAAGCCTAAAAAATTATAGTGGAGCTCAGTAAAATGAATACCTGTTAAAGCAATACATCCTATATGGAATATGTTTGCTTGTGGAAGATGTCAAAAACTGGAACATGAGATCAAATGAGTAGATATGTGAAGAAGTATTAAACTCCTTATTATAGCAGTAAGATATTTTTACCATGCTGAAATAGAAAATCCTGTGTCTGCTTTAGAGGAGATTCCTCCATCCTTGGACAGGAAAGCATCACCCAACTTTCAAAGTATTTTGATCTTTATTTTAGAAGTAGTAATTTGAAATACAGTTCTCAAGTCTTTTGTTTTACATAAAAGCTGAAGAACTTTGTATTTCTCTAGGTTCCCTGGTACCTGTAGCAGTGTTACAGATTTAGTTCCTTCTCTCACAGTGTTAATAGTGCTTGCTGTAGTGGGCATGGACACATGGGTACAGTAAGAATGCAATAAATCAAGATAAACAGGAATATCTGAAAATAAAGATTCATGTCTGTTCTAATGCTGTTGACTTGAATTATAACTAAAGATGAGAAGTGGATCCAAACTTGTTCAAAACACTAAAAACAAAACCCTAAACTGAAAATGAAGGCTTTCTTTACCCAAAATATTTTCCTGTCCTGAAAATTTTGGAACAGTAACTGAGGAAAACACAGGAAATTATTATTTAATAATGGAAATCAGAACTCTCAGGTTAGGCTATTCAATTAATTCTTGTGGAGGTTTTAGACTTTTGTATGTTTATCAATGGTTGTGGGGTTTTTTGGTTTGTTTTTTTTTTGTTTTTGTTTTGGTTTTGTTCGTTTGGTTTTTTTGGGTTTTGGGTTTTTTTGGGGTTTTTTTTTTGTTTGTTTTTGTGTGTGTGTGTGTGTCTGGATTTGTACCCTGATCTGGCTACCATTATCATTTTTGAGTTCTTAGTGTCTGGACCTACATGCCTCGTTTTGGGTAGCTGGGTTATTATCAAAACCATTCATCAGCGTATAAAGCTGTATCATTTCAAAATGTGCAAACTAACAAATCATAACACATAAATCATGATGTAGAAATTTTTTTCAGAATATATGTTTGTTATAATCATCTAATGTGTTTTTAATTATGATTATCCTTGTCCAAAAATGAAAATTGTGTTCTACTTTGCTAGCTAGACCATAAATTAAAACACTTGCTGACATGATTTAATCAACATAAAGTAAGACCAAGTAATTTTCCTTGAATCTGAGAAAAATACACTGGAAATAAAATTAAGTAGCAGTAGTTACTTTTAGAAGAATGCTCTGCAGTCAGTGTAGAGTTCCTTTCATTTTCAAATAAAGTGGAGTCAGGGACACAATACTAAATAGTTGTATCGCATGAGGGAATTGCGCTACTCATCTGAATTCACATATCCTAGTAGTTTTATAGGGGTATTAAACTCTTCCCCGACCATTTCCGGAAGAAAGGTCAGATTTTAATTGGATTCAAAGATTCAGATTGCAATGTTCTTAATAAATGTCGTAAGCATTATTTGCCACATGTTGTTTCTTGGTTAGTAAGTTTCGTAATGGCAAATGATTATAATGTGCCCATCTGTAAACTGCCTTATCACAGTGAATTGAAGTAATTTAACTAACATTTTCCTGTTTTCTCAAAGGGTCTGCTGTTTAAATCAGTAAAGAAAATGCATAGGGGGAGAACATAACCACCTTATTGATTGCTTTGTTATAGGACATCTTTTAATTCACAGTGAAGTGTTTCTAGTTTTAGAGTAGTTAACAAGGTAAGGGTTCCCAACATTGTCGAGTATTCAACTTTTGTTCCTTCTGCTTGCGTTCCTCTCCCCAGCTCCCAAGCAGTCTTACTGTATATCTGTAGATACAGCTGTATCGGCATAGCTTGGTCACCACGTTACTTCCACTGAGATCTGGCTTCACTATAGCAAGCATGAGTCATCCGCCAGTATCATTCAGATCTTTTGTAATATGATTATCTACCAGAGTTCATTTTCTGTTAATTTTTAGTCTGTCTGTGAAGTTCAGCCTCCCTCCCAAGAGCACTTAAAAATGCGTTTCACTTTAAGCATGTGTTTTACCCATTGGTGAGCGTATGCTTACATTCTTTGTTGGCTAGAGGTCTTTGTGCCAATGGAGGTGATGTTTTGTTTTTAAGTTGTGAACACCTGACTGTTAGGAAATGAACTGAGACCATCAACTCATTTCACAAAGGCCAGCAAACAGCTGTCAGGTGGCAATGATATAAACTTTACAACAGCAATCAAAATTCTTGTGAAACTGCCTAGAAATCGTTCTGAAGGAGGGGGAGAAAAAAAAGAAAAAAGGTCACATGAGCAGCAGTGTTGGAAAAGAAGCAGCTGTGTCAGCAGAAAGAACAGTGCATGGGGTATGAACGGTTTGAGCAGTAAGACAATACAGAGAGAACATCCTTTTTTGATAACATTTAAATGAGCCTTTCCTTTCACCTCCCATGTAGACAGTAGTTCCTGGATTGATTATAAGAACTCACTGTTAAAATAGTGAAATTCTAAATGTTATGCCATATAGGATATGTGTGCTATAACCATGTTTGCTTGCCATCCTGCTTTCGCTTAATGTAGAAGTTTCTTTCTGTATCTGAATAGATAGAAGCCTTAAAAGGAACAATAAAGAAGAAAATCGACTAAAAGCAATAATAGTAGAGAGACACTGTCTTTAGTATTGGTATGTAGTCGTTGGCAGCAGATTAATTCATGATAAGTTGTTAAGCCAAAAAGCATTGATGATATTTGAAAAGAAAAGTGACTGTACTCTGCACAGATATACTTTGTTCTCTTTCACAGGTCTACATCACACATTGTAATGCTACCATCAGAGAAAGCCTTTTTGCTATTGTGCGTTTCTGACAGTTGTAAATGTAATATTATGTAGTTAAGGTTATGGAGAAGGAGAGATGCAGTAGAAAAAGGTGATCTGTTCTAACCGTACTGAGGGTGCCCTCTGCAGAATGTTATATTGTTAGTTTGCAAGGAAGACTGTTGAGGTTTCTTTTTGTTTGTTTGTTGGTTTTTACACAGAAATACTATAAAATAACAAGTTACTACATTGTTTAAATTCTAATAGGTGTGTTCATACTGGAAAGAGGAGAAAAAGGAAACCGTGAAACGAATAATGGATAAAATATTAAGCTTACACTAAAGATAACCTATTCTGATTCTGGTATGATACTTTACTGATGACTATGTGATAGATAATTATGATCATGGACATTATTTCTTGCCTCTTCTTACCTGATGTCCGTCAGGCACGTTTAAATTGGCACTAGTTGGATATAAGTATATAAACTCTTTGACAGTAAATTTGATACTAATAGAAGGATTTGCATCCAGGTGGTTTCCCTTTTCCTCTTTTCAGGAGATGGAGTGTAGCATGCTTCAAACCTTACAATTCCTTTGAAAAATGCCATTCAGTTTGTTAGTACAAACATGAATCCATGTGTTCAGGTCAGGTGCTTAACCATGCAGCTTCCTAACTAGGTAAGGTGTAGATGCAAGATTGGGAGAGGAGGAAAGTGGAAAAAAATGCTTAAAAATAGGAGAACATATGATGAATACTTTTAAATTTGTACAGAGTACTTTTCCTTCTCCCCCTCTCATAACGACATGGAGACTTACTTGATACTGCAATTAGTAATATGCTGTTATATTACTGAATATGTGATAGGAGAGGCAGGACCAATTGTAGATAAACTGTCTTTTTTCCTTGGACCCAAGTTCAAGTGGATTTTCAAAGTAATTTCCTCCAATTTCATCTGTGAGATAGCAGGACAGGGAGAGAACTTTGATTTATGTTTCTTTACACCTGGAAGGGGAGGCACTATGATTTAATAGGCAGATGTTCAGGCATCAGGTAAATATATCACCATCAGTGACCAGCAAGTAATTAATTCTTAACAGGATTTTTTTTTTTCCTGTCATTTATAATGAACTATCAGAACTTTTCAGGTCTCATGTAATGAAGTTTGAGATCAGCTTTACTTGGTCTCAGTTTTGACAGAACCCAAGAATCTGACTTGAGTTGTTCAAAGCATTAATTATGTGTCCAGTGATTTCTAACATTTAAAGTAAATATATGTTGTTGCAAAGGAATTGTAGTGCAATTTAAAACAATTTTAGTGAAAGATGAGGAAAACCGTTTGAACATTGACAGCCAGACATAGAAAATATTTTCTGTATTTGGATAGGTTGTACTTTGTTTCAAGTGTGTGTCATCGCAGTGCTGGAGCTAGTCTAGAAATAATCCTTGTATGGCATTTATGCTGCTTACGGTCTATATAGTAGTCAGGGTGTAATTGCAGATTGTATGTGCTAAAAATGAACTTCAGTTCTGTCCTGATTTCGGCTGGGATACAGTTAATTTTCTTCTTAGTGGCTGCTGCTGTGCTGTGTTTTGGATTTAGTACAGCAATGATGTTGATAACACAGTGACATTGTAGTTGTTGCTAAGTAGTGCTTACCCTAAGTCAAGGACTTTCCAGCTTCCCATGCTCTGCCAGTGAGGAGGGGCACGAGAAGCTGGGAGGGAGCATAGCCAGGACAGCTGACCCGAACTAGCCAAAGAGACGTTCCGTACTATAGAGTGTCATGCTCTGTGTATAAACTGGGTGGAGGTGGCCAGGGGCTGCCGATTGCTGCTGGGGCACTGGCTGAGCATCAGTCAGCAGGTGGTGGAAAACTGTATTGTGCTTCGCTTGGGTTTTTTTCCCTTGGGGTTTTATTCCTCTCCTTCCCTCTCCTTTTCATTACAGTTGTTGTTGTTGTTATAATATTTTATTCTACTTAAATTATTAAATTGTTCTTGTCTCAGACCATGTGTTTTACCTTTTCCCCGATTGTTCTCCCTATCCTGCTGGGTGGGAGTGGGAGGAGTGGGCAAGTTGCTGCATAGTACTTAGCTGCCAGCTGGGGTTAAATCATGACAAGCAAATTTCTGTGTAGTGTCTTTATGGAAAGAGAAGTTAGGCTTTTTGAATGTGTGTAGAACTGTAGCATCTGCAGCATCCTTCAGCAGAACGTCTTTTTTTCTTATTTATTTTTTGAACTCAGTAGGTGCTGTTGCCTTCTGAAGCCTTCTCAGTTTTGTACTGAAAAGGAGAGAACAGCCAGTTCCTACCCACCTCTTCCATGCCCCAAATGATTTGTAGGCCCCAACTCAGCTACCATCAACTCCGTGTTGTTCTCCCTTCATTCTGAAAACCCCCACTCTCTGTTGCCTGCCTTTACCAGTTGCTTTCCAGGGACTTTTCTTCCTACATTTGCATAATTGCCTGGACAGCCTTTGGTGAAGGACTTCATCTAAGGGACATGGCTTAAAGGTAGGCAATGTCAATGCTAACCCCTGCAGACTGCATGAGTAACTTTGTAATGCAGAACCCTACAAAACACTTCCCCTTGGCAAGCAAAATGAACTAATGTTGGATTCTTCCAATCTGGGTTTGGAATTTCAGTCTCATACAGATTTTATTTGGTTAGTTTGTTAAATTGATTTCACTCTAAGGTCTAATATCTGACAGCACACCACAACTGTCACACTGTAGTTTATTTTTACTGTAAAATAGTACCTACAGAGGAGTCAACAGGAAAATAAGCGTATGGAAAAAACCCTCAAATCTAGGAATGATCTTATAATTTAATGTGTAGCTGAATGTAGACAATAGGACTGAAAGTTGCTTCGGTAGTATGATTAATCTGTTCAAGTAGTCTGAATCAGGTGCAGCTATTAGTTATTTCTAGCAGAAACAGTTTTTCTAATGTTTTTGCTAGCATTTCTTTGCTATCCTTTAAATCCACTATTTCATATACTGCGCCACTGGTTGCGGTATCATTTAAAATTTTCTTCATCATTTTTGCATACCTATGTCTTTATCAGCACTTGAAGGACTTGAACTGTCATTACTACTTTATCTCAGCTCATTACAATAAAAACCTTGAATTTTGTATTTTGTTTTAAAAAAAGTACAACCCCCCCTATAATGCTTAGTTATATAAAACATATTTCTGTATGCTGCTTCAGTGGACAACGTTATCAACATATTAAGCATGTCTGGTAATTAGAGTTGTTTATAGATAGTTTGGAGGGTTAAATAGACCTTGTAAAAATATTTTAGAAACGGTTCCATTAAAACTCCACTATAAAAGTGTCATCAATAAACCTTTCCTTTATTCAGCAAGAATTGCCCTTTCTGAAAATGCTGCATTATGATAAAGTAATTTAAAAGAACAAAGACTTATCAAAGATTCTCTTTAAGGCTTATCCAAGCTTCCCTTAAACAAATTCTTTAGAAATATAAACCTAGATTATCAGCACTACCTCAGGGGCATCTCTGGTGGACTTCTATAATTAAAAAGTAGAACCAAACAAAGGCAAGACAATGAATTACAAGAAAATCGTATATAACATAAAATCATTTTAGCTCCTAATTAGAAAGGATTGGTATGATAAACTTGTATGAATAGTACACAGGCTTTTAGCAACACCTTGTGCTGAGAAGGACAGAATGACCTCTGCCCATGACAGCTGAGATTTCCATCTGGCCTTGGCAGGTTTCCCATGTCAAAATCTTAGAACTTAACTGCTTCATTTCACACCATAGAGTAAAGCTCAACCGTTACCTTGTTCTTACAGCACTCACTTGGTATAACAGCCCACAAATACCAGTCTTTTCCCTGTCTTTCCAACTACTTTCAAAAGCACCCTTGAGAAGGTGGTGTTTTTTGTAATGCAGATAGAAGCTGCAAAAGTGATCATAAATACCTGCTTATCTCCTATTGCTTGTAGGCTGGCGTCTCACTCTATCACGTAAAGTGCTTATATCAACACTAAGCCTTCTGGTTTGGTAGAGTATACAATGAAGTTTTGTGTTCAGTCAGGGATTCTCAAAGATGAGGTATAATTCTCAAAGCAAAGGAGCAATAGAATAGAAATTAGTTCTTCTCTTAATCACTAAAATGCCGTTATTTGAATTGCAGTATTTACACTAGTTGCTGACTAGTGAGACTATTTGAAATATTCTCATCTATTCTTTTCTTCAATTATATCTCTGTGCTTTCCAGACTGTTTCACTGTCTCAGTTCTCTAGCTGGCGATTTTTCAATTAAGATGTGAAACATTCCTTTTTTGTTATATAGATTTAATTAAAATTCTTTGAAATATAACGCTTGGGTGTTGGGTGTGTGTCTGTTACAGTTCAGGGAAATTAAACTACTGCTGCTTGTTCTATCATTTGGAGAAAATTCAGTTAATTATTTTCAAAATGTGGGAAGTATCTTTGGAATCTCATACAAAAAGCTCAGGTTATTTAGTATTCCAGTCTCCTAGTTCTTGAATAATAAAAATTATTATCTATACATTTTAAAGCCCACCAATAAGAATGTGATTTTGCAGGATTTTTATTTCCTTTCTTTACTGGATTATCAAAATATCTTCTAAGATGGCATTTTTATAATTAGTTTTCTTATTAATATTTAATACCAAAATTTGATGACAGTCATGTGAACAAGATACAGGACACTGTGTCTACCTTGGGGTTTCTCTGGCCTTCCAGTAGTGTTGCTTTAAAAGCTGCAAGATCCAAAGTACCTCTAAAAATAATACCCACTATTAGCTTATAGTCTCTGCTTCTCCACCAGACTAATACCATTTTTAAGTTTATCCTAAGACACAGGGAAATGCAAAAAGGATGAAATATTGAATTTATTCACTTAGTCCGTGAAGGTTCATAGCAAAGTATGAAGATTAATAATTGTTCCTAAAATTCTTTGAGATGGAAGGCCATACTAAGTATTCACATTATTTTATTATGATGGAATATTGAGCCTTCACCTCAATATGACCTAACTCTATCCACTGCTATATAGGCAGAAGAATTTACTGTATGTCAGATTTTGTTGTGTAGTGAATGATTCAGCCCCTTGATTCCTGAAGAGGTTTGCTTTTATGAAATAAAAAGAATCCAGAGAATAATAAAACTAGTATTTTAAAAAACATTCAAAATCAAGTGAGTTAAGCACGTGGAACAAGCGCTACCTGTATCTCTTGAACGATTCTTGAACCCAGTTGTGTGAGTGATGAACATGCATGTCAAACATCTGTGATAACCATGCTTCACTTTTCCTTTAATATGCATTTCTGGATATTAGTAACTCGGTAACTCTCAATTTGCTTTTAATAGTGTCATTACACAGTAATGGATTAATGCAATAATGGATTAGTTGTTTAATGCACATCTTACATTTAAGAAATCAGTATGTAGGATGGATAATAATTAGTAAACAAAGTGAAAGACAATTTATATCTCTGTTATGCTAAGAATGGTTCCCCTTTCTTATTTTATATATTAAAAGTTTCTTTAGAACTTCACAATGTGAGGAAAACTGTTATTCCCACCTTTTCCAATGCACTGAAATGCAGGATATCCCAGTTTTGAATGTTCAATAATACATTTTCCACATACACTTTTCAGTGCTGTCAATAGAGTAGTGCATCTGTAGCATTTTAATTATAGCTACGAAGCAGAATTAGTACCTTCACTTCTTGGTGGTCTACCCCAGTGTGAGTAACATATTTCAGTAATACAAATTAGTAATGTAATCTAAAATAGTAATGTACTTCCTTCCCTTGAAAAAAATCCAAACCCAATCAAATGGAAGGAGGGATGCAAAATACACTGTCACTGACATTGTCGTTTCAATAAAGAATCTGTTAAAAGATGAGATTATTAATTTAAGTGCTCTGTTTGAGTGGCAGGTGTGACAAAGCTTCAGAGAATGAGCTGCAGTTGAGTAGCCTCTGGCCACATTTTTGCCCCAAATGCTTGGCATGGATGGTGGTGCTGACTTGTGACTAGGCTCTAGTGGGTTCTCCACTCTGCCTTCACACGGTGCAGCAGTCTTTCAGGTTCTGTGCCTTATTCTCCTCTGGATAACCTACCAATACTGTTAGTCAGTGAAATAACATCTCAGCTTGTATTCCTGTATTTTCCTTCCCCCAGAGAAGAGTGTGCGGAGCTGGCTACCACAGTGGCCAGACACTTTGTTTTATCATCCTTGTTTACTTGAAGGCCTTTGTAAGTGTACAGGAGAAAGTGTACTGACTAAATGGAACTTGATGCAAAATGTTAAACTTCTGTGATTTCTGTTTAATTATGTAATGACAGTACCTAAAGAGCTTACAGATCAAAGATTTTAAACTTTGCCAGCATATTCTGCAAGAGCACTGAGTAGTAAGAATCCACTGAAAGATGCCTCCTGCTGCCTTTTGCAGTCGGCTAGGGTGAAATGCTGAAGCTGTTCACATTGTTGCTAGCAGTCCGCATCTTGATTGTTCAGGAAATGCTTTGAAACTAAATAACCGCCTGCAGTGCACCTACATAAGTATAACAAAATATTTTAATATCAAATAAAAAAGGAAGAAGTGGTATTTTGGTTCACTTAGTTGACAAGATTAGTGAATGACAAAACATAAAATGTGATAATTAAATGAAATTATTTCCAGACTTCGTTAACTACATTTATCTCTCTTCATTTTCAAATTGCTCCAAGCTTTTACTTATGCCCCCTTTGGGAGCTAAAAAAATTTTGTAAGAAGATCAGAATCTGAGAACTCCTAACTCACATCTCAAATGGATCTCCGTTTGCTGGCTTGAGCATACTTCTGCTGCAAAATCGGATAATTTTAAAGCTGTAATTTGTAGACTGTATGAAAAGTACTATATATAAGCCATAAACATTTCTTACGTTTTTCTTCAGAAATTACTTCTTAGAGAAAAAATTCTAGAAAAAAGAACATTACAAAAGCTTGAACTAGTTTTTAGTAGACGGTTGGATTAGTTATGTGTACGAGATAAAGTCTTCTATCTCCCACTTCTATGGCAAATTAAAGAGAAGATGATAGGCATGATCTGAATCAAAATCTATTCTTCATAAACTATGCAAAAGCCTTTCTCAGCATTCAGCCTTTCCTTGGCTTGATTTTTGTAAAACTACTCTCAGAAAACCTTTGAGAATCCCAAATACAGGCTACAATGGCATGTAATTTGAAGAAGTCTGAATATAAGCAGGGAGAGGGGGAAAGGAGGTGATTGCTGCATAAACAAATTGCGAGGAAATCTTGGGACTAAAAGTAAATGTCACTTGAAGCAGACTGGTTTGGGTTAAAGGCCTAATTAGCCTGTCTTTTTACTTTATTGACATACCTGGTGTCCTGGTTTTCAAATCCTAATGCATTTGGCAAATGAAAGAGCTGTGAGATACATTTCAGCTATCTTCTTCCAAACATAGCAAAGCAAAGGAATTGGAGCAAACTTACAGGTACGGATGTACGTGTCCCCAGAACCAATTTACCTCAAGCTGTGTCCAATAGGCAAGAGGAAAGTAGCTATGCCATAGTAAGCTGAAGTAAGTGGGATGGAGTGCCTGTGCTGCTCTAAGAGAGACAGAGACTTGGGTAAAATGTTGGTATGTTGATGGTACTTCTGGATTGCAGGAACTGATCAAAAGACACCTAAAAATTTGTAGTTTCAGGAGCTTTGGATCTTGTACTTGGTAAATTTGTGTATGCATGTTCAGAAACAGCTCCAATGATTAAAGTTTTTAATAGAACGTATAATGTCTGGTAGCAGTATAGCTAACTAAAACTGAACAGCGTGGTCACAGAGAGCTACCTACCACTGAAATCAGAACAGATAAACTTCTTAATGATTTATTTTTCATGTACTTTCAGAGGTAAATAAATCCCACCTTTTCCAAAGCTAATACATCAAAATTTCAGTATCTAGCAGTTTCACAGGTGCATCTTGGGATGAATAAATTATAAGTATGAATAATAGAATGAATGTGTGAGAGAGTGATTAAAAAATTAAATTGATCTGAGCCTTGAAACAAACTACTCTGTTTTGTGTTTCTAACACATCAGGTTTTTTTACATTTCCTGCTGACACCCCAGGTTAATTTTTTTGCAGGTAATTAACTTGAAAGCTAAATGTCCAACCTAAGTATGTATGTATAATTACTGGGTTAGTCACCTGTTCTAAACAGGTAATTTTTTAATGTCTAAATATAGCAGTGACTATATATTAACTATTCTGCATCACATGCATGTTATGCATTCATTCCTTCCACATACTAAAATGCCTTTGATTTTTTTCTCTTAACTTTAAGTGAAAAAGGATCTCTGGAATGAATGTATTTCTTAGATGTAATAGTAATTGGAGACTATTTATTGTTTTTCCACTACTAATATGAAGCCACATAGATTTTCTTGAATTTTACTACACTCTCGGGAGTGACAGATGCACTCAACACTTAAGGGAGAGATACAGCTTTGAAATGTGAGCTGTATTTTTGTCTGAGAGGTGAAACTTTCCCTGTCTGCATGCAATGCTTTCTAAAATATTGGAACAGTTTCCCTGGAAATAACAGAAAGTACTTTTTCAGCTAGTAGAACCACGTTACCACAAAACTATAGATGAATTTCCAGATACTCTTTTCCCAGGGTCCACTTGTTAGTGGACTGATTGGAATAAGAAAGGAAGAGAAAGAGTAAGATAGCGGTAGAAGATAACTGTATTATTGTCTCTATTTGCAAGACCTTGTTTCTACTGATAAATTGCTGTGGCTAGTAGAGGTATAATTGCAGCTTTGTGTGCTGAGTACAACAGCTTCTAATCTTAACAAAAAATTTGCAAACCTTCATTTGTGAGTGTCTTTCACAACCTTAGTTACTTGGAACAGACACAGTAAGTTAACAATCTCAGTAGGACTGCTTTGTATTTGATTGCTGTTGGTTTGAAAAACAAAAGGTATTTAGTAATATTTAGTAGTATAAAGTGCTTAAAATGGATGTAAAGTGCTCTAAGTTGGCAAAGGATCTGGCCCTTATAGTGTAGAACAGAATGTGAGTCTTTTAGACCTGGATTGTATTGAGGAGACGAGATATGCAAGGGCTGTTGTTTTTCAGGTTAAACAACATTTTTGTTCTGTGGAATAATGGAATTTTAGTCTCCCACATAGAATTTTATTGCCCATCAGCATAACTGTTTCATTTCCGTTCTACCCTTTCTTATGTTATTCTGTCCTGCAGGCTCTTCAGAATGAAAAAATAAGTAATATATACCAAAAATGATGTAATAACAATGATAAGAATTTCCTGCATTATTTTGTTTATATTGCTTCTGTTTAAAAATATGAAATATTGTTTGTGTATGTGTTTATGAGCATGTTCTCCTACAACTAAATTATTCAGGACATTATTAAATAAATTCCCCAAATTCTTTGAGTACTGTTCTGGTAATAGCAGCATTAATAAAGACACTCCCCTACTGCTTTCTTAGTGCCTTTACTACTCATTTTCCATTAAACAAATGTGATTTCCTATTTTGCTTAAGATGATGGTCCTAAAGAACAGCATTTATAAAGCATTGAGTACAGAAGCAGAATCCCTTGAAAGACATGCCTTAATTTCCACTAAGCTGACATATCCATGTGGTACCTGCTTAAGTTATCAGTGTTTTAGGAATCAAAACCATTAATAGACAGTACTTAATGAACAGTAAAGCCAATTTTCTGTCAGAGGACGTGGATAAACATTATAATACTGCATCAGTTGAAAGTCTCTATAGATATCTAGCTCTAATGAGTATCTTCTATGGATTTCTTTGTTGTAGTTTCACCTGCAGTGTTGCAGAAATATGTGCAGCTTGCATAGCGAATAGAGGAAATGCAGAAGCTAGTTCCTTGGTCTAGTCAGCATCCGACTGGGCATTGGGACCTTGAATCTGTAGTTCTTTTAAACCTGAACTTTTCATTAAACTTGGTGCTGCCACACCTATGCTTGTTAGTTATTTTTCTGCTGAAGATATCTTTCAATTTGCTTTTCTATAACATGAAAATCGCATAAGCATATTGGTCTCAAGAGTATTAAAGAATAGCACTGAGCACTATTGCCAACTTGAGAAATTTTGATTGTTTGCATGTTTGGTGTAGGATCATATGAGGACTTGACCCAAACTGATCCTGAACAAAATAGACTGAGCAGGTTGAGCCATGATGGAGTGAAATACTTTAATAAGTAACCAGAGTGTTGAGCTCGTCATAACTTACACTAAGAGAGGTTTTGTCCTTAGATTGCAAGTCCTGTGACTGGCAGGCAGCTATTGTTAAAATAGAAAGATGGAAAAGGAAAAAGAAAAAAGTTGCATTTGCCAGCATGTAGCCAAAGCTCCCAAGTAGATTGATACTGTTCATTGTGTAAAATGTAATTCATTCTATAAGAAGAAAGTAAACCTTGGGATGTTATAGAAGTGAATTAAAACTTTGCTTAAATATTTTCATTGCTAAGTATGGGCGCTTACATATCTCTCTCTCTACGTAGGTAAATATGCATAGAGATATATAGATATAAACCACTCATGCTAGGGTTAGTTGATTTTAAAATTCATTAAATTACTGAATTTTACATCTGGCTTGCTATGTTTTCTGAAATGTAAGGAGAGTAGAAGGTCCCATGAATTACACTGACTAGCAAAGCAAAGATACCAACATTCCTAACTGCTGAACTGAGCACTGTGTCTCTTTATCTGAGGCAGGTAGATGGGCAGATTTGTAAGACTGGATTTGTGCCTTCACCTTACTGACTGTCTCTGTTTTGTCAGTTCATCTTTTCTTTTTAGTCCATGCCAAGAGATTATAACTGCTGATGAAATTTATTGACTTACTGCAGCCTCCAAGTAGGCTAAGTCCCTTCCAGAAATAAATCAAAACGAGTGGGTGTTCTTTTAGATGAATTAACATCAATGTTTTGCAATAACTTAAATCTAACTGCATGACTTTGGGCTACTACTGTCTAGAGCATAAAGGCTATCATGACCTTGACAGAACCGAGAAAAGCATGCTGTGTTTCCTGCTGCTTCTGAGCTTCTAAACACAGACGTGCATTAAATAACATTGCCATACAGCAATCAGGTAAATCTTGTTTATTGGTTACCACTGTTTTTTCCCCCCACTTAAATCTTCCGGATGCATTAGACATGGAGTCAGTCTTTGCATTCATATTTTTCTGAGTTACAGTTGATTACAAGAGTATGAAGAACTTCAACTCTGTGAAGTGGAACATTATTTTTATTCATTATTTGTCTTGATTTATGGTGGCATAGAAAGGCACCCGTTATTTACTCCAAACCTCCTTGACAGCATTTAAAATAGCAAGGCACTCCAAACTGGATTGACAGCATACCTCTGAAAAGAAACTAGTAAGTCTGCGTGCCTCACATAAGCCACTAAGGCTTTCTCCAGTAAAATTCTGCTCGAAGAGAACATCTGATTCTTTCCAAAATGCCATTTGAAAATGTGAACTTGTAAAGATTGCCCTGGAGGTCAGTGATCTGGTATTAATGTGTGCTCAGCTAACACGTCTGGCTTTGATTAACGGGGGCCGGGATTCCTCCTGCAGAATGGGGGAGAGGCATGCAGCCAGGGAGGCAGAGACAAAAACAGAGTCTTGGAAAGCAGGGAATAGCAATCTCATGCAGTAATTGCCAAGTGGCCTGTCCCTTTTAACATGATCTTACATTTCTGGAGTAAGTAAGGGACTATGAGAGGGAATATGAGGAAACTCTTAGACTAATAACTGACAGTATTTGAATCAAACACTGAAATGGTAGAAGAGCTTTTTTATTTCTCAAGTGTTCCCTTCCCTCTTGAGTACTTAAGTATTTGCTAAGAACATGATCTGAGAGATGTAAGAGTGAGTATTACTGGTATGTTGGGATGGCTGTATGGGAAACACTGAAGGAAAAATCCTTAAGCTAGACATTAGTGCCCAGGTTGGAGGCTCTGACTTTCTCTTTGAGCCCTGGATTATAATACCTGAGCATTTTGTGAAGGCTTCTTGACAATGTTCACGATTCAAGTGATCATTTCAAGAGTAATGAGTAACTGCTGCTTGAACTTCCTACCTGTGAAGAAGTAATTGAGCTGTTGCTTCTATCCCTATTTCTGCTGAGCTCTATTCTTCTTTCTGTGCCCTTCTCCTTTGCTAGAATGTTGCACCATTAGTGAAAGGAGAGGAAAGGGACCAGAGCAAGGTCAAGGCTTGATTCTTTTGTACCAAAGAAAGAAAGAGGAAGGGTGTAAGGCCTGTGAGGTAGCAGAGAGGACGAGCTGTTTTGCACTTTCTGTGTATGGTCATCCCAAACACCTCCCAATGGCAGTGGTGGCAACAGCAGAGACCTGTGGATTAAAAATAAGGGAGGATGTTCAACCTATCCTCAGCCATTAGAAGTAAGAGGTGCTACCATCACTGTGCTGTACTTGACAGCTGGCTAAGTGCCTGTGTCTCTGACAGCCCTCCTGCCAAAGAGCTGGAAGTTAAGCTCAATAGTAAAAGCTATTTCTGTGACTCGCAGAGAGTGTCTTAGTTGAAGACTGTACTGCCCCATTACTTAAGAGTGAAGTGTGGTAAATTTGTGAAGATATTTTCATGTTTCACATGCAGTACATTTCAATGAGCTACAAGTAAAAATATCCTGATCAACACCTTTGGGGGAGGGGAGGGGGGAAATGATTATGTTTTGATGCCATCTATAAAATCTTGTGAAATGCTAGCTATGACCCAGTGCTAATATAACAAGAGAAAATGTCTTGATGAAATGATTGCTTAACTGTTAAACAGGAGAAAGTAAATGCACTGGCTTCTAATTTTTGAACACATTATGCTGTGCAGCATATTAACATTTGTAGTCTCTTCCATTACCCTACATTTATCACATTTGAGGTGTGGTTTTAAAAACCCCTCTGGAGAAAATGTCATTTGTTCTCTGTTGCCTGCACATTCCACTAAATGCTCATTATTTATAAAATTCTATAGGGTCTTTCTACAAAAACAGTATTGATCTTTCATTATAGAGTGCCAACACTTTGATTCATGATCTGAGGTGTAAATGTCTCAAACTAGTATATGATCCCACCCATTATAACTTGCCATCTGTGCAAGGTGGCAGACCAGAAGATCATCAAAGAAGGGAAGTTTATGCTTGTAAAGACTGCTTCTTGAAAATACTTTAATTGGCAAAAGCTTATCACATTTGTCTTGCATTTTTGTGGAAATACAAATGTCTTGTATTGCTATTAGTCTTAATATGGCAAGAACAGCACAAGTTATTTTTAGAAAGTTTTAAAGGAGATAAGCTACCAGTCTTCACTGAATGTGTTCCATTCTGGCTTAGTTATAACTATAACTTGCTTAGAATTTGTCACTGAAACATTTTTTAAGGAAATTGAACATTGACTAAAACTACATTTTTAATAGAAAATGTCCAATCATCCTGAAGATTTTAATTTTTTCTTGAGAAACTAGAAGCTGAAATTTTGGGATGTGGATGCTGGAACAGTAGATCAGTTTTAGCGGAACTCTCTTTAGGAAAAAAACCTCACAAAACTGAAGTGAGGCAGTGGAATGGGGATGGTAATGTAAAAGAAGAGTTTTATAATTGCTGTTGGTCATTGCAATTATGGTATCATTTGATAATGGTAATATCTAGAGAATTTCATTGCATAGGGAACTATATACATGCAGAAGAATATTCTTGGCCTGAGGATCACAAAATGGCGCTAGACAAGAGTACACTGCAGTCCCTTTCCTAAAGAGGGCTGGGATCCCCATCCCCTGTGATAGTGATCACAGTGTTGCTTAACATTTTTTAATTTTATTTTTTTAACTCTTCTTCAGTGTTTGGAAATAGCAGTTGCTGGGGAGAATCTGATCTGTTTGGTGGTGAACATTTGTTTGTTTTGGGTTTATTTGCGGCACTGTAGTGGAGGACTACCTGCCAGTACTGCATTTTTATGTACTTTCATGCATTACTATGATTTTTTGCTCGTATTACAAAAACCAAAACAAACCAAAACCAAAACCAAACCAAAAAAAACCTTCCTGCCATTTAATCAAGAGGAAGGAAAAATGAGAGAATGTGCGGATCTTTTGAAAGGTCAGTGAGCTCTCTGTGTAAAAAGTACTATTTCCGCTGTAACTTAGCCTCTCCATGGAGCAATGGGGTCAGGATCATTTCATCCTTCTCAATATTCCCCATTTTAGCAGGCTTCTCACTGTTAGAGAATGATTCCTACCCTGGAAGACTCTTAGTGAAGATAGGTTTGTATTTAGCGCCCTGGAAGAAAAGTCCCACAAAATAGGGCCCTGCAAATGGTGAGAATGGAGTTGTAAAAATAATGTTTGTGCTATGGCTCTGTGGAACAGGGTAGTATTAACCAGAAGGTGAGCAAGAGCAGTGATATAAACCGCAATGACCATCAGAGATTAAGTGTTTGGAGAAGCTTTGGGGAACAATGAAAACTGAGCTTTAGAAAAGTTGAAGTTGTTCTTTTGCCTGGACATCCACAAATTTTCATCAAAGAGCTTGACATTGTTCTAAGTAGATAAAGACAATAACACATGTAACTAAATGTGATGTGGAAATAACAGGCTTTGAGCTGATATTACTACACAGGAGTGAGATTTTGGGCTATAGTAGTCACGTAAAGCACAGAATTCATTTGAGAGATTACCCGGAGGCAGGGGGCAGAGAAAAAGTGGGGACAAAATCCAGATTTGTATTCAATGTTCTTAGGAAACTGGTGTGGGAATGCTTGAAGAATATCTGTGGAGGATAGAAACACAGAAGTTAATGATGATAAGATACCATGAAAAAGAAAGTGGCTGATGGGTGTCAGAAGTGGCTGACAGGTCAGTTAGGATAAAACAAGTATCGATTCTAAAGTGTAACCAGTGAGATGTAATTAGAGACTTTGTTGAAAGCAGTGTCAGTGCAGTACAGGGAGCAGAGGCAGAGTTGGAGACTGTCTAGAATGGAATTTGGAGGGTTTGTTTCCCAGGGAGCGACTGCAAATAGTTAATTTAATGAGTACAGGGGATAAAAAGTGAAGAAAAATGGGGTGGTAGTTGGAAAGATGAATGGGAAAGACAAATTACCCAAGACTGTGTTTTATATAAGATGGGAGCAACTAAAACCTGACTTTTAAATAATAAAAACTGAGATACCTTGAACCAGGGCAGGAACTGAGATTTTACAGATCAGAGGCCTCAAATAACACATTTTGTGCCAAGACTAGGACAAGTTGCAGTGCCGTGTAGGCTTTTGTTTGGTGGGGTTTTTTTGTTGGTTTTTTTTTTTACAATAAGCTCAGAGCAGTTTACACCACTCTTCCCTAAGCGTAGGTGTCTTAGCTTCTATTTTTCTTATTGCATGGGGCATCTTTTATGCCTTCGTTAATGCTTCAAACATAATTCCAGCTAATGGTCATTAGAACCATTAATAATTAATATAGATCATTGTCATTTACTGTGGTAAATTTTATACAGCTTTGTTATAAAACTCTCAGTTCTAGTTTTCAATACAGAAGATTTATCTGTTCCATAAAGTATTTTTACCACAAAGTTAACTCTGCTGTCTTCAGCATTGTATAGAATTGATGATGGTAATATTTAAATTCTTTAATGCAAGGATATTTGTATTTCTTCTGTGTAATTTTACATTATATTGTTATATATTTACTATACACTATAAATAACAAGGAACAGATAGATAATTAATGTTAATAATACCTTTGCTAACTGCTTACTAAATCTATTTTGACTGTTTGTGGAAAGAAACAAACGTAGCCACTTATATTCTCATTTAGTTAATAAAATAATAAATAAATAAAAAAAGGTTTGGCCTTGTCACTCTGGTGGGTTAATTTTGCTTTTCCACCTTTTTGCTTGACTGATAAAGTCATGGAAGTTCCTTGTTGAAATACACAACCGAAGACAAAGTATTATTGTCTTGCTTTGCCATTAATTACAGTCAGTTTTTTACAGCTTTCTGTGAGATCACCCATAGAATAGCCATAGGACTCATATAGGTGTGCTGCAGTATTCAAAAGTTGCTTGCAAAGGAGCTGTAACTATTTGTTGTGAAGGTTTCCTAACACCCTCTGTGATAGGTTTCCGTCTACGGTGCTGGCTTTAAAATTCACACTGAAGATGTTTTTATAGCAAGGAGTCTGCTGTAGAGGGTTATTTTTAAGTTCTTGCAGGAATTTTATTATTTTTTCATTGTAAGAAAAGCCTTGCACGGAACATGAGGGGGAAAATTTAATTGCTGTATTGTGTTTTGGTTCCACAGTAAATTTAAGAATCACTGCTTTTGTGGGTTTTAGTCTAATGTTTTGGGGGGTGATAGGGTTGATGTTTGATTCTGAGAATTTAGAAACTGTGCCATTTTCAGGTACTTTACTGTGTTATGTTGCTACGATACTATGATTCATGGAGAGAAATTTTCACAGTTTGCAGAATGACCTTGAAACTTAATTGTAAGTTCATTTTACTGTGGGGACATGCCCTTTGTTTTTCCTATAGCAAGTCATGCAAATTTGCTAGCACATCTTTGAACATTTCATCACACCTGTTCTGTAAGGGTGAATGAAAAGTAAATAATTTAAAAATCAGTGTGTGTTAAACACCTTCTAGTCCTGCAAAACTACTGCTTGCTAGCCTGTTGTCTTCTGAAACTATTAAACATGAAAGACTATTATGGTTTCAAGTGTGAGAACTAAAAGGAAGGACTTTATACTCTTTCTGCTGGAGGGAATGGTTTGACTTAAACATAGAAGGATGAAGAAGTGATGCAGGGACAGAAAGTTGGGAAGAGATAGAAGGTGCAAGGCAATGAAGATCTGAAGTAGCACTGCTCTCCAGACCTACATATAGAACACGTTTTTTGTGTCTGAAAAGTCCATTCCCATCAGCAATAGTCTTCATTCTTTAGAGAAAAGGTATTTAAAGGTGATGGTGACCCACTTCATTGGGAAGCTCCTCCAGCTGTTTGTGTGAAGTTGGGCTCTATTGCAGTGCAAGGCAGTGGGAGCTGTGGTTTGAACATAATATGAAGCAGTACTATGCAGTTACGTGCCACAAATGCGTCATGCAAAATGCGTGAAGATTTGTAACTGTAGTACCTTTGTGCTTCAGTTTCTTATTTCTAAAATGTACTATAGGAGTGCTGTGAAGACGAATTAACTAATTATTTGTAAACCATTCAGATATAAGGTTGATGAATATTACAGAACCTTACAAGAGAAACTGTTTCATGTGTTCAGTGGAGGTTTTGGATAGCAACCAATTCATTAGAAGTGAGAGCATGAATTGTGTGGTGAGCTAAGAGTAAATATTAAATAAGTCTGTATTCAGTAAGGCAGGGATCTTGTGAGGAAAAACGGTTGTGATCATGGAATTGGACTTTATTATAATTTGCACTTCCAAGTTTGCAGTAACAGTGTGATTCTGTCACACGAATTTTTGAGTGCTTGATTCTACAAATTTAATTAGTTAACATATTCTGGAAGGTGCATGGAAGGTGTATATAAAACATGCATTTACATACAGAATTATGTATGTGGATGATGCTCCCTTAGAAATTATGGCAATAGAACTGAGCCTGTTAGATCACTTGTACAATGCGAACTGTGCAAAGAAGTGGCAATGAACTAGCAGTTACTATTCACAGAAGGTATCCATTATAGATTGCTTTGGAAGTTTTAGATTAAATATTAACTTTTTGAATTAGGAAAACTCATGGAGAATTTTTGTAGTGGCAACTGCATCAGAAATATTTTGTCTTTATGTCAATATTTTCATAATATCAGATCATTTTAGGTATGTGTATGTTGCAAACGCCTGAATGACTCCCCCTCCTCCTCTTCATCTGTTTTTGCTTCAGCTTTCTGTTCTGAAATTTCGATTTTACAGACAGACTGAAGAACAAAGACAGCAACTGGGCATGAAACATAAATGGTCACAGTCCCTTAAATCTATTTTACATAACATTCTTCTGCTTATTTACATATAGAGATTCTATTACTCCATCATCTATATGGTAAGAAGCACTGCTGAAACTCTTATGGACCAAATGTTTCTTTTCTCCTGCTGACATCAGTAGTCACTTATTCCTTTTATGAGGTACTTAGATTAATCTATTGACCTCTTGGTTTTGAATGAAATGTTCTGTAATGGTCGCTGAAATAAAATTGTTTTTTCACTTAACAAATTGCTGGTAACTCTAGGGAAAGGATAAGTTAAGTCAAAAAGGTTGTTGTATAAAGTCAATAGAGTTTGGATTGAATTCAGAATGTACATGTTGAATTAAGTAGAGTGTATCCACCCTGTCTACAGAAAAAGAGAGACAACTTAATGATATGGATTTCCAATAACTTAGGGTTTCTCTTCACCTTTTCTGTTTTCTGTACAGAGGTATTATAATAGCAGACTAGTTCATTAAATTATGAAATGAAACCGGAGACTTGTTTCTCACCTGGGCTGATTGTATAAATGAGGTGTATCTTATTTTGGATATTTATAGTCCTTGTATCTGCGTTATAGTTCTTGTACCTCCGACTGGATTTAAGGCAAAACTTTTTTTATGATGAGGGCAATCAAACATTGGAATGGGTTGCCCAAGCAAGGTCATTCCATCTCCTTTCTTGGAGGTTTCAAAACCAGACCAGATAAAGCTCTAAGCAGCTTGATCTGACCATGAGTTGGTCCTCCTTTGAACAGACGTTGGACTAGATGATTTCCTGAGGTCCCTTCCAACCTGAATTCTCCTGTGGTCCTGGTTTTGTCCCAGTGTTCTTACTTTAAAAGAATTCTTAATTGAAGTACCTTTTTTGAGCTTCTGTGAATTACAGGTTTTTTTCATTTGTCTCTATTCTGATATATTGGAGATCTTACTGAAATTGTTGTAAATCATATGAAGGTGAGGACGATAGATCTGCATGCTGTTATCACACGTTTACACACACTAAAAAGGAAAAGATTAATTTTGTACGCTATCTCTGATGGATTATGAGTTTTATTTTAACAATGTAGCCTTCTTTTTTTAAAATGTTATGTTCAAATATATTTAATAGGTTCAAAATGTTTGGTATCAATTGGATTATCCCTGGTTTCGTATCTTCATCCTTGCTTTTCCAATAAAGTAGTGCATAAGCCTAAATTAGCAATGGTTATTATTAATTCTCTCTTTAAATCCCTTGGCATCCTCTCTGGCCCCATTTAATAAAAGCTGCAATACTTGAACAGTAAATATTGTGTAAAAGTTTCATATTTGAAATGAATTTCCTTCAGGCAAGTAACAGAAGTAAGATGATATTTTGCAGTGTTGTACGTTAAAATAAATATACAGCTAGTTAGAATAAGAACATTTTCTTGGAAGTAGAGCCAAAGAATGTGAAACAGAGCTTTAATTTGATTAAACTGTGTGTGTTTTGAAATACATAACATTTACCAGTGTTTACCTATCCCACTTTACATTCAGAGAAGGAGGTGAGTTGCATCTGCCTGTGAGTTTTAATTTAATATTGAACTTTCAGAATGGATTTCACCAATTCTTATCTGTTTATGTGGATTATGATTCAAAAGCCTAATGTATCTTGCACAATAATGCCATGGAGAGATGGGAAACAAAAATTAATATCTGGTATCCAGAAAACTGTAGTCTCTTCATGTTTGGTTTTGCTTTCCTCTATAAATTGTATTTAATTTCTTTAATCCACTGGAGGAATAACTGTGCAAAAATAATCACCTGTGCGAGAAGAAAAGATGAGCTCAAGT
Source organism: Ibycter americanus (assembly GCA_035590275.1). Taxonomy (NCBI): domain Eukaryota; kingdom Metazoa; phylum Chordata; class Aves; order Falconiformes; family Falconidae; genus Ibycter; species Ibycter americanus. The sequence goes on from JAVJGI010000037.1 coordinate 19,088,569, forward strand.
ACAGTTAGCACCTTGATGACAATGGGCTTACCTCTCGTTCATTATCCTTTTTTTTCCTCTCCTTCATACATGTGAAAAGTTTGGTTCATTTAGATGCTATATTCAAAAATGCCACCTCTGGAGTATCAAAAGGTAGTATGCACTAGAACAATCTATCTTTTGTTAGAAATATAAGCTTGTAAAAGGAACTACCTTACCTGTTTACAGTTATGTGCATTTAATGGTTTTCAATTGTAATCCAGAAACAGTTTTATAATCTTTTCAATTACTAGAGATTGGTCAGGAATCCTTGAGAGATTCTTTGGAAATACCTATATGGCAGAAATACTTCATCTACATTATATCATGTTATTAAAATCCTTCACAAGTCTGGACATAATACCTTACAAATAACTATCAAATACTTTCAATTTCCTTTGCACAGTTAAAAATTCCCTTTGGAATCGAAGGTTATTCTTTGAAATACTTTTTTTTTTACAGTTTGTCAAACTGTGAGAATCTTTAAAATATATTGCTTGGCAGAGGTTTTAATACCATTTCAAAATATTTTAAATGGTTCAGACACAAACACAGCTGCTAACATATCATGAAATTTGGTATGAACCCGAGCTATGAGTGGACCTTTGTTTGCTACAGGTCTTGTTCCTTTTCCACATCTCTCCATCTACATGTTCCATAAAACAACACGCACCAGGGAGAAGTTTCAGCAAAAACAGGGAAAATGTTTCTCAACAATTAATAGGCAGCAGCACCTGTTAGATTACAAACTTTGTGATTGAAATTGCTTATTGTGAAGGCAAACTATGCATACTTCATAATTACTTCATTATAGCACGGCAAGTTTTTACACTAAATTTGCTTAATATTCCCCATTATAACTCCTTTTTTTTTCAGTTATTTGTGAAGTAGAATTATTAAAATGTAGGCAATCTGAATTATGTAAGAATGTTCTTACAAATACTAGAACGTCAACCACATCTCTGAAAGTTGCTAGAAAAAAAATAAAGAATTATTTCAGCAGAACATAACCCAGGGTAGTTCGCTACTCAAAAATCCAGTATGAAAATACTGTTTAACTAGGGACTACGTATCAGTCTTGCTATCTGAACTTGTAATTACACAAGGATTCTATATGATATTCTAGTTAATTTATCTTTATCTATTTTGCGTATTAATTTTCTGGATAAGCCAGTTCTGTAATTCATAGTCTGTAATTCCACAGAAGTACTTTTCTTCTGCCTCCAGAGCACGAACCTACACTGATTTGGGAGAGGGAGTTGTAATATACTGTCTAAATTCCTCATTTCTGATAACTGCTGTGAAATATTATGCCCAATATGTGCTTGTACAGGAGGCCTTTGAAGAAGATAGGAGAGTAAAAGGAATATATCAGGTCTTCCCAGTTGTTTGTTGACTGCACAAGACCAGATTAATGTCTCCATGGAATACCCCCTGCCCTTTATTTGCTCATTTAGTTACATCTGCAGTGCCCTGGGAGAGGCAGTGACAGGCATGTTTAGAGCATGCTCTTTAAGGGCAAACATTTTGTCATTCCTGGAATCCCACTTGGCATGTACAAAGTTCCTTGGAGATCTAGAGGTATGTTTTTAATAGCATTAATTTCTTTCCTCATTTTAGCCACCTGAATTGCAAGTAGATGGAGAGAAGATGTGTTGTGTTTGTAACTTAGGTCTGTTATCAAGTCAGTGCATGTGTGCTGTTCCCATAAACTGAAGAAACAAGTGTGAAGAATAGAAACTGTATTCTTCTGGTGCAACATTTTCAATGGCAGTATCAGGTATGCCTTTTGGAAGGTGTATATTTTCACAGGAGAAATCTCCATCTCACATCTGTAGAAACTATAGAATTAGGTGTAGTTTAGGAGGGCGAGCAAAGTTAGTCTAACTCTCAGTGACTGCACTGGTTTATATTAAAGGCAATAAATAATGCTACTAAGGAAAGAAACTTAGTTCATTCTGTATTGTTTTTTATTGATGCAGGATGGTATTTTTCAGCAATAATTTCTTCAATATTCAGTAGTAGAGAAAAAGTAGTTTTTCCCTTGCTTTCCATGTGTCTCAAAGGCTGGAGGGAAGAAAAGTTAAGCTTGAACCCTGATGACCCTTTCTGAGTTCAGTAAACACAAGACATTATTAAAATGCTCTAAATGAACACATGTATGTGCGTGTTTACTGATTGCACTGAAAAGACAAACAGCTTTCACTTAGAAATATATGTCACATTGAATGTGTGCTAGGAAGAAGGGTTATCTAGAAAGTGCCATTCTCACTAGCAGAAAAGATTTTACAAATTGGCAATTCAATTTCACAGGGTTTTCTTCTCTTTGTAAAGAAAACCGTTAGCAAATTTGCACTGGCAAACCCGCAAATAAACCAAAATACTACTTGTACTCATGCTGTTTTCTTCCTTGTAAGGCAAAACTTTTGATATGTACTTGAAAATTGTAGTTGTTAATGAAGACATGGGGTTGCAAGAGTGGTAGCATTAACCTGGATAGTAATGAATGAGCCAAAACCATTAACCGCATATTTCTGTCTTTCAGCCTCATTGTTTTACCCTATTACACGCATTTCCCTATACATCCCATGCCTGTTGTTGTACCTGTGTGCCTTTCAGGTGGAAATTATTTTTTGGGACCAGCAGAGGTATTACTGAGACTGTGTCTGTACCTCCTGTTCCTGCTCGGATGTTAAGTGTGGTGGGAATATGGTTGCACAGGCTTCAGCTGTTTAGCAAGAACACTGGATTTTGAAGGAGACGTAGAGTGTGCAGGAACTTGGGGTGTTAATCAAGTTTCAGATGTCTGTTTGGGTGCCAACTGCTATTGTGATACTAACATTAGTAACAGAAACAGCTTTACAAAGCATCCCCCTGGACTAACAAAGAGTTGCTCTGAACAGAGCTGTCTCATGCTGTGGGGAGGTGGCTGCGTTCTTGGGTCTGCACTAACACCAGCTACACCAGGCATGTTCAAGAGACTCACAGGGAGAATCCCTGAAATATAGCTTTAAACAATTTTTAAGTGAACTAACACAGGGGGAATATCTTTGCCAAATGCAATTTACTGCCAAAATATTATTCCTAGTGTTGATCAGTATTGCTGATTTATGAACAAGTGCTAAGATTTAAATTCCAAATTTCTGATTTATAGAACATGTGACTTACAGGACAAGCGACTGATTTATCATAGTGAAGCTGTATTACAGTTATGTCAGTGTTGCTATTATAAACTCCTGGTTTCAGAGATTTATAACTTGCCTATAAAAACTGCTCTAATTGAAACTGTTTTCTCTCAATTGCCTGGCCATATTTAAAGGTCTGAGAAAGGCAGAAGAGTAACTTCAGTGTGGGTCTGATTTTACACATGAGATCAAGAATATTTTGAGTTTTAAAATGTTTGAAGATGCTTAATATATGATATTCCAGAAGATTTCATGCTTGTACTTCAGTTGTCTCTCCAGAGACCCAGTGATTACACTAGACCAAGTCCAGCAAGTGGGTTTTATTGGTGTGTCTTTATGAATTCTCTACAAATGCAGCTTTGATCAACCCTGAAGAGTGCTTAATTTGCACAAAAAGCCATGCAATTGTTGTCTTGAACTGCCAAACGTTTGTTTCTGCATTAAGCTCATTTCAGCCTATTCCACGTGTGCTTCCATGTCTCTGTGGAATTCCATCTGTGCTCCAAAAGTTTCATGAGGCATCTCTGAGGGGGTAGCATCAGGCAGTCACTGAAGTGGGTAGTCCTCCCAAGCCCTTTGCAAAAATCTGGACAGCAGACAGAAGTGGATGTGATCCTGTGTATAATTTTTAAGGGAGCATCTGGCTTTACCTTTTATGTCAGTGTGGTTGTAATTCTGGCAATTAATTATCATATTTGAAATGTAATCCTACGTACCAGTGAGTACAGACCAGACTGTCTGGCCAAACCGATGAAAAAAGTTTGTAGTGTTGTTTATAGAGACAAAAAAGCCCAACCCTTCCTTCTGCTCCTGTCTAATCCCCAAGAGTAATTGTGAGAAGGTGGTAAAAGTCTTGCAGAGGGCAAAGATGAGAATATATTAAACTGTCTCCCAGAAAATGTGTCCCTCCCTCTTTAAGTTGTCTTAGTGGTTTGGCAAGGGTGCAGGTGGGGCTCAGTCATTTGAGAAATGTAGAAGAAAGTTAAATGGTCTGCATATAAAAGAGGTTTAATAAAGTTTGTTGCTGTTGATGTATTTGTGAAGGTAGAGAATATCTTACTGAAAAGGTTGAGAAAGAATAGTAGGAATTTATCTTCATTTTATGCGCTCCCCCCCCCTGTTTTTTTTTTTTTTATTGTATTCAGCTAGTGATCAGATAGTGAGTGAGCGAAACTAATTTCTCAGATGTTGAGGGGAGGCAGTTACTGAAACGAAGATCCAAACAAGACAAAGACATTAAAACAATTACTACTCTTGTGAATTTGGCATGCCCTCTTGCTGGAGGCAGTGAGGCTAGCAGATTGCTTCAGGTAACGTTAATAAATCCAACAACACATTTGTTCTTGGCAGTGCAGGCAGAGAATAGGTGCCATGTTGCCATAGGAGGTTCAGGAGGATGACATTTTTGTTGTTGAAATCATTAACCCAGTAAAATGAATTAACTGATTGAAGCATGTTGGGAAAACTTCAGCTCAATGCTCAAAAAATGCCCCACAGGAATCTCACATCTTAGGATTGATCAGAAAAGGAATAAAAAAACAAAAACAGAGAATATTATTAAATTATTTTGTAAATCTGTGGTGTACTTGTATTTTGGATACTTCATGTACCTGTTTCTTGCCATTTAAAAAAAAAAGAGCATAGTATAAGGAAAGTTGCAGTGAAAGCTGAAATTGATGTTCAAGTGTATGGAAAGGCTTCCATACAAGGACTAATGATGAGCACGAAGATACTTCGGCCAGGAGAAAGGATGGCTGAGACATACAATAGAAGTGTCTAAGTCATGCATTGCATAGGCAAGACCTTTTGGGAATGACATTTGTTGTCTCTTTTCAGACAAGATGTAGGGCACATCAACTGAAATTAAGAGGTGCCAGTACCAGGAGAAAGAAAAGACTATGCTCAAATGGGGGAACTCTGCCACAAGAACATGATGAAAGTTTAAGTGGGTTAAAAATGGTGTACACAAGCACACAAAAAAATCTATTTAGAGCTAACTGATATCTTCTGGCTCAAAACCTCCTTGTCCTGCAATTCTCTGGAGGCTGGGAGACCTGTTTTAGAGAAATACCATTGCATGTTCACCTTGTTCTGCAGCCAACGTGTCAAACAATCATATGTATCCACAGCTTGCCACTGCTGAGGACAGAACAGGGGAACCTGTAAGTCTGACTCGGTGCTCGTGGGCTTACATTGCAGTCCTCTGTATGATTTAATGGGATCAACACATCCACAAGCAAGGCACTGAGAAGGTTGAGTTGACCAGCAGAAATGTTTGTTAATTTTGTATAATTTCCAGTGGTTGAATATTTATTTTGCATGGTCTAACAGTTTTTTCTTTAACTGAGATAGACTTTAAAGATTAAAAATTGCTGCAGTACCAGGGATTTTTTGTTTGTTTTGTTTTTCAAATCCCAAACAATTTTGCTTTCTCAAAAACTTTTTTCAGAAGTTACTGGCTATCCCTTCAAACCCCAAAATGGAAACTAATTCCTATAGTGTGAGTGACTCAGGAACTTTTACTGAAAGATTGCTGTTGACACTTGACTTATTTTTTGTGTGTAGGGGTGAATGAGGTTGTTTTTGCATCTAAACAAAGAAAAGCCATGCTCATTCGGTTTTGGCATCCAAAGCACTTAAAGCAGTTAGGAAAAAAGGCAAAGCTTTCAAATTGTTTTCACTACAATTCTTTCAGTTTTGGGACTATTGAAGCTAAGATCACTATTCTCTGATGCTGTCCTTGTGTGAAAAAAAGCATGCTTAGGTTTCTTTACCTGTTTCTTCCATTCATGGAGCACATACGGTTATAATTAGTTAACTCACAGTGGCTGTTTTGGTAGTTAATTACTTGGTGAATAATGGACTGTTTGTGGACAATAAGTCTTAAATAGAAAGAAATTAATGTTATTTCTTAGTAATGTTCTAAGAATATTGCCAAGAACGCGTACCAGGGCCTTGCGTGCATCTGACAGAGGCTGAGTCAGTAGTCAAGTTAATGTCAAGTCAGGGTACAATAGCAGATTCTTCCTTTTATCCTTATAAAAGCGTCATTTCCTCAGAAGTCCTCATTCTGTGTGGGGGTTGGTTTGTTTCTTTGTTGCTATTTTCTGTCACCCAGACAGAATTTGAATATGTCTTTATTTGGTCTTTTTTTATATATGAGGATTTAATGTCACTTTCTAAAGGATACTTAATAACAAGTACTCATTTGTACATTCTGAGTGCCAGAACTCATTTGATGGTACAGCCATGTCACTCTGAAAAATGTGTGCTGTAATTGTAAGAGTCAATCCAGGAGGCTGGAATGATTATTGCAAGATGTAGTGAAATCAATGCAGAGAAACATTTTATGTTTCATACTTCATTTAGATTGATCACAGTGTGCTTCATGGAATCCTGTTCTTTGCCATAGAATTGTCTTTCACTGGAACTTGCCAACTAGGCAGACAAATCACTTGAAAATGTGAGGATTTGAGAATCTTTTTTCATTTAATGATTTGCATAGAAATCATTTGGAATGACTTTTCTGAGCTGTTGCTTTACAAAGTGGGTACCGTTTTCAGCAATCTTTCCCAGAGTATCCTAGCCAGAGCAGAATGTAACCATCACTTTCTAAAGGCACTTTCTGAAAGATTGATTACCATACTCAAAGCAATACCAGCCATGAAATGAACCTCTGGATAAAGCTCACAAATTCAGAGTTTTCTCATTCTATTTTAGTCATGAAAAATACTACTCTTTAACGTTTATAGTGGAGGTCACAAGAATGACAGATGTAATAAAGTCTATTAATAAAGAATCAAGTATGTAGCAACTCTTTGACATCTCTTTTATTTTTGATTTGATGTCTGTATTGTAATAAAGTACCAGCTTGGGTTATGTCAACCAATTAAAATGGAGATTCTGACTGACTTTGAACCCATTTGTTAGTGACATCAAAACTCTTTTTTTTTAATCAAAAGAAAATTACAGCTATGGAAAGGTGAGTTAGAAGAATATTCTATAACCATATAAAAGTTAATCATTATTCTAAATCCTTGCCTTTCCACTTCACTTCATACAGGTTATAACCCCCCTTTTTCTGATTCCTTTTGTAGATCTCACAGTCCCTGAACATGCATATAGCAGGTGTTACTGAGAAATGACAGTACTACTTTATTAGAAGTTCAAGTTAATTGTCAAAGGATACCTAATTTAAGCACAGCCATTATTATTTTACTGTGTGTTTTAAGAGTTTGTTACTAACAGGGTAGGTGGAATAGTACTGGAAATCCAATTTTATTTTTTTTCCCATCCAACTGTTAATAAAAAACCCTCCTAAAGTACCCAGCAATCCATTGTAAATGGATTGTAAATTGTAATTTTTGGTTATTTGCAAATCCACTGTAAATGAAATTTAGGTTTTCATTTATAATACTCTGATGATGTTTATTCCACTAATCACACTATGCCACTAATTGGAGTGATTTTAGAGTTGATAATAAATCACTAATCCCATAGCAGACTGTCTTTGATAAGACATCTCTGCCAGTATATTAAGGAGATTATTTCCCTTAACCAGAAATCATTGGAATCACAAGATGGGCTGTCTTTAGAAGAAGCAGTGAAGTTGAGTTTCTCAGCTGTTGATGGTGGTGCAAATACCCAGGGGAAGAACACAGGGAAACTATAGAATTATAAATTTTTTTTCTTTTAATTTTATAGCTATCTATCGAGGCCAAAATTGCCCCTGCTCTGTTTGATGCAAATAAATAATTGTTTCAAATTCTTGTGTTTATAGGTTTTGCAGCTACTTTGTAATCAACCATTCATACCTAAATCTTCATTTTATTAAAACCGCAAAGAAATAAAATATATTCTATCCCTAGCAAATATGAAAAGTTCCTACTAGAAATGTAAGTCTAGAAAACTTAAACATCACCAATAGAGTTTTTGTTGTGAACATGCATTGCATGCCTAAGTTTTTGTGGTATACTACGTTACATGAACCAATTTTTCTTGCAAGAACCCTTCTTTGTAAGTAAATTTGGTGCAGTTTTGTAATATTTGAGACTAGTTGTCATGGAAACGCAAAGCTCAGTGATGTTTTTCAATAGTGCTGATTGGTTAGAAAAAATATTTTGACACCATGTTATTTTCATCTTCAAAACTTGGTTAAAAAACATCTTAATATTGTTGTGTAAAGTCAAGAGCATAACACAGGAGAGGCAGTCATTTAACACAGCTGTCATGATAATATATTACCTTTTTACTACAATTTTTAAAATGAATTATTGTTGCTATGACACCAGATAACAGGAAAACCCACCATGAGTGCTGGAGTACTTTCAGCAAAACAGCATAGCATGCTTATTTTGATTGAAGAACTATTTTACATATGTCCCACATTTTATATCTGGCATTTCATGTTGTGTTCATCTTCCTTGTGCCATGTTAGAATAGAGCCAATGGAAAGGGACTTTTTGAATTTACTTTTTTATCCAACAATTTCTAAGGTAATCCTTCACCTTATTTTACTACAGTTGCTTTGTAGAGACCTGGTAGGTATGTTAAAGTGACTGAACTTAACCTCTTTCTTGCCAAAGAGCAGTGTGGCCATGTAACATGTGTGGCTTGCTGTGTCTGTGTACTTACTGAAGGTTCTTGCAGCTATTTTGCAGCTTTGTCTCTCAGCATTTTATAGTTGATGTAAATGACTGGAATTCCACTGACCTAATAAAATCATTTTGAATTAAAGTAGGTAGAAATCGTGCTGAGATGCATAGAGCTTGAAATTTGACTGTGGTCCATTGAAGCCCAGGCACGTATTACATGCATTTTTTTTAAGAGGAGCAGTATAAATTCCTGGAAATTAGTAATAGCATGGCTTGAGATCACTGTTGTCTCTAGAGAAGTGAGCTAGAACAATTCCCATTCTAACCCTGCAGGCTTTAATCACCAGGCTAAAAGCAGTAATACAGAAGTTAGCTATGGGATTAGTTTTATTTGCTTTTGAGATTTTGATGTAATCGTTCGGTAACATGGCATTTTATATAGTAAATTAGTTACCCTTATTCCCCTTCTCCAGGTGGGAGGGCTGCAGCACAGAAAAATGAGTTTTCAGATGATGGTTGCGTGGCAGAGCTTAGAGAGGCAGTAAGGTGTGTCTCCCACGCTCTTGCTTTACCCACAGGATCAGGACTGTCCCCTGATGAGCACAGAGACTATACAAGGATTGCAGAATTAACTCCAGTTCCTCAAAGCCTTGTCCTTCTCAGCAGAAGTGTCATCACACTGGAAAGGAAGCCCACTCCCGTGTTGTAGTTAAATCAGTTTCTATATCTGGAAGGTGCCTCTTTGTGGTCTCTTATACATTAATCACATTGTAAAATGTTTTCAGGCCTTCCTTGGATTCTTTGAAAGATGTAGCGTAGGGAAGATTCCATTTTTCCTAATGACTTGTAGTTCAAGGAGGTATGTCTTTAGATGCAAAAGTCTTTGCTTGGAGGTTAGTATATTGGCTATGAGAAAAGAGAAGGTGACACATTCGATAAAACTTTGTATTTTTGCAATATCCCGGTTAGCCATAAGAAATGCGTCATCCTTTCATTGATGAATTTCCCATGTAGAGGAAGAAGGAGCAATGTTTGGGTTGTGTTTCATTATTTGTAAAAACTAAAATACTTGACCTCTTGTGGCTATACAAGCACAGCTGAAGTTGGCCTAGGTTGCCTAATATAATGTAGAAATTGTTCTAACCCTTCATTCTAAGTTCTTCACCTGCACTTCATCCATGACATACTACTAACGTATTATCTTGTAACATAAAATACTCCCAAGTTTGGAAACTGTGTTTCTTCAGATGAGTTCTTTTGAGGTTTTCTTCTGATCTTTATGTGATTTCTGTCCTTCTCTGATATAGAATTATGTGACTAACACCTTTGAAACATTAAGCATTTGGTTTACTCTTAAATTTGCACAATGAAGAAGCAAAAGAAATGGAGAATATGAAATAAAAGCTTAAAGTAGATCCAAACCTAGATGATGATGATGGTGACTGTTGTTGTTGTTATTATTATTTGCTAGTCCTAAGAGTCAAAGCTAAACAAAAAGTATATGACCAAGTTGGGTTGGAAATAGCGTATCAGGAAAATTATCTAGGAAAGAATAAAAAAAAAAAATCATTTGATCATTTTGCCCAGCAAACTTTCTTTAGCACACCCGGATTTCAATTCATCCCTCATACAAGCAGCTGAAAATAGATTTCATTTTAGGGTTGTGTATCAGCTTACATCCAGACAGTGGCTTGTCTCATGAGTAAACTTTAAGCATTAGGAAAGATTGTATATAATTGATTGCACGTCTGCTAGAGACAGAAGACTTCAGCATCAGTGACTTTTTCACAGTGAAATAGTTGCAATGAATATATGTATGGAAAATACAGTAAGGAAAACTAAAGTATTCAAGATACACAGGATAAACTCTAGATAGCAGAAGCCCAGATAAAGATTCACATCTCAGGCTTCACCAGCAAGTAGTGTTGTCTCATCTCTGCACTCCCAGGCTGTCCCTTTTACCTTTTTCTTTTTCCTGTATAGTATGTTTGGCAAGACAAGTTAGTAATCAATACTTCCTCTATTAACATACTATAAGATGATAAAAAGAAATTTCATGAAAAAATCAGTATTTCCTAATCTTTGAAAGGGGTCAAACTACTAAAAAAACCAACATACCTTTTCATGACTTTGATTTTAATGAATACTTGGATGCATAAGTCTTTTTTTTTTTCTTTTTCTTTTACAGTCTAAACTTAGGGAAAAAATATCCAGGCCTTTTGTAAAACAATTAACTAAAAAAAAATCCTTAAGGCATTTTTACCCTGGATATTGTGGTTATAATGCTAACACTTGTTTGCAGATTCTTAGCAATTTTACGTAGAAAAGTTCCAGCAGTGAATCACCTTTTACCTATGAAATATATTAGAGAAATAAAGTATACTACAATAGCAAGAATACCTTTGTCTCCAAATTCAGGTCATTAAAGAAAAGAAAAAAGCAGTTCATGCAATAAAGGTTGAATGAGTACTAAGGAAATAGTTTACTTCTAGTGAGACTTATGAGGCTTGACAACATGTTTGATGAGTCAGTAAATGATTGGAAGTTATGAAGGTAATGTGCTGTGTGGAAGTAGAATGCAAGCAAGCGTGAGAGAGGGAGGACCGATTATGCATGTCTCCGAAGTTGAGAGCACTACTTGTGGAGCAATACTCTTGGGAAACAGACAATGCAGAAATGAGGGGGAAACGCAGGGTTTCTTTTCTTGAAGAAGCATAAAATATATTTAAATAGTAGTGTATTGCCTTCAGTACTAAACCATCTGGAGAACTTATTGCTCATAGGAACTATAGTCATTGCTGTAATGCTTGACTTTATACATTTTTGGCTCAATTTCCTCCTCATTTTTACTGTGGGGTTTGGTTTTTGTTTTTGGTTGTTTTGGGGTTTTGTTTTGTTTTGTTTTGTTTTATGGTGTTGGTGTTTTTTTTTTTTTCTTATCTTGAAGTTTGTAATCTGCACTGAATTACAGAGAATTCTCTGGAAACAGGAAATTCCCAAGAGCAGGACATTGCTCCTAAAAAACATCCTTGTGAGAAAAATAAATGATACAGTTTGCAGGAAATAGACTTTGAATTAAATCTTCTCTAGCATTCTTAGAAGATGTGAAAAATGAAATTAATGTTTTCAACTGTTAAGGTTTTTAAATGTTGTTAAAAACTGTGTACAGTCCTAAAATTAGTTTTGGTATGTAAACAGTATGTAACAGGGAAAGAATATGAAGTGACATGCTGCATAGAAACAGCGGGTGCAGACTTAAATTTCTGTAACTACAATTAAATTCAGGTTTTGGTGTTGACAGAAAGCAGCTCACCACATTTAAAATAGAAAAATGAAAATAATTTTAAGAAGCATTATTGAATCAATTTAAACTCTGGCAAAAGGAACCATTTCTTGTATAAATGTGTTTTCTTCTAGGAATACCATAGTCTCTCAGTTACTTCCCATCTTGAATCTCAAATTTAGGCCAACATTGTCTGGTGAACCTCATGGGTAATAGTTGGGACTGCATCTGTACTTGCTTTGTATTATCCATGGAAATCAGTGGAGTGGGGACTTTCATCAGCTGAAGATCTAACCTGGTTTGGGGGAGGTATTTTGCCTTACCCACCTACTGCAAAGACTTTGGTATTGAGAATTAGATAGCGCAGAAATCTTGTTAAACATAGCTCGAGTACAGAATGTACATATTTTTCAAAGTTTCATCCTGTAGAGTCTCAACTGCCAATTTTGACAGTCCCAGATGTCGTTATGGCAAACTGCATAGATATGAGTAATTTTTTCTGCTACGCTGTATTTGGCTAATTCCCTTTCTTTCTCACTATTTTTTTTTGTGATTAAGGCTCAGCAATTAAGATTCACAACCATGCTTTTCTGTGTGGTTTCCTATTCCCTTGAACTAAAAAAAAAATAAATATTCTCATCATAAAGAATAACAATAACAGTGTAATTAGAGCTTGGTGTCATAATTGCAAGGCATATTAGAACTGCACTTGATGACATTGTTTTATTACTTTGCACACATAAAAGCTAGAAGACCAAGCCAATAAGCTTAAATAATGGCTCTGCTGAAGCTTCTGAAGCTTCAGCTTGTGTCACCGAAGTTTCATATTGTCAAAGAAATAATGGTTGCATGGGATTCCTATACGGATTAGTTCACGTATGCAAAGAACAGAATTCATGCTGAAGAATTGTCTTATTTTAATTGTTAGGCTTGGACTTGGCAGATTTGGGTACAGTCAGGATCTTTGGGTATGGAACATTGGAGATGCGTTTAGGCAGGTTGCTCTGGATATTTTCAGCATGCAACACTGATATCTCTGAGCTCTTGCAGAGAACTTGAAGCCATGGGACGTATAGTTTATCTGCTTGGGTACAGTGATACACTAATTTCTCTACTGTTTTGGTGACCAGAGCTAATGTGTTTTTATCCCTCAAGAGGAGTACAAACTTTCTGTATGCTTTGTTTCAATACCTGTGAATTGGGGAATTTAGGTACAGATAAAAATGAATACTGGCCACAAGGGTGAATGAGTTATTTGGGCAATAAAAATGGAGGGATATAATCATCGAGTGTGTTAGCAGTAGTGAAAAGTCTGCCATTGTTTCATGTAGTTGCTTTTTCTCTTACTGAGATGCTAAGAAAGAAGTAAACATACATAAAAAAAGGCACATCTGTCATAAAGCTTTTAATATTTTTATGTTATTTCATATCACATAAAAATGTGTTTGTTTTTTTAGAAGCAGTGACCTAACCGAAAGACATAGAGTGTTGTAGGCATGCCACTTCAGCCTCTCAAATTGACCATTCCATCTCTGGGGCTCAGCAAAGGCAGCCTGTGACATTTTAAAATTACTTGTTGAGGGGGTGGTGGTGGTGGTGGGTGGAATCTGACTTGGAAGTTTTAGATTTTTTGTTGTTGATGTTATTATACCTATACCTTTTCCTCCTGGGTTAGTATTTTACTTTCTATAGGTTATGCTTGTGACAAATTTTCCTTTAATTGAAAAACACTGAAGGAAGAGCAACCAATGCTCCAGTCATCAGAGCGCTCATTTGGGTGTGTGTCATCAACTTTAAATCCCCAGTAGAAATTGAGCACTGTAGCAGCTCCCACCAATATTCATCTCCATTGCAAAAGAGTCTTCTGATTTCTTGTGTCTTTATATTCCTGCATATTTTATGCCCCTATGTCCAAACAAAACCCATCTGAAAATTTTGCACCTGGCAGTATTTATGATTGTGGATGTTTAAACACTGATAGCCGTATATTTAGAGCATTAGTGAACAATTCTCAAGTTCAGTCTACATGGAAAAGTAATTATATGGATCACTGATTAGGGACTCTCCCTGGCAAAGTTTAAAATTGTCCTGAAAAAGGTGATTTAGTCAGCTAGCCTTTGCAGTCAACACAATGCTCTTATACACAGTCTTCCCTAGTGTCAAAAGCTCACGCCTGAGCAAACTGTAGTCCAGATATAAGTAAATAGAAATCTCAGCTGTCTTATCCAAGATGATTAGACTTGACAAAATCAGTCACCCAGGGACATTTTAGAGTACTGCCATGGTGAAACTTTCGGAAAGGCTCTTCTACTGAAGATTTGTGACCTGATAATTGTTAGAAAATTACATTCTCAGTAGCTGGAACTTGAAATGCCAGTTTCCACAAGGAATTATGAGAGTATGGGCTGACAACACCAAAATAATTACTGCTACTTCACTTCTGCCACAGTCCTGGAAAGCATGATGGGTAGGTGGTGGCATTAGGAGAGAGGCGGTGGTCTACAAAAGCTAAAGCTACCTCTAAAAGTTATGGCAAGTACCTTATTGGCAATATTTTCTATCCCCACCTCTCTTGTTCCCCAAGTGAAGAGACAAGGAGGCTTTCTAGAACATTCTTCTGTGGCTTTTTGGATTCACTAAAACATTTACCATGTATGGATAACTCATATTCTCATATTTTTGGAACGCAGTCATTCTGTTTCACATTTTATCCTGTTGAAAGACATAAAAAAGTGACTAGAAACAGACAGCATGATTCTCTCCTCTGCTTGCCTCTGAAATTTCATTTTAAATTTTCAGTGAGCTGCAGTACCAGTGATGAATTTTCTTGACTCCACAAACACCATAAAATACCATCAAGACTCCCAGGATACTTATACCTCAAACACACAGATGATAAGGAGTGCTCTGTGAATACCTTGCAGCAAAAGATGATTCTTTAAACAACCTGCTACTCCATGGAGCTCAGCATTGCACGCTGTTGGATTGCAGAGTCTCCAGGCGTTGTTAGGCTCCACATCTAAGGGCCCACATCTCTGCTAAAATGCCACTTTACACAGAACTCAGTTTACTGAGTGGCCCTCCTTGCTGACACAGCTTTTCACCTCTTACACAAGAGAATGGAAACAACCCTGGAACATCTTATAAATAATGTATCTCTCTCATGTATGAGTCATACTCTGTTCTGGAACTGTGCAAATGGCTGCCAGATCCCTCGCTGGTAAAACAGGAGATACCGTATTGTTTCGCTTCCTAGGGAGTAAAACAAAGCATAACTACAGTGGCAGGCAATCCTGAAATACTGTAAAATTCATTCTGTTTTGATGCAGTATATTTACTTCATCTCTGTATTAAGAAGAGAATGTATATGGGAAAATTTCTGCCCATTTTAAGCCATTTCATTCTGGCAGATTAGAAAAAAGGCTTTAATTATAATGTATTGTGGATCTTGATTCAACCTCTAGCCCTTCAACCAAAAATTCTATTCTGATTCCTAGATGCCAAGGCACATCTTTCCTAGAAAAATTGTCTATGGTTGTACAACTGATACAAACAGTTTTATTGTGCTGATGGCAGCTTATGGATTGCACAGAAAACCTCAAAATACTACAACGTGTATGCAATTAAATGGAATGTAAAATCGAAATTGATTTGTGCCTCCTTTCCTTATCACAACACTCCATCAGAACATAGTAAATGCATCGGAATAACGGAAAATCTACTTGGTCTTTTCTGTGCCAGCTTTTTCAGATAGTGCCTGTGAAATACCTGAAGAATGTTTTTACAGTACACTTGTTTGGTTGCCTTTATGCAAGCAATTTGCAGAGCAATTGCAATTTTCAGCAATCTACCTACTAAATAGAACCTTTCTGGAAGTAAAGCTAAAAGGAAGAATGCAAAAAAATACTTTTTAATCTAAGAGTTTTGAATGTTCAGTTTCTTAAGTCTGTAGAAACAGGTGGTTTTTTTCATTCTTTTTTTACTCCTTTTTATCTCCTAAAATGTTTTCATCTCTCAAAGAACAGTGACATCCAGAGGCAGGTTGATGGATCACGTCTGAATTTTGATATATAAATCCTATGCAATGCTATTTTCCCTTATGCTGAGATTTAAAAAGAATGTGGTCTTTCATGTTATGTTAGGTTACAGTAGTCATTCATCTACTATTGGTTGATTATAAGGGCCAAGGAGGTAAATTATGCAAAAATGACTATAGCTGCAAGGTAAGTTCTACCCCTACCATAGCTAGAGTTCTTATCCGGATCAAATCACAAATATGTATTAAACAACTGGGCCTTTTTGTTCACTGTGGTTAGTTCGCGTGATCTAGGAACATTACTGGTTTTAATAAAAATATCTTAAGACATAGAGTACTAGTGTTAACAAACACATTAGCATGCTTTTTATGCAGGTTACCAGCATCTTCAAGGAAGTAGTAGATCTCATTTAGTGGATCAATTCTGTTAGAATTTCAGAATTGTTAGTGATTGTGTAAAACTTCATATGCCACTTCTTATTATGTAGGCTGTATACTGAGGACCTGCAAACACAGTGTGATTTGTGGGATGCTGTCTGCACTACTTGACCCATATCACCTGAAGGCAATATAATTGATGAATAATCCTTGTTTCCTCTTGGTTTTGTTCTGCCACCTTCACCTCATAGCACTTTCTGCTTCTAGTCTTCTATCCTTCCCTATTATTCACTTCTCCCTTTCTTTTATCCATTTCACTGCCCTCTTTCTACTTCCCTGCTTTCATTTTTCTTTAACCTATGTATGCTTCTGTAATGAAATTGAAGCAAGTACACAGAAATGTGAGCCAATCTTCATACTTCAAAAATTTCATTTGTGTTCTGTATCTTTTCCCCCTCATCCTTTTGTTTGGTCTAGTTTAAGTGGAAGATGTACCCAGCGAGAGGAGTTCCTAACTGTTCTGCTGCAGTCTGACTGATGTAATCAATAATAATGATACTTTTTCTACTTTTATGAACTTGTACTATGTTTTATAGAAGTGGATAAACTGTCACTGAGAAGTTAACCACCCTTCAATACGCAGGAATTTATTTCAGTTGCTTGTGTTGAAGCACATCAAGATCTGATTCGTAGATGCTCAGGGCACCCATAAATCCAAAGAAATGAACAAATACATGGGTGGAATAAAAAACTGGTGAATTTTCACACAAAACAAATAAGAAGTTTTTTATCTATACTGTGGCCAGTAGTTAATTATGCTGTCTGCCAATGATGATACCAGGTAGTCATTCCTGCTCTGGTGAACAATGAAAGATAGTGGCCCTCAGGAAGAAGTGAAAGGCAATATACTTCAGAAGATCGCTCAAACACTTGTGAGTCAATAGAATTGAAATTTGCCCCATTCCCCTTAGCACTAAGAAGCAAGTCTTCTGTGCTGAATACAGATTACCATTTCTTGCTGGCTTTAGATTTATAGATATGTGAGAGAGAGACAAGTCTCACTGGCTCCAGACCATTTACTGAATTATTCTCTGACTGTAGCAGTTGTAATCCAAACCCAATCCCCACCTGCTCTCTCCTTCCCATATTATCCTTCCTCTGTCTCTATGCTGTATCTGTTACCATATCAATATCCCATAATGTGGATAGCTTATGCATGAAGATAAGCAGACTGCTGTATTTTGGGTAAAATACTGCTACTGTTTCCCTTTATTATTGATGCACAGTCACTTGTTCGAAATTCGCCTAGGAGTTGTGCTGACTAAACATCGAGGAAAGCGTGCTGAGTATTGACTGATACTCCCAGGAGACCAGCTCTTCATTCTTGATGGGATGTCTTTTTGAGGATGGATTTAGACCAAGTCCATCTGTTTATGACAGACTGTCCATCATGTTACAGCATCTGCCATGAAAAATAACGCAATTGATTAGCTTAAAACAAATGAAAGTAAGAAAACTCTCAACACACAAAAACATATTTGATGGGAGAGTGTCGGCAGTAATTATACTGAGTGAAAGTTAAAAAAAACCTACAACCAAACAATTAAACTTGTAGAGCTAATGTAGCTATTAGAATGAATGTGTTTATGCCCAGATGAACAGCTGTCCAAAAAATTCAGTTGGATTTATGAATAACAGTTAAATTTAGTGACAGCTGGTAATTCTGTTAAGCATAGCAAACCTAAAGGCAAAGGTTATCACAACAGTAGTTTTAAGGAAAGATTAAACATAAACCCATTTTTATACAAAAAAGCTGCACATCCATGTGTATGTGTGCATACACGTGTAAGAGGTGAGTGAGTCAGTGAGAGCACATTTTGCAGACGTACTCTCAAAATAACTAAAGTGTTTTCCAAGCAGGAGGAAGACTGAGGTAGGCAAGACACAATATGGAAAACTTCTCCTAATGAATGAACAAAAAGTAGATGAGAAATAGGATGGTCTGCAGTGGTTGTTTGCCTCCAGCAAGCTTAAGGCATATTTAAGACACTTAAGGCCACATCAACTCAGGAAATAACATTACTTTGTTCTATGGTCTTATGAACTAACTTGGCTTCTTGCTAAACTTCCACAGCTTTTGATCTTCTTTTTTCTTCTCCTCATGTTCTTCTGCCAAAGTAGAAAAAGGGGCAGAATCGAAATGCATAAATGCATGGCTTTTATGTGAACTGCATCTCTAATGACTTCCCTTTGTACTTGTATAAATTTAAGCTACTCTGACCAAGTTGTTCTTATTAAATCTAGCTCTCTGAGTCTGTATAATGCCTGGAGTGAGTTCAAGAGGACTAACTTTCCAAATGTAAATGCAGTAGGAGGTTAACACTTGCAGTGGAATAATTTAAAGAGTCCATGAAGTTGCTATCGCACAGTCATTGCTGCTGATTCCTTACTGGTCTGTTTCCTGGAAGACGTGCTACGGGAGGATGATAACATCTACATGGCTGCATATTTAAATTGGGTACAGGGAAACTGTGCTTCAGGTCTACCAGAAAAAGCAATAAAAATACAGATGAATGTATACATCCTCTAAAGGAAAGTGAAGAGGTGGTTTCGCTATAGATGTAAATCATCTGATAAACTGACCAAATGAAGACTTTCTGTTAGACAGTATTTAAATTAGAAGTGGTGTCAGTCAGCACACAGGATTGTTGCAATATCGGGAACCATTGTGTTTAACAGAGTTGCTAGGTATTGAAAGATAACAACAGTCACTGAATTTAATTACAAGTCTCTCTGCTTTGGCAGTCTACTTTTTTTAAAACCACACTTTTTTGTTTGCGTTTGGTGGAGGTTTTTTGCAGATATTTGAAAAGAAGTTAAAGCTTGATCAGTGACCTGACCTGGTGTTAAAATTACAGATACTTTTGTATCTGTAATTATTTTAAAATAACGAAAATTACTTTAAAATAATTTCTTTTCTGGTTTAGCTGTTGCGGGTAATCCATCAGGAAAAAATAGAAGAGAGAATTCCACACACTTATTGTTTTGTTACCTCATTGTAGGTAACAAAACCTCAGTGTTACATCACAGAAACAAAACATGCTTGTGACTTTGTCATTCCTTCTTACAGACTTCAATGGGTAGCTTTTTCATGAGAACAGGGAGAATGAAATAATATACCTGTCTTTAAAATGGGAAAGTGATAGCCTGAGAAGAGGAAACCTTACAGTATTTTGACTTCTACAGTTATTTTACATAAAACAAAATCCATCTGAAGGGAAAACTACTTATTTTCCTACTTCCAGGAAGTGCATGAACTTGGATTATATCTTTTTGTGGAATAAAATATGGTGAGTCAAAGGCCTAAACATACATAAGGGCTGTTTCTCACTTAGTGTCAAGGTATTGGTGTGTGACATTTCTTGGCTGCTGTGGCATTACTGTGATTCATCTCAACATATTAACATAACAGAACATGACTGAAGTAACAGCGTGTGACATATCAAAACAACACTATAAGAGGCCAAGAAATTCCATTTTTAATATTGCTGCAAAGAGGCTATTAACTTTTTTGAGAGTTTATATTCACTCTCAGACTTGCTAAGTTTCTGTCATTTTGATCTGAATCCAAGTGAACTTCTGAGATGTTGTGATCAGAGTCTTTATTTTAAAAGCCAGAAAGTCTAGAGACAAGGCCCTGAAACAAAATCGAGGTCTCAACATACAACATCTATGATAATAAAGAGTATTTAAATTATAGTTTTTTTCCTAAAATGTCTTTCTTTTGCACCTGCATAGTTTAGAGGTTTGCTCAACTGCAGACCTGAAATCAGAGTCTGCTTTCAGGGCTTTTGCTCATTGTAAACATATGCAGGCATCGTAATCTTCAAATGACGTTTTTGACCTACTAGCTATCACTTCCTCTAGAGGTAGAATTTCCCTGTTTACAACCCTTTATTGCTCATATTTGGTTGTTGAAGAGTTTCTTAAGCTCTCCGAAGCTTTCCAGCAGTGTATCCAAGAATGACTGCCCTTTGGAAAAGGGAGCGGGGGGGAAGGACTGCAGTGAGCTTACAGAGCTGGTTTAGGTCCTCATGTGAACTCATTCACTTTAAACTCTCCTTGAGCTCTGAGGTTTGCATTGTTGATCTCTTTTTAAGTATATCTTACATAGTTTCATATGGTTTCTTTTTGACTCCTTTGGATATGATCACAAAATTATTTCCTGAGCTTGCCTTTTTAGATATATTTAGAGAAGTGGTGTCAAACAGTATGTACTTTGTCACACTGGAGGGCTGTGCAGATGTGCTCTCCCCTGGGAGAGGAGCCAAACCTGACAGGTTATAGGTAATAGTTGGGCAAGCCTTGGCTGTCAGGCTTGAGAAACAGAGCAGCAATGACCAAAACCAGCCAGACCTATTAATCGTGAAATCTGATGAATATGTTAAAACTGCAACCATCTCTTCTGAAGGAGATATGACTGTTGACCAAAAGGCTGAGAGGTAAGAGAGCACAACAGTAATTTTCTTCTATAGTTAAAAAAAAGAAAAGGTGAAAATGTCAAGAAACTTTTGGGATCCTTTGTGTTCAAAGATGAAGGTGGACTAGTGTGAACTTTCTCTAGTACTCCTCAGAGAATTTGTACAAAA
This sequence comes from Ibycter americanus, assembly GCA_035590275.1. Lineage (NCBI taxonomy): Eukaryota > Metazoa > Chordata > Aves > Falconiformes > Falconidae > Ibycter > Ibycter americanus. Next base: position 19,109,712 of record JAVJGI010000037.1, read on the forward strand.
TTTCTTCAGCAGTTTAATAGAAGGCTAAAGGAGTTTAAGAAAACTTTTTATTAAGAAGAGTCTGAATATTTCTTTCTTCACCATCGTTGGAAAAAATGTGGCTTTTGTTATTATAATGTGATTTTTGCTGTTGGTTGTTACTCCAGAAATAGAACAAGTACTATCCCTGAGATCAGACTTTTTTTTTTCTGTCTCTGAAATAGTGTATCTTAGAAATTTAGAATGTAAAATAGCAATCAGTGAGTATTGTGCTTTGTTTATTTATTTATAGCTATGATGAACATAATAAAACCAGAAAAAAAGACGTGCAATAGAAGAGCTAAAAAAAATGAAATGCAAACAGGAAGGGAAAAGAAACCGTTAAAGAACAGAAAGATGATGTGTCTGGTGCTCTGCTTAACTAACCGATAGATACGGGTTACAGAATACATTGCAGCAGTTTAGACCTCGATATATTAAATTAACTCAAAATCAGCACAATTATAAACTCTTAGATTCATTAAAGGCAGTCATTTCGAACTATATAAAGCTATTATATGTCTTTAATAAAGATTTCTAGCTCATGCCTTTATTTTGCTAGTAGACACATCTGCCAGATTTTCAAATACTGATAACAAGTGGGTCTAGATAGATTCTTTTCCTGTTTATATGAGGCTCTTATGCTTTGATTGTTAGCTTTTCAGACTATTGGTGGAAGTAAAATGATCATGGAGTTATGAGATTTGCTTGGATTGCAAGTAACAAAGAAAACAGATTACTTCCATTTCAGTATAATTTGGGACTGAAGAACTTTCCCTGCAGCTGTTTTCTGCCAAATACCTGATATATAATTTATAGCAAATATTATTTGGGGGAAAGCACAAATATTTTTTTGTGTGAATTGTTTCTAATTCTGTCTAATTTCTGTCTAATCTTTCTTAAGTTTATTATATTTTGAACAATAAGATTAACATACGTGATAGGACGTACTTAAATCTTTTGTCCATCAAGTTCAATCTTCCTTATTGCGAACACCTTCACCATGTAATTTCTTTCATAAACTCAAAAATCTTTCTTTTAGGTCTTTTGGGTTTTTTGTTTTTTTTTCCTCCACCACCATCCATCTCACAAGTTTGTCTCAGGAAAGATATTCACTACCTTTTTGTTTGGGAGTCTTTCTCCAGTCTCTATCACATTCCTATACCTATGACATGACAACAGTTACTCTTCTACTGGAAATTTCTTGAAGATACATTTATTTATATGAACTTACTTTTGCCAATCATTCAGCGGTGATGAGTTACATGACATGAATATCAGCATTCAGATATTGGTATTAGTAAAAGACACAAATAACAGATTCACAGAGAAGTAATTGCAGTCTCACATCTGTAATGCATGTCAGTTACAACTGAAATAGCTGAATTATCTAGATATCTGACTTGAGCCCTCAGATGTAAGTACTTCTCCCTTACCTATTATCATCCATTCAGCAGCTTCTTCTTCATCTTAATCAGAGGGTTTTGATAACCCATCACTCTTCTATCACATATAGTCAAAAAGTGAACCTCTGTTTTAAAACACAAAGAAGAAATAGACGTCTTTGGAGTGCTAATCAGCTGCAGCTAACAGATCCTGTTCGCTTCTTATGAGTAGACAAGGTGACAGTCCTATTAGTTCTTTCAAAAATAGAAGAAAAGTTGGGAAGAGAGTATAAGAGTTTATCTTGTCCTCCTCCACATTATCATTAGTTACTGTCAGATACTTAAGGAGTTCCCTCCTGCTTTGATTGAGACTTATATCAAGATACATGAAATCCCCTGAATTCATAACAGTACCATATACTTGCTTATGTGTATGTGTATAAATGGTATTATACATTGCAGATTTTATTACATGAGAGAGAAATATCACGTCTTTAAGATAATACTTTCAAGCACAAATCAAACAACTTCATGTGAATGGAATATTCCTCATTTTGTTCAAATAGGACTGATGGGTTAGTGTAATGAAGACACTCCATTTTGTTGGGTGTGCCATATTTCTGAATTATGTAGAATATATACCTTGTGTGGGGCATGGCATCTTTGGTATATGTTCTTTATAAATTAGGGTCCTGTTGAATTTTTGCATGTAATTTTACTTTACAGTTTTGGTGTTTGTTGTTTTTGCCTATCTTTGAAAGAATGGTATAAGAAAATATAAGATCTAAAGTAGATGGAAATCTACTAAATACTATTTATTTTGTTTAAACAGCTAATGAGTTTGCCTGGGAAATATGTGCAAGTAGTCTGTGATAATAATAATATAATGTACTTGTGCCTACTCAGTTCCATGCACTATCCTCATCTACCTGAAAACTGAAGGAAAATAGAAATCTGAAAACTATCAACGATACACACACATATCCAGAGGAGACTGTTACCGTTCTCCCATCCTACTGCATATGGTGGGCCAAGAGCATTTTGCAATACCTGCAGTATGAAGTCCATTAATTGTCCATAACTTCTGTTTTATCTCCAGTGTAACTATTAGGAAATATGTATGTATCTTTTAGTGGCTTCCATAGAATTTTAAATACTTGTGTGTAAATATTTGCTTTTCAATGATGATGAAAACTGTGGCAAAGCCCTCTTATGTGAGAGATGTCAGCATATGCCCTACTCTTATATGCAGTCCTGAAGAGGAGGATTCAAGTGGTAGAGGAAGGATTTGTTTGAATACTTTTGATATGTGAACTAAGTTACATGACCAGTTATGAGCATCCATTTCAGTAGTAGTAATTAATGCTGTATAAGTAATAAAATATTTGCAGTATTACTTCCATACTGGGCTATTAATTGTTTCTTCCAGGCATACCTCTAAGGCACTTTCTTGATTCTTAACAAAACAGCATTTGCATTTCATTTGTAGAATTTTTTTTAAAAAGCTAGATTTCTAATTTTTTCTGTTGTTACCAGAGAATCATTAGCAACTTGTACAAGATTTATATTCTTGGAAATGTCTGTAGTAGATCATAGTCTTTAACTACTAAGGATGATGCAGGGAAAAGAGAATGTGTGTTTAGACAAGATGAATTGTGTTTGTCTTTCCACTTAGTTTTGAAATATTTATGTGTATTCTTGTAACATTACATTAGAGAATTTGCACATTATCCACACATCACATCACATTAAAGATGATTTGACCTTAAACTATATTAAAACAAAAGCGTGAATGGCAGTAGGAGTACTTTACATATAATTCTTTCTACTCAAAAATACCATTTTTTTCTGGAAGATTTTATTTCCTAATTGCATTCCTGTGATCACCTTTGTGCTTTACCATATTTCACTACAATATACAGGTATAAAGCAAATGAATTTATGTGCCAGATCAGCTGAGGAATCAGCCTCAACTAGTATTCCATTTGGCAGTAACCAGTACCAGAGATTTTAAAGAAAATGGTAGGACTTTCTTGTGTGAACAATAATGGCATCCCGTTACCCAGAAGGTAAATTTCTTCCTCAAATATGTTGCTGACTGATGTGTCCTGTATAATCATATGCTCAATTTAAAAACACTTTTTTTGGGGAAAAAAAAAACATTCTTGGAAAACCACTTGCTATTGGAGCTCCAGATATGGTTGTTTTGGTTGGTGTGCTGTGTTGTGTTTTTTAGTGTCGCTGGGTTCTAGTAGTGGAAACAATTTCAGTGCTCTACTTTTTACAATATAAAACAAAGACCTTTTCTTCACATTTAAAATACATTACTTGTTAGGAATTATGTCAGCAATTTGTCCAGAAATATAATTTAGGTGAAGGGAGTAATGAAACCAGGGTGATAAGGGTGTGTGGGCAATAGAACTACAGAAGAGAGTCATGTTGAATATCTAAGACCTCGTATACTTTGAGTAAGTTTGAAAGAGTCTTTGTTTTATTCAATTTGGATGTTCCCAAGATGTGTCCTAAAGGAACACAGCCTATAGGTCTGTGACATAAAGACCACCACAAGCACTGAATGGTAACTGCTTTTGATTTCCAGTTCTTTCAGGAGCTCCAATTCTTTTTCACGCTGCCCACATGAGTGGGGCCCAGTCCCAGAAGGGTTAGGAGAAGGTTGACAAAGGCAACAAGCAAGTCTGGTCCATGTCCAAAGTTAAAATATTAATGATAGAATGTAATAGAGAAAATAACAGCAGTAAAAATCCTCTTCATCACCTTCATTATGGCTTTACTGCTGTACTGAATACTAGACAAGCTGAGCCTACTGCTCAGTGATTCCTGATAATGGGAAGGAGGTTAAAAATGTCACTGTTTGTCCTCTCTGTTTTTCGTAGACTGAGACATTATTAAAAAAAAAAAAAAAAAAAAAAAAGCTCAAGCATTTCTCATTTGTCCCACCTGTATTTATTCATTAATCAGAGCTACCACTGATTGTGCTACCAACTCAGCCACTCATTCTGCAGGTTGCTGTGCACCTCACACAGCTCTGAAGTAGTAACACTCATTCATCTCAAAGTGGTATAACTGGTATTTAAAGGTCAATATTGGCTCAATTCATCTGTGGGTTTCAGTGCTTAAAAACAATGGCAGCAATGTACACACATGCACACACAAAAAAAATCTCTGGTCAGCTACTTTAAGTCTCAATTGCAGTTATCAGAAGTGAAGACATGTCATTTGGGAGCTGATATTTCCTTTTTTCTACAGGCAGAAAATATTGCCATATAAGAAACATTTGTGATCTGGTATTTCTTTGTGAAAGCCCTGAATTTTATTCTTTTTTTTTTGAGAAGGTTTTTTACTTCCAATCACAATGAATGTGTCAAAAGTTCTATTGTTTTTCTAGATAGATGTTGTTAATATGAAGCACCTTAAGTTTATGAGAGAGAAAAAACCCAAAATTGTCAGGAAAAAATATTCTTCAATTTTAAAAGAAAATACTTATTTGATTTGAAATATTTTAAGTGGAATAGGAGAGATCGTCAAAGGGCAGCATAATAAATAAACATTATCATATATTATAAGCTACAGCAAAACTTTAATCGGTATATTCAGTGTAGATCATATGGAAAGACAGGGTTTTCCCTGTCCTAGTTGTCATGATTGTCAAGGTGTAGGCTACTCTTTTCCATTAGTTCTGTATATATTCTGTATATCTGTAAATATTGCATATTTCTGTATATGGAACTGTGCACCTACATTTCAAGTTCTATCCTGCAAGTTCAGTCACAGAAAGACAAGGCTTAAGTGGTATCTTCATTACTTCTTTTAATTATAGTGAAATGATTTGGTTTTGCAGCTAGGAAGATAAGGTTTATAAGGTAACTTTAAATTCCTAAACCAATTCTCCCTACCAAGGAGCCAAGAGAGGAGAAAAACAATAGGTATGTATGTTTGTGTGGTTATTCCCCTCAGTGTATAGCTGTGCACAGTCCGGTGTGTTTCTGCTGCATAAAGCCTGGTACCTTCTGATCAATAGCTGATTAATAACATGCTAAGAGTATTGGGTGTCATGTACAGTGGCTTTCATGCAGGAGTCTCAAAGTTCTGAAACCCCTCCATTCTCACCCACACTGCGGAAGCAGGTTTGGCTTCTGAGGACTGATACAGATGAAGCAATATGTATCCAAGGTCAAGCAGATTTAGTGTATTAGAAAAAAGATGGCTTCTGCTCCATTTCCTCACAGATCCAAGTACTCAGCTGCTACCAAGACAAGGAATATTTTCTGAGCTTCTCTCTTTTTTATAGAGTGATGTGAGATGATTTTTCACAAAGCCCTTTTGTTATGCAATCTGTAAAACAGAATTCATCAGTTTTCTTTGTAGCATTTGAGTGTCTTCGTCATTCCTTATGTATTCTACAGCTGAAGTCAATTAGAACTTTCCACTGACTTCGCCTTGTAACACGACAGGGCTCATGACAAGAATTTCTTCATATTTAGCCTAGAAAGGAAGGATTAAAGGTTTTAAAATCCAATGTCTTCCAGTAAATACTTCAAACCTTTGAAATGTAAATTCAGTTATTTCTTTTTTCAGCATTTTGCACCTTATTTATCACAAACATCTAGAATAGGGTCTTCACCATATGAGCAAGCCAATTGTCTCAGCTAGGCTGCAAAATTATCGGTGATTATGATACGTGTTGTGCTGGCTTGTACACGTGTGTGCGCATCTCTCACCTGGCAAGCTGATCTGGGTGACCATGAGACTTCCTTTTGGACACAGACTTGGGGCCCCAGGGACCTGGAGTTCCTGATCTTATGCTTGACGTGTGAAATATTTGAAATTAACTGTCAAGTATCTGTTGAATGTGTTGTTATGATACTGCGGTAAGTGCTGATTTTGTTCGTGTTGTCAAAGTGAAACTGTCACAGGGAGCTTGGTATTGATCAGCTCTGTAACTCGGTATACAAGTCTGATGATACTATGGTGAAGGAAAAAGGCTCAGTTCCTGGTCTTGGATTGAACTTTCCCTTTTCTTACAGACGCATGCCTGATTCCACATGGCTTTAGGTGAAGAACTCCTTTATCAGATTAAGGGATAAAACATTATTTGAATAGAACAGCTGCTCAGCTGGTATGAATTAGCATAGCTCTGTGGGAGTCGACAGACATGTGAAGGATTAAGAACAGCTCAGGGCCTGGCCTAGCATCATTCTAAACATAATTTCTTAACATAAGCCTTAAAAACCTTTCTTTGACATAATGCCAGGGAAAATACTAGGTAACAGCACAAGTCTGGCAAAACTTGCTGCCCATTAAGAAAATATCTTACCCAAAGGAATGAGCTTTATAAGCTTCTCCAAGCAGAATGATAAATAACACTGGGGAAGCTGACTCTGTGTGCCAGGATGTGTGTTGTGGATACTCGCGTTTTATGCATTTAGCATTTGTCTGGCAAAAGGCATGTTTGTTTTTCCCCATTGAGTTTCATATTGGCAGGGTTGCAAACCGGTATTGTAAACTTTACTGAGGTGTAGTCTGATCGGAGCTGGTCAGTAGCTATGAGTGTGTGGCAGCTTAGCCTGCTTGAACTCTTTAAAAGGCCTTATTTTGTCCAGCACCTCTTGATATGTCTTGAAGCTTCAGTTCAGGAAAGAACATGAGCTTTCTGGGCCTATGAGACTCAACATTCAAGTCTAAGTCCTTATTTTCCACATTCTTCCAGGTTTTAAAAAAAACCAAAAAGGCAGACAGAGCTCAAGCAGTGACAGGAACGTCTCGTGTACACATCATGCCTTGTTTACAACAAACTCATTCAGGCAGGTAGCAAGTGCCACTCCATTTTTCACATGCAATGAGTCAAGCTGCTTGCAAATAGCACAGTTTCTCATCAAATGGATCTATATTTTAATAAAGTGTAGACTTACCACTTTTTTTCTTTCTAAGAGCTTGTTATTTTAAACTAACTTATATATATTTGTGTATTTTTGAAATGCCATCATGAAGATTTGTCAGCATTTACTGATTTACTTAGATGCAGAAAGGAGACGTGTGTTGCAACGCTCAGGTGTTACTTGCCATTTCGACAGGTTTAGTACATGATGAAATATAAGTTCTGGTGCTTCTACCAAGAGGTCAAGATTAATGAATTAAAGATGTAACATAAATAATGGCTGTTACATATAATGTATTACTTGCACTATGCTCTATACAGAAAAAGACTAGGATGATGTGGATGGGGGGAATGACAATTTTTATGTTTCAGACTTCAGTAATACCAGAATTTTACATTACGAGCTATGCTGTAGTGTATCTGGAGTCTAGCATCCTTCTTCTGACATGCTTAGTGTAACCATCTTGATACAAGGTCCATAGAAATCCACACTGCTTTCATTGATTTTAATACCTTTGTTTCTAAGAGCTTGTATTGGGTTTGCATGGCAAAGTTTTAGTAGCAGGGAGTCTTCAGGGGTGGCTTCTGTGAGAAGCTGCTAGAAGCTTCCCCTATGTCTGACAGAGCCAATGCCAGCCGTCTCCAAGAGGGACCCACCACTGGCCAAGGCTGAGCCCATCAGTGATGTTGGTAGTGCCTCTGGGATAATGTGTTTTAAAAGGGGGAAAAAAACTGCACAATTGCAGCTGATGAAAGGAGTGAAAATGTGAGAAACAACTCTGCAGACACCAAGGTTAGTGACAAAGGAGGAGAGGAGGAGCTCCAAGCACTGGAGCAGAGGCTCCCAGGCAGCTTGTGGGGATCCCCTGGCTGGGCAGGCTGTGCCCCTGGCCCGTGGGGAGCCCCCCGCCCTGGGGCAGTTCCTGGCAGGGGCTGGGGACACCGTGGGGACCCCTCTGGGGCCGGCTGGGCCTGAGGGGCTGTGCCTGCTGGGGAACCGCCCTGGGGCAGTGTGTAGCAAGGACTCACATAGGAGAAGTTCATGGAAAGAGTATGACTTCATGAAATAATAAATTCATGGAAGAGTGAGTCTTTCCCCTGAGGCAGAAAGAACAGCAGGGACATGGTGCAATGAGCTGCCGCAGCCCCATTCCCAGTCCCCCTGCCCCCCGCTGCAGGGGAGGAGGGAGAGAAACTGGGAGTGAAGTTGAGTCCAGGAAGAAGGTGGGAGGGAAATTAAGGTATAAGGGTTTTTTCTCATTATCTTACTCTGATTTGATTGGTAATAAATTACATTAATTTCCCCAAGTCGAGTCTGTTTTGCTGGTGGGTGTAATTGCTGGGCGCTCTCCCTGTCCTCATCCTGACCCACGAGCCTTCTGTTACATTCCCTCTCCCCTGTCCAGCTGAGGAGGGCAGTGATGGAGCAGCTTTGGGGGGCACCTGGTGTCCAGCCAGGGTAAACCCACCACAAACCAGTATTCTAAAAATGAAAGCAAGTAAAACATGGGCTGATGATGGCACTGATCACTTGAGGTCATTTATTCAATCTGAGCAATACTTAATTTTTTTTTTTGGTTAAATGGGGCAGCCTATGGAATGAAAAAATTTGTAATCTAAATGCAACAGAGTATTTCCCTCTGCAAGTATATATTATGGTTCTTTTCCCTGTTTTTTTCATCAGTTTATATTTTATTTAAATATTCTTGCCAAACCACCTCTTCTCTATGCTTACTCAGTGTTGAACACATTTTAGATGTTACACTGTGTAAGGAGTGACCTCTATTTTATGTGGGAGTAAAATTCTTTGCATAATCCAAGTCAAAGGAGAATGTTCCCAGAATGTCATGCTTTTTCCCTTCTTCCTACTTTTAATTTAAATTATGAAAGATCAAATCCTGTTTTATCTCTGCAGCAGGGGAAGCAAGTGAAGGGAGCAGTTTCCTTTTTTATGTCAGTTTTCCTCAGCTTATTTGGGTTTGGTTGCTAATATGTAATTTGCTCTCTCTGACGATGTAATTGATGATTACAGTGTCTGCCTCCCTCACTTTGTTGGAGGATCAGAGTTCTCTACTTCAAAAAGATACACATGAGAATCAGGTGCTGTTATATTCACTATTTAGTAAAAATATGCTCTTTTAATAAAGGAATAACTTTGTTGTTCTGATTTCTGCAGTTTGGAAAATAACTTGCATTTAGCGTGACCAGAGGTTAGTATGTTGGCTTCTTGTTCCAGTAATATTATTGATTTGAATTGCATTGTAGAAATATTACAGTAATTATTCATCAGGATATCTCTGAAAAATATTTTATGATATGAAATTGCTCTTCAGTAATTTAAAAACTAGACACTGTTGTGTGTTTATTTGTTGATTTCACATTTTTAATTGCATGTATGAAAGAAGAGGCATAGGTAAAACTAGGTGAAAATCTCTTTGATCACTGGCTTTTTTTTTCTTTGAAATTATCTGATGAAAAAGTTGTTATTTTTATTGTGAAAGTATCTGCTGGACAGAACCATACTGACTGAACAGGGATTTGTGTAAATTTTCTGTAACACGTAAACAGGGGTTTGGGTTCTAATGTGTTTTGAGGTCAGATACTCATCTGGTGCAAATCGGTGTAGCTTGATCTACATTGGATGTGGATCTGGCTCATTTTCTGTCTTTGAGGTTGGTACTTGCATAGAAGACTACTACATCACCTCAAATTGCAAGACTAATTTAAATAATTGGGGCAGAAATGGGAAATCTGATAGCAGGGGGTTTTGGCAATGCATTGGAAGTGTAGCATTTGTTTTACTGCAGAAACAAAGAGGCCAAGAACACTCCACTTTGTTTAAGAAACCCAGTATATGAACCCTGATATTATTTAATCAGTGGAAGCTGGAAACAGGTCACCATTTAGGTAAATAAATTAGTCTGTCCAGTGTTAACCAAAGAGCAGGTTTTCAGGACAGGGAAGATGTCTGCTGCTTTTTCTTTCCACAGAGGAAAAGAAGCCTTAGCACATGTAGGATGTCGTCTTATTTTTTCCTTTTTAAAACAAAAGGAAGCTTTTGTATTATGTACACATAAGTCCCAGCACCAAAGGTTCTTCTCAGCTTTTTCTTTCAGGTATTTTGGAGACTAAAGCTAGTGCAGATAATAATGTGATAATTCTTGAAACTAAAGCAGATGATCCCAGGATGATCCTCAACAGTGTCAACTTCTGAGTTTAGAGATTTGCCTCTGGTTTGCTCTGGCTGTACAGCTTAAGTTGTAACAACAGACTACCTTGAAAAAGTTTGCTTTAGGGGAAGATAAGCGTATGCTGAAATAGCCTGGTGATTAATGTGGAGGAGCAGTGTGTGGGAGGAACTGGGCTATAAGTTCTGCTCAGTCTAATTCTAGATACTTAATTAAAGTCTCTTGAATTTAAAGCTGAAGTCTTAAATATAAACATGTCAAAAAATGAGAGGGTCTTTTCTTTCTCCAAGAGGTATTTTGTGAACTGTTTTGACTGTAAAGGAACAATGATTTGGTAAAATTTTATTTAACATAAATTAGATAGGGCTATTGGCTGTCTGTTTTTTCCATCAAAACCACAAATCACTTCCTGTTCTTACTCATCCGCCAGGCTTTCCTTGCATTTGTAGTAATTATGTGATTACCACTTAGAAGCAGGAACAAGATAAATAATACTTGGTACCCTGTCTTGTTTAATGTTTCTTAGGAAATTATAATAAAGTTTAAAGGTTTCAGGCCTTTGCTCCTGAAAGTAGGTATCCATATGATTCTACTATATGTGAATTCACTGTGGTCCCAGTTAAGTATATAAGCTGATACCATTTTCTGACAGCTCTTCTCAAACCTATCCCAGAAGCCTGACTTGGCATAGCCCAGAGCTTTAGAGTATATTTGGGTGGGTTATGTCCACAGCTGGATAAATACACTTTAAAGATATATTTGTAAGTATTGTCTGAGATGCTTTAAAATATAGTATAAGCTTTGACAGAACTTGCAACCCAGATTTTGCTTCTTATGCACAGTTCCCATCAACATTTTAAAATATTGTGACTTTTCATAACAGAAACCAGTTCACAATTTCTTAAGACCATCTAGAGCATAATTTGACAATGAAAATTTTGTGTTTAGATGAAGGACATTAACATGGTGTACAATCTTTCAGCATATAGTCTTAGAAATGGAATGGGAGATATGGTCCTCTGAAAAGAAACTCTCTGTGCACATGATACGGAAATGGACCCAAAGCTCAGTGGGCAGGATCTAGTAGATAAAGTTTCTTGCTGCCTGCCATTTCTAGCATTTTTTCATTCATAGCTGATGGTGTCATTTGAAAAGTCACTTAGAAGTCTGTTACTACTAGCAGATATATCATTTAACAGACTAGAAAGCATATGTAAAGAGACAGTTTTATTAGCTGTTATTCTGTCTTAACACCTCAGCATTGGTTCTGCCTTATCCTCTTCATTAATCAAATCCTCTGATACTTGTGTCATTTGCCATGCAAGGTGACAGATAAATGCCCATCCAGGAACTTGATTCTGGTTATGGCAGACGAGTTCCCTGTGTTCAATGATAAAGACACAGGGTGTTCCATGAAGAAAGATCACACGTACCCTAGGCAGTGACACTGAAAGAAGGCCCTGACTGGTCATGTCAAACTCACTGTAGAGAAAACTCACTGTAGATACAGCGATGACAAAGAGAAAGCTTACCACCTCGGTTTTGCAACATATGTTACTGAACTCACTTCTTCCTGGAAAGTGTCCTGGGCAAGAATTTAGGCATCTTGTTAACATTACTTTGAATAGAGAAAGAGATTAAAGAATAAGAAGAATAGAATAAAAATATAGTTGCCAGGAGTAAAGAGATCTTTCCTGTGTTTCCACCATATCACAAAAAAGCAATGATTGATCTGTTTTTACAGCTTTTCCCAGATGTCCTGTGCATGCTGTGGGGTTTTACGTTCAAGAATATGATGAGATGGTAATGAGTTTATGGCTTTTGGGAAACAAAGTAAAAATGTTTCTAGATGCCAGGAACATCTATCATTTACAGTCTACCAGAAAACAGTGGAATTGCCCCATACTATTTGCAGTGCTAATTTACTGTAGGTTTCCTAGAGAGAAGAGCTATCATTAGATGGCATACGATTTCTGCAATTAGCTGGTTAAGCAGCATTTCTTTTTTAAAGTAGCATAAAAATGACATGTTCAGGAACAGCACATTAGATTTTCTTCTAAGCGGCTACTCCAGGGAATAGTATTTGTCCTAGAACATAAAGGTCAATGATAATTGAAGAATGTCAATAATGGCCAGAGCCACTACAAAAATTCATATAAATTTGTTAGACCATTTTATATGTTCTTTCTTCAGCGATATCACAGGAGGTGATAGTCCCATAAGTCAAATTCTGTAAGTAGGAAAGTGCTCGACCTATCCTTCAAATACTTGGCTTTTAGAAAGAAACAGGTTAAATTACTATATTTATCCTGTAGCATATTTCTTTTCAATTAGTATTTCTAGTGGTTAGAGTCAGGTGGCAATCAAAAACCTATCATGATGCATTTATTTGTGATACAGGGAACATACAAATGACCAATATGTTGAAGTACGGCCTTAGGAGAGTATGGTTTTTATAGATAATAACATTTGTCTGCTAACTCGCATTATCTATAACTGCTCACCGGGTAGAGGTATGCTGGGAAGAATGAAAAAGTGAAGGACGTAAAAGAATGAGAGTTTCTTCCTTGTATGCAGTAGAAAGCCTTAATAATTGTCTTGAATCCAAGGAAAGAAAAGGCATCTGGGACGTGGAAGCCCAGAAGGCAAGATCCATTTGCATTCTGAGGTGTCTTTCATGTACAAGAAAATGGAGAAAACAAATGGGGTTTGTCCCTCCTACTCCTGGTGGAAGTGGTGTCTGTCTGATGTGGCAGCATCTGGCATGTTTCATTGCATTGAATCTAGCTTCTAAAATACATTCATGGTTGTGAACATGGGAGTATTGGAAAGCATATTTCTAGTACTAAAGCTTTAGTGAACTTTTTAAAAAATGAATGAGAAAATTTCAAACTTCTAGATAAAAACTGAGAATGTAATATTCAAATTTTCATTTTGAAATGTAGCAATTAATTACAACATTTCTCGTGTTATATGGCTTTCCTCTACAAACTACTTTTCTTTCTTTCATATTTTTTTGGAGATGATGAACTCATTTCTTCATTCTTTAAAAAATAAATACAAAAAGTACTTTTTGCAAGGGAATAAATTTTCCAGGATTAGAGCAGGGTAGAGCAGGATTTGGTGACCTGGAGACTGTGACTTTCATTGGAGAAGAAGGTAGAAGTGGTGAGGAAAACAGGCTAAAAGCAAGCAACCATGTGTTTTTCCTCAAGTCATGTAGACATATGCCTTGTTTTGGTTTAGTATTGAAAGTCAAATGCAGAGACGTTTTGTTTCTGTTTTACTGCATTTGTTTTACTTTCTGCATACATATTTGAATTTGTCTACTCATTTCTGTATTACATTTTACCATGTGTGCTAATTCATATCTGTCAGTGCTGTGTTGATGCATGATGTGTCTTCTGCTTATGGAAGCTCTGTGTTAATTGCATTCATAAACATAATACTGTCTTGCATCCAATTTTCTTCTCCATTTTGCTTTTTAAAAGCTAACATACGGATATATTGATTGACATTTTTATTCGTTATAGGTGGGGTGAACAGATTCAGAAACATTCAGGTACAAGCTGCTAGTAGAGTTTGTGTTTTCCTTTCCAAGAAGCTGTTTGCCAAATCTAAATAAGTGTTTTGAAATACTGTAGAGATTTGGCTCTACTGACTGCTAGCTGTGGTGTTAGTCTCCCGAAGTACCTTGGGAATGACATTTTGCTAGTACTGTTTCTCACACCTGGAGGCATTTGTGATGGAGCATTACCAATTAATTTTCATCATGGCTTTTAGTGGTATTAAAGCACAGCATAGCAGAAGTGCAAATGAATTAGTGTAGGATTCAAAAGCTTTGGTTTATTCTTCAAAACCCAGCTATCACTTCAGGTTTAGAGCAACCACTGGCTTGCTCCTTTAAATGTACAATTAATCCAAGAGTACTTGTCCTGTTGATAAATTAACTGATGGGTGTAGAGTTTGCTGATGGTATTAGAAGTCTGCACAACATGACACAGCACAATATAGAGCTGATGTAAAATGATACCTCTGCAGTGGAAATAGTAACTCAAAAGAGAAGAGAATTAGTGTCTCTGTAGTGAAAGTACAGCAAAAGAAAACATAATTAGCTTGCATTACACCGTTTGCAAATTCATCTTTGAATGTTCTGCAATGTAAAGATGTAAAGCTGTGTCATGTGGTGCCATGCAGAAATAACTGAGCTAGATCTGAACAAGCAGTGCCTGTACCTGCAGTGATACATGCTTAAGAATCAAAGCAGAATGCTACTATGTCATTGTGAAGGGTTTGGGTTTTTTCAACTTGATAAGAGAACAGCTCAAAAATAGCTCAGGTATTTGTTTCTGAGCTGTTCTTCTGAGGCTGCATAGGATTCGATGTTCAAGCGTCCACAAAATCTTTCAGCAAGACATGTCCATATACCTGTTTTGTATCACAGGATGTTATGATTGAAAGCACAAATCAGACCTGTATCTGTACAACCAACATGTTTTAGTCTAGAATTTCTAGGACAAAAAATTGTATAAACGGCCCATGGTATCCATGTGTGATTGTTCTGTGCACACCAAGTAATTCTGGTACTTGTGCATGTGTTGAACTATCTGCAGCAGTGAAAGTCAGTTGAATGGCTTCTTAGATGTGTTAGAGTCCCTCCGTGTGCACAAATAAGCAATATAAAGTATGCTTGGTAGATGTGTTCAACAATTCTGGCTTGGGTCAGTGCTACTGTGTTTGATTCATGCCAGTTCAGACATCTACACCAGGCTCTGCTTCATGATACAGAAACATCTTGTTAGAGGTTTCTGTGCCCATCAGTTAGGTACTGAGGTAAAAGAGGCTGCATTAAAAGAATTCTGCAATTTATCTGTACACAGGCAGTAAATACATCGAGGTTTTGCGAAGGTATAATAGTTTGTGTATATGCAGAGGGATCCGTCCATGTCAGACATTCAGAAATCTGTGACAACGGTGAAAGTCTTGAACTTGTGGTAGCTTTATTTAGTCTAATAATTCAAGTTCCAATAGTAAATATTTAAGTAATGTATTTTCATTCAGGTGTGCCATAAGATTTCACAGGTAATTTACAACTATTAAACAAAATGTTTAGGTGCAGATCTGACATTTTCCATAAGAAATAAAGATTTTTTTTTAGATCTGTGTGCATTTTTAACACTACTAGAAAGATTACTCTGTTTATAATAATAATAAAAAAAAATCCATCTGAAATAGAATAACTGATTTTTAAGCCAGGACTGAAAATAATCATATATGTATGAATGTCAGGAGTGTTCTATTTACCAGCCATTATATTAGCCACTGGGTAAAGTGAGATGAGTATTGCATCAAAAGTTTAGAATCTGCTGTCACATTTTAAACGTGTTTGACTGAATGGCAGAAATATGAAAATATTAAAGTTGTACATGTTGGAAGCTGAAGTGCTGTGAAGAAAAAAAAACACCAAAAAAAAAAAATTCCAATCACCAGAAAGCAATAAACAAACAAACAAAAAGCCCATGCCCCCAAACACCCAAAGCAGTAGACAGGAGAATCCCAACAGACAAGAGATGCAAGAATTCAGTCTTCCTTGGTTTTTACTATTCACACATGTACAGTTTTTTGAAGGTCTCCATCAGTACGTATTTGTCAAAAGTCAGCACAAGAAAACCTTTTTTTCCACTTAGTTTTGAGTCTGAAATATAATAGACTGAGATAATCAAAGGTACCAAAAATGACAAAAAAAGAGATTCATGGTGAAAGTTCTTGTATTTCTCTTACAGCTAGAGTGGTAGTGAAACTATCATGGAATATAATCCAAAGAAAGCTGTGCTGGACCAGTTCATTTTGGCAGCTACATCTGGAACAATTCCAGAGCAACTCATCTTTTATTCACAGAAAATTTGAAAAGGGATTTGACTTGGCATGGTGTCTCATCTATAGAACAATGAAAGCAAAAAAATAAATAAAAATAAATGCAACAATAAAGGCATGTCAAAACACTAAGCCACACACACACACACACACAAAAAGCATAAATTTGACAGAAAGGAAGATGAAATAATAGAAAAAAATAATGGAAAAAAAAGTAGAATAAGTGAAATAAAGGCAAGTAGGAAATCACACGTCAGAAAAAAAAAGTGCAATAGAAAGAGGTAAGAGAAGAAACCATAAGGAGAGAGCAAATAAAGCAGAACAATATCGAAAATCAATTTAAAGGTGAAAAATATATGATTTGTTGGAGGTTTGTCTCCCTTGAAATAATGTAAAACATTAAATTATCTATTGTTTGAGGTCTAAACTGAAATTGTTTTGTTTTATTCCATAATGTATAGCTTATTTTTGCCTAGACAGTAAGGAAAATACAAAGATAATTCTATCACTTAAGAAGTAATTGCAATTAAAACTGAGGTGGTTAAAATATCCAATGAAGTCTTGGCTGATTTTAACAAAGTTTATGCCTTTGAAATCATGGAAATTAAACACTAAAAATGGAGTTGCATATTATTTTTTATATTTTTATCATAATGCAAACCATTAGTCTCTTTCATGTTGTCTATTAAAATATTGTAAATGAGGTGAAAGTTAATGAATGAACTAATAAATGAGCAAAATATGTAGATCCACTTGAGCATCGTAAATATGAAATCTTGTCATCTGAATGCGTGACTTTTAACCTCTGTCTTTTGCTACTTAATTGCTCTCTGTGGTCCCTCTCTTTCAATAAAATTAGACTTTGCTTGCTGCCACAATACATGCAGCTTAGCATGGACTTAGGAATACTTTTCTTTTGGTGCTAAGAGGAATCATGGCCATGAGAGAACAAGACTAAGCACAGGTAATTTAGCCTGCATCTAGGTGGATTTTGTAGCTTACTCCGAGCTCCCAGGATCCTGGCCAGGCTCTAGGTCAGTGGCACGCAGTACAGGGCCACTGAACTGGCGCTGTTTGCTCCAGAAATGAACTTGGAGCTGGCTGCTTAGAGAAAAAATTGGGAAATTACGGCTACTGTGAAACAGAGAGGTAAGTAAGTCTGTTATCATGGGTTTTCAGTGCTATGCAGTTCTAACCTAAGAATTCTAAAATAGTGTATTCCATTTGACTAAAATAGTGTGTTCCAGTGCCAGCTCATTTGGAAAAGGCTGTTCTTTGTCTCTGCAAACACCTGCTCTTCTATGGGTCCAATAGGGATAAGCTCTTTATCAGAAGTCTAAGCTCATTTAGACTTGCAGGGAAAGCCTCAGTAGAAAAGGTTGCCCAATCCACTGAAACTCATCCTGGAATAGAAGTGTAGGATCAGAAAACACTTGCTGAGGGCTTGGAACTAAAGCATGTTTTTATAAAATTCATCAGTAACAGAAGTTGTGAAAACTTTGAGATTAGGTCCAAGAAATTTGCCTGCCCTGGGCATCTAATCTGAGGGAAAAGAAATAAGAAGTTTCTAACAGCGACTGAAGTTACGGTACTTAATAAATCAGAACAAGAGAAGAGAGAGAAATGAATTATGCTTTTTGGTATTATTTCTAATGTGCTTCACTGCAGGTGTTTTCACGGTTGAAACGTGTGTTACAATCCATGCTTCTGTTATCTTTTTGTAAATAATTTTGTAAATTATGCTGATATGTGTAGTTGGGGATTTGAACATTCTTGATGTTTCGAGCAGTTTTATAACTTCAGTAGGTCACTGTGTAACTGAGGTGAGAATATAAGTACAGCTGAATCTGCCTTTTCATAGATGTTGGAAATACTTGTACAGTCGTGCAGACGCTGTTGTCTCTTTAATATGCCCTATACCCTTCCCTCCAAAATCTATAGGAATTGTGCATGTATATGTAATACATGGCAGATCTCTAAGACAGGTTTTATGCTGGTGAGCCATGGTGGAAGTCCATTTGATAATACATGGAGTTTTCTTTTGAGGACCAGAAAGGAGTGAAGCTACTCACACCCTCTCAAGTGCTTCATGCAGTTTCTGTGATAGTGAAGTAAGAGGCAAGGAGCTTTGTGTTCCACTTGTTACAGTATAATTTGCATTTTCACTATCAGAGTGTAAGACAGTTTCAGTTTTATAATAGGTTAAGGTTTTACTGTCATGATCCAAATTATTTTGCTTCTCTTGAAAATATATTATGGCTTGACAATATTCTTTTCTAACTTTGGTTTCTGTCTTCATGGTGGAGTTTAAATCCAGATTACCTTTCAGCTATAGATGAAGCTACAGCTTTCCTTTATTCTGGATTGAAGAGGCAATGAAAACAATGTTGCACTTTCCTTGAGGTGGAAGAGAAGCCCTCATATTGTGATCTCATGACTTCAGCATGAGCTCCCATCGCATCGAGCCATTTATTTCTGTGCCATGCTGCAGCGTAGTGCTCCCTCAGTTATACTAACACAACTGTTTATAGAGTCATGTTGTGAATTGGATCAGCAAACTCATCTGGGTTAAAACAAAACAAATAAAACCCCTGCAAAATAGGTGGAAGGGGAGCACTTATAACTGGTGTTCCTTCTGAAATCCCTTTATTTTCAGCCATGCTTTGAACTCTGGTGTCTTTCATGTTTTTCTTGGGTTTACTAGTTCTTTGAGCTCTGGGATGGCATCCATCATCATTCTTTGTGACAACTTATTATCAAAATCTTAGGACCCTTGCAAGATTCCTAATCTTCACCTATGTCTTCATGTGGTGGCCCATGCATGCTCCCCCGCGCTTTCTTTAGCAGCTACATAACATAGTACAGTTTCTTTCCTTCATATAAACATTCCATTGCTGTTTTTTGTATCCCAGTACTGCCAAAGTGATGTTCTTACTGTTAAGAATGTTAATTTAGTCATATGATCAATAGCTGGTTTTGTGGTATTGCGAGCAGTTCATATATGGACTTAATAATTACATTTCTAGGCACTAAACACTATGTGGAAAAAGTAATGGGTATATATAGAAAAAGAAAAAATGCACCAAACTTCAAGTCATGTTTCAATTTCTTAGCACTGTAGAGCATTTTTTGAATCGTAAGACCTCAAATATCACACCTATAGCCATATCGCATTTAAAAATTATAATCAGTTAGTGTTTGGAGGAATCCATAATACTCATTCACAGTTCAGCTGTCTTGCCAGAGAGTCTCTTTTTTCATACGAAACCATTTTTCGAATACTGACAGACATAAATAACTCATCCCAAGGCAGTGACTAAGGTATAAGTCTTAAACTTTTGGGGAGAAACATATGAAGGATTTATGAAGTCAGATAGAGATACACAAGCATAAGAGACTTGCAGTCTGTCAAGTCACCTGAGATTTGTAGGTTGGACTCCACTGAATTAAAGTAAAATTATAAAAGCTGCTGAAACTATATTCTGGTCTCTTTGATCCCTTCCCACTATTCAAATTAGACTAATGGTTTGTCTTAAGTTCTGCTGAATGTTCAATATAGGCATTTATAGGCTGCAGAGACAATGTGAACAATAAACAACTTCATTAATAATTACATAAAAATTATTCCCGTGTAAGCAGATTCTTCCCCATCCACACTCATTCCGGTTATTGGGAACAATGCAGCATTCAATTTGCTAAACAAAAATAGCTACTTATTATGGTGGGAACAAGATGCAGATTGCATTAGGATGGCATTTTATCTTATCTGTTAGAGCTTCTGGGATTATTCTTTCCTTCTCCCATTTCAAAAGGAATTCATTATGCTGTGATGTACAGCAGGAGTACAGCTCCCTTTATAAAATTATTAAGCTGCTTTACAATTAAAATTGCCATCTTTTGTCCTGTTGCTGTTGTTTATAAATGAAAAGAAAAACTGAATGCTAAGTAGAATTATTGTGAAGTACATGCTTATTCTCCAGGAGTGTATTTTCCATTTTCTTATGAAGTACTGATGTTGCTCTAGTGTGTATTATTAATCACATATTTTATTTATCTCAGAGTAGTAGAAGCCCCCAGTTGGGACTGAGAGTCCTACTGTGTGATTGCTGCACACACATGTAATAATAAAAGAATAAAAGGGATCCTGCTTTAATCTGTACAGAAGATTACTACCAGCACAACTAAAGGCCTCCTTTCTGCAGGTCTTGTGGGGCAACAGCTTCATTCAGATTTTGTTAACATCATTCTTTCACTGTCACAAAGTCCACATGGAGCAATTGCTGCATCCAATTAAATCATGATTACTAAATGGCAATGGATTTTGGTAAAAAAAATTGAGAGAATTCTGTTGTCTTGTGGCAATTTCTTTGGCACTGCGGCCTGCTTAATAGGTGGCCTTACTCTTGCATTGGTTCTTGATAGCATCATAACCCAGTACACAAAGCAGAGCTTATTTTATTGGATCATATCAGAGGAGATCCAAGAGGGAAGTTCCGTAATTGCTTTTTGCCTCACAAAGCTTCTGTAAGTGGTACTCTACTCGATTTCACAGTTTACATATGGAGCAGTTGAAGGCAGTAGGAGGGAGACACTGATTAAGGTAGTCATAATATGTTGATGGTGGTTAGCGCTCTTGTTTTCATTCATCTAACTCAAAAGGAACAGCACTGTACATCCTAATGCCTGGGATGTGAAAGCAAGCTTCCTGAGGCTTAATTGGGGTGAACCTGAGATGATAGTAGTAGTTACAAAGCATCAGCAGTGTTAAATTAGCACTTTTTTTTTCCTCTTCAGAATAGAGCAAAAGTAACGAAAATATCAGGTAACTGATGTAAAACTGTGAATAAATAATGAAAAACTTGGGGATTGGTAATTATCTAAAAAATTTCCAGTCTGAAAACATCTGGATTACTTGACAGACTGTGGACTAAGGCTTAATAAATGGGGTTTAAAGGAAAAGAAATATAGATCACATGGTCAAAATATGGAGATATATTCTAGAAACTTCTGATTTTAAAATGGTCTTCAGAGAATCATTATCAATACTAGTTAAACATGATGTGATAAAGAGATGGAATATTTTTATAAGGAATACCAAGAAAGAATGAAGTATGCCAAGGTCCTGCACATGAGTTGGGGCAATCGCCATAACAAATACAGGCTGGGCAGAGAACAGATTGAGATCAGCCCTGAGGAGGAGGACTCAGGGGTGTTGGTTGACGAGAAGCTCAACATGAACCAGCAATGTGCCCTTGCAGCCCAGAATGCCAACCATATCCTGGGCTGCATCAAAAGCAGTGTGGCCAGCAGGTCAAGGGAGGTGATTCTCCCCTTCTACTCCACTCTCATGAGACCCCACCAGGAGCACTGCATTCAGCTTTGGGACCCCCAGTGTAAGAAGGACATGGACTTCTGGGAGCAAGTCCGGAGGAGGCCACGGAGATGATCAGAGCGCTGGAGGACCTCTCAGGAATACAGGCTGAGAGAGCTGGGGTTGTTCAGCCTGGAGGAGAGAAGGCTGCAGGGAGACCTTATAACAGCCTTCCAGTACCTAAAGGGGCTGACAAGAAAGCTGGGGAGGGACTTTTCACAAGGGCATGTAGTGCTAGGGCAAGGGGAAATGTCTTTAAACTGGAAGAGGGCAGATTTAGGTTAGATACAAAGAAGAAATTCTTCCCTACGAGGGTGGCGAGGCGCTGGCAGAGGCTGCCCAGAGCAGCTTGGCTGCCCCATCCCTGGCAGTGCTCAAGACCAGGCTGGACGGGGCTTGGAGCAACCTGGGCTGGTGGAAGGTGGCCCTACCCATGCCAGGGAGTTGGAACTAGATGCCTTTAGCGTCCCTTCTGACCCAAACCATTCTATGATTCTATGAAAAGCTGAAGGCTGTCCTCAGTTAGTCACTCATTCCTGTCTTCTGTACAATGTTTCATTTTGACTCTTGGCAAGAGAGACAATAAGAATACCTAGCATGCCTTGCAGAAGAAAAACACATGTTCTAAATTCTTTATCTTCTACACTGTGTGATGAATACATGCCACACACTGGTGATAGGCAACTGAGGGTACATTTTAATTCAGCATTAAGTGATCACCTGGAGGTGATGAAAACTACATTATAGTCTGATGACCCTTTGTTAAAAAACAAGCAAATAAAAAATCATGGAGGTCTAAGATGTGAAAACTTCAAAGGTTGGTAGCAGCTTAAGTTAACCAACTATTTCAGTCAATAGTTATTTTTTGGTTTTAAAACAAAAATGTGTGGTAATAGCAATAAATACATGCAGTCTTTCTTAGTAATGTGGCACACTGATATAAAGAATAAAAACATCATCAGGTTTGGAAATGTGCTTCATTTATCTTAACAAACTTAAAAATGATGATGGATAAAATCTGTCACACCTCTTTAAGATTAATTTCAATTGCATGTGAATATTATTGACTGCTACACTTGAGCACAGAAGTCCTCTTTGCAGAAAACAGAAACATCAAGGACAATGCCTATATAATTTTTATATACTGCTTTGTCAATGTGTCTGACCTGAAATCAGACAAAGACCATTTCTAGGAACAAAAGTGCAGTTAGTTTCTAGCCTCATTAATCCTCAGCCTATCTAATGAGATGTCCAGTGTGAGTTTGAACTGATTTTTTCTGCTACAGATTTTTATTCCCTCAGAGCTAGACTGAATTTGGTCTACTCACTTTCCCAGGTAAGTGGTTTGCTGCTACATGGCAATGATTTTTAATCAGTGTTATACTGAGAATTATTTGCAGTTGTAGTCAGAAGAAGAAATCCTTGTACTTTTTCATATATCCTATCTTTTCCACAGCATTTGAAAAAAAATAGAATTCTAGAATTATTTTAACACAAGCATATCATTGCTTTGTTGGAACATTATTATCTGTCAAAGAAGAATTGGTACTACCTGGATCTTGATTTATCCTGCAGAAATGATATGCCTGTATTCAGACATTCATTCAGTATTTTTTGTTGCTCTTTGCAACATTCACTTTTTGATTTAATCTGCTTTTGTTGAGTATGTTTGGCCCAAGAAAAGACAAATATTGGTTAGTAAAGTGGAAGTATAGTTTAACAAGGGTATTCCTCTGGATTAGACACACAAAGTTATTACGAACGGCTATCAATTTTTTACTTAGTAAGTATTTTCTGTTTTGTTTCCCTCTCTCTGATACTGTTCTTTGTTCCCTCATTAAACAGATAACTTGCATTAAGAGATGGGTGGCTAGCCTGTAATAAATAAATCACACCTATGCATGCAGATGTGTATTATACACCTGACACATGTTATTTTCCATGTTATTATAATCTCAAAGAATTCTTTTGGTAGCTCTGTTATTATACTTGTTGTTTCATCATTAATGAGAAATTTCATTTAAAATGGGAAGAATACAATAAGTCACAAATTTTCATTGAACATTGTATCCTACAGCAGTAAGTGTTTTTTAATATTAAAATGACTTCAGGTGACTGTGGTAGGCTTTTGGCAGGATATTGGTCTATATGGTCCGAATTTCTGAGTAAACATATTTACAATAAATCATAATATTTTAGTTTTGATTTGAGGTGTAAGTTCAGCGTACCCTGTAGAATTTTTTTCCCTAGTGTTTTTTGGGGGTTTTTTGTTTGTTTGTTTTTTGGTTGGTTTTGGTTTTTTTTTGAGAGAGAGAAAGTTTGCAGCTTTCTGCTACTGACATGCTAGTTTTGCTGTTAAAATGTAACTTGTGCTACAACTTGGAAAGACCTGATGGTGCATGCATCCTATACCATTCATTACATGAAGAATTACATAAGATTATAGCTGAGTTTTGAGCAAAGCATTCGAAAGTATCACAATGATGATCTGTTAAGGATTAGATTTTTTAGATCTGATGAGAAGAAGAAAAAAAAAAACAAAGTGAAGGCCATGCGTTTTCTTGTGAATGTTCAAGTTTATTTCAGTTCTGGAAGGATGGGATCTGAGATCTGGAATCTATCATTACAGCCAGGTTCATATAATTTTCTGGAGAAGGAATTTGAATAGAATATGTACAATTACCGGATTTGTGCGAGGGGTGATAGGGACCATGGAAGGCCGTAGTGTTAGTGCACAGTAGGACCTAAATCATTGCAAGAGCTACCTTTGGAGCAAGTGCATACTGAAATCAGGCCCCAGGAATGGCTTTTGTGTCGTCTTTGTATGCATTCCCAAATGCAGCTTTCCTGCCACCTCCATATTTCTCAGCAGAATAGAAGCTTGTTAGAGTGTGTTTTCCACCACATTTGTTTCCCTGCATTTGAATATTCCATTGTGAATTCTTGCCTTATGGAAGATACATGGTTATCTAGTTTTGCTGAGCAATGGATTTATAGTTGTATCCTTTCTAACAATGTCAAGGCTGCAGAGTAAAAAGGAAATGGCAAGGGTTTAACAAACTCTTATGATTGTTTGTGATTTCAAAGTCAGAGTCTTGTCATGAGATGCAAAAGGAGGAAATGTCACTTGCATGGTAATTTTACCTCGAGTGAAATGTGGGCTCTTAGTATTCTTAGCACATAAATGACAGAGCAGAAACACTTAGAGATTATTATGGACTATCTTCTTGTCAATATTTTATTTTCAGGATTTGGTTATGGAGCATCAGTATTTTAATTTTCTGTAGAGTCTAATTTAATTGGAATTTCTTCTCCTTTCCCCACAGATCCTAAGCTTTACATGTATATAGCTTCTTAATGCTGCTGGACATAACGTAACTGATGCAAACAGATATGTACAGTGAAAAAAAGAAGGAGCCAGCATGATGTTTTTCTGATTTCTAGTTCTACCTGTGTTTTGGGGCAAAAGGCAGCCATAGGCTCAGTACGCATCATGTAATAGATTACCTGTCAAGACAGATTCCTGTAAGACCACCATGTTTATGGTGGCATCCTTCTGACAGACAGTGGAGGCAGGACAAACACAGTTTTTCTCTGAAGCAGGACCGTAGGGCAAAATAGAGTGCGCTTGCCAAGAACCAATATGAAGGCAAAGTAGAATCAGAATAATTAAGGGATGTTTAGGACTGCCATTCTGTTTATAGCTTGGCAGACTGATGTTGTATCTTACAAGTCTCAAATGCAGTTTTCACCTTTGGTCCCATTCAGCTGGGATGTTTCTCAAAGAAAACAGATTAGCAGTGACACTGTTCTTTCTCATGCAAAGAATATTTCACACCACTGCAGGGTCTGGTGGCATGGAAATGTGCAAATCTATGAGGAGACAGTCACATTCACACTTTGGGCTTTCACAAGCTATCCGGAGAGAGGGTTCCCTGGAAACGTGAGCAGTGTGCTGCAACACAGCAGCTGCCCCATGACCTCCCTTTCATTTCACAGTTGTATGGGATGTAATGTCCACAATTCCTAAAATGCTGAGGAAAAAATTTAATGCTTTAACATCTGGTTTTCTGTTTTTCAACATTACCATGAAATCAGATAGCAGCATATCTTGGTAACACCTTTTCTTGAGAGGGAAAAAAATCCCTGTTTGCTAAAAAGCTACTTTTTCAGAAAGATTGCGTGCTTAAAATGTGTCTTGGGCAGCTCTAGCAGCAAACCTACACCAAGTGCTGTGGAAGAGTAACATTTGGTTTTATGATAAAGTCACAGAATTAAACACCAAGATCCCGTCAGAAGGACTAGAATGGGTTGGTAGCCAAACCGTGATTCACTGAAATGCCTGAAAACCCCTGGTCCTAAGGTACATACAAGACAAACATAAGAAAGTGCCTCTATGGATGAATTAGTTGTGAATTCTATGTAGTTTTAAAGAGCCTTCTAGATTGGACAGTCTTCTAACACTTCTCGAATACATTTGACTGATGAGTATATCATACCTCTGCCCAAGTATCTGAGTAGGATTCATAAGTCACAGGGTTTTTAAGAGAAGATGCAGAGAAAAGACCATCATCTGGAAAGGAAAAGTCCATGGCTGCAGCGTGGAAAAATAATGGCCGCCTCAGTTCTTTGGTGCAGAGACATTACTATTGAAAATCAGCTACCTTCCTGAGATCAGCAATGTAATTTTCAGATTGAAATTTAGGAATAGAAAGACAATATGAATTATGCCTAAGCACAGGATCTGGGAGAGATTACAAACACTGTAGCTTTTAATTCTCTACACAGAAGAATAAGACAAAGACTTTAATTACCTCTGTTTGGGGTGCATTTGACATTCCTCCTCTCCCACAGCATGGTGTTGCTTGCTTGTTTTCTGGGCAAGAGTCAGATCACCTCTGCTTTCAGCAATACAATTCCCTGTGACGCTGACTGAGAAGAACTACTGTGGCTTTAAAATTAGTGTCATCTTATTTGTCTTTTCAAGTTCATTTATGTCAGTTGCCACTGGAGCCAGAGTACAATCTCTTTTTAATCATTTCTTCATTCCCCCTTGAATGGTCACAGTATAGCCAGCTAGAAACTGAGATGAAAAACTCCACTTAATTTGGTTGCCTTTCATCAGGAACTTCACTTACTACAGAGCCACTCTATTAGACTGCCAATGTCAAGGCAGCTCAAGACATTAGCTGTCAAAGTAACTCTCTGTAACCACCTGCTATTTACATGCAAAACATGCCTCCCTGTTGAGACTAAAACTGTAAACACATTTATAGGAGAAAACTACTGGCTTAAGCTGTGACAGAAACTTTTTCTTTTTTGCTTTTATGTGATCTGGAAAAAAGTTTCCTTGCTGTCAAAATGAATGCAAAAAGCCCCATTTGGGAAGAGCTCTTATTGCTTTAAATGCTTCCACAAAACTACTTTTATTTTACTTTTGCAAAAAGGTTATAATTTATTTGTCTCTTTTCACTTCTGTCTACCCCGTAGCAACTGTGATTACATACAAATAATAAAATCTGATTGTCTTGTCTTGCAGTATGACAGAAGCACTGCTTCTGCTGCAATACTAATAGCTGGTTATTTATATCTTTGTGCTAATTCAGCTCTGCTGAATGATGCTTTAGAAGGTCAACTTCTCATCCATCTGTGACTGTTTGCTACTCAACTGAACGTGAGATGTCTCTTTTCTCCAGATCCACTGAACAGCTATTGAATGAAAGATAAGCCTTTTAGTTCCTTCACTCCCAATTCATTCCTTCATCCTCAAGGCACATTAAAAAATAAGAGCTATTCCACTAGTATGGTGAGACTGTGGCCTAAAACTCTTGACAGTATTAATACCTTTTGGTGATGCGTGGTCTAGAGATATTTGCTAACACCATATGGATGTGGGTAGATATTCTGTCACAACTTCTGCTGGTGAAACTGGTTCAGTAGTGTAACTTGATTAAGCAGATGTCCAGTTCAGAGGCCATTTAATGTTTTAAGTTCCTACTTATGACAGTAGCACAAATAAGGTAGTGGCATAACTGAAAAGTTGCAGAACTAAGCAGAGAGCAAACACAGACCTACTAGCTTTTGCAAACAAATGATTTTATTTTTTTTTGAGAGGAACTGCTACAGTGTATCTATAGGTATTGGTAGTCATCTAACTGTGTAAGAAAGTTCATTATTCAGGAATTTCAAGATCTTCTGCTCCTGATATGAGAATTACAGAGGTATATTAGAAAGGCAGTAGTCACCACATTGGCATCAGACGGAATCTCATCAAGATTAAATTTATTCCAGTACATTTAGAAATTAATTATTGCCACAGAAATGGTATGCCAGCCTAATAATTTTACTTGTTGATACAGAGCCCAGAACTCTTGGTTATGTCAGGCTAAGTTGGTAGTTTTAACGTAACAACTCTCTGAGCTTCTCATCTTTTATTCCTTATGTATTCTGAATTTCTATGACTCCTTGAGATTGAAAGGGGACATGGGGAAGAGTGTATGACTGCATTACTGGCAAGAAATCTGTGTATGGAATCCCAAGCAGGCAACTTCTTACAAAACTGAGGATATTTCAACTATGCAGAACTCAGTTTGTGCAGAAAGATAGATTAGGTGACCTATTAGGAGTTTTTCCATTTCTGATTTTATGCTTCTGAGAATACAATGCTTGCCACCGATGCCTGAAAGTCATTATTCCAATGTTCCTTTTCTGCTGATGAGAGGAACGCCCCTCAGAGATTTCTACACTTTCTTGGCGTCTAAGAGATGGCAAATTAGGCAGGGAAAATGGGAGTAAGTTAAAGGATATTATAATGCCTAAATGGAAAAATAATGGACTCCCATATCAGAATATCCCATCTACCTGCGAAAAACCTGAAAGGTTATTTTGATACAACTCTTTTGACTCATTTTCCTCCTGTGTGTATTACGAGTAGAAAATGAAAACGATAAAACAAATTTGAAAGTGTGTAAATAAAATAGCAAACAGTAAATTAAAACAATCAGTTCTGGAAGTGCTGCTGCTGCACATATGTTTCCTGCTAGCTGCTGCTGCCCCAGTCCGCAGGAGAAAGTTGTCTGTGTTGGGAGTGAGAAGGCAGACTGTCCAGGGTGATTGCATCACAGCTACTCTCTTCTTTGGTGGAAATCATGCAGCACCTGTAAATGGCTGCAACAGCAGACTGCAAATTTGGGACTACCCCCAGCAAATTATACAAAGGGCTTACTGCGTAATGAAGCAACAGACAGTACGAATTTAGTCAAGGCTAAATAAGAATGACAGGCCTGAGCCCTCCAAATAATAGTCTGAATACAGGCAATTGGATGTTGAAAACATTACCATTTCTTTCCAGTTATATCTTTAAAGCAAAATGCAGGAGGTGTTTTTTTCTGATTTTGTGAACAGAAGACAAAAAAACAAATGCTTTTTGTAGCGCTGAGGTTGCATATATTATATATTGTACCATCTCTTAGCAAGGAGAAAGCTAAATGCAGAAAAAACCCTAAAGCTAGAGATGCTCAAGGTTCCTTAGAATATGATGTGAAAACAGAAAAAGTGTTCTTTGGGGGAAAAAGCTTTCCAGGGGTATTTTGGAACAGCTTTCAGACTTGTACTGGAGCTAGCTATGGAGGAGAGACTGCAACAGTATGTACTGTACACATACAGCATGGAAATACTGATCGGTTTCATTGCTATAATGGAGATACTTCAGTCATATCATTCTGTTAAAATAATTACTTAGAAGAACTTTCAAGAACACAAACTTGGAGTATCACAGTAGAGGCTGAGGTCTATTATATGTAGCCTATATATTTATTAATAAGGATTTAAAGGGATCTTCTCAGCTGTTCTAAAATAATGGAGTGCTGCTGCTCTGCAGCACCTGATTCACACCCTACAGCTTTTCATCCTCATAGTAACCGTAGCTATAAAGTTGTAGCCTGTGACT
The DNA here is from genome assembly GCA_035590275.1 of Ibycter americanus. NCBI lineage: Eukaryota > Metazoa > Chordata > Aves > Falconiformes > Falconidae > Ibycter > Ibycter americanus. The sequence continues at coordinate 19,139,392 of JAVJGI010000037.1, forward strand.
GTGTGAGTTTAACCTAGATATCCCTAGAATCAAAGACAGGCCACATAGTTGCAGCTGAGATTGTGTCTCTGACAAAGGCTAGGACTTCAGGAAACTTTACATAACAGGACTTTTTAAAAATTATTTTTTAATTCTTAATTAGATATTACTTTAAACAAGCAGACACTTGAACAGTTACCTAATGTTCCAAAATAATTACTGACATGAGGTGAGGACTCTTTTCATGTCCTCTTTACCAGAAGGCATTCCACAGAGAATTAGTTCAATGTTTTGGGCTTCCTGCAATCTCCTTTCCCAATAATTAGTTCAATTAGAACACAAATTCATCTTTTAACTCTAGTTCCTTATTGTAGAGGATTTGTATGACATAGCTTCACTACGGTTCATAATTTTTATAACAGCTTCAGAGCTATTTATGGTGCAACATAAAACAACAAAGGCTTTTGATTACTAGCCTTTGATAGACACTGGATAAGTTGGCAAACAGATGGACTGGGAGATGATAAAAAAGATCAACCTTAAATATGGCTTGCTACAGTGGGAAAACAAAACTTAGGCAGATACTTAAATCCTGATTAAACGTATATTTTCTGGGCTCCTGAATTGAAGATTTTCTTAGGTAAAAAAACATTTATTGACCTTACTAGTTAAAAAGATGCAGTCTCTGTATTACAGTGACTGGGACTGGTTCTTTTGTGTTGGGTTTGTATCAGCATCTTATGCTGATTTTTATACAAAAGCACATGACAATAGTTCTTGGAGATGTGGAGAACACCCAGAAAGTAACAGGATTTGGGTAGCTTTTCTGTGTCACAGTTTGGAGTTGGGGAAGGAGCCTCAGTGATTCAGGCTTCCAGACTAACTCCAGCCAAAGGGTGCCTCAAGGATGAGTCAACACAGGGAAGTATAGCACAGAAGCCAATATTAAAATCATTACTGAAAAAATAATCCCATGTAATAGCAGAGTGCTTGGTGCTAGATTGAGAAACTGTAAATAGACCAGTGAGGGTATCACAGTTTACACCAGTTTGAACTGAGTTCTTTGATAATGATTTCAAACTATCTAAAATACTGCATAAATCTAATAATCATTAGGGCAATCTATAACTTTTCAAGTGATAAATAACAGTGTTTATTCAGAAAGTATATTACTAATATTGATGCAGATATACATGCCTATGTTATCATTGTGCAACTGTTGTTTTTTTCTATATAGCTGTAAATTTACGCTACCAGAGAGTTAACAAGGATCTTTTGGGTTTTTTTTCTGCCACTTTCCTCCATTGCAAATTTGGAATAGTACATTGAGTAATTAGAACTACAGTGTGAGAATGGGGACAAACTTCAAGATTTTCATGACCTCCTTTACCTCTTGTATGCTTATAGTAGTTCCAGATCAGTTACATTTTCTTTCAGTTATTAATTTATCCACATTTCAGATCATAGTTCACTGGAGAGAGCAGTAGCTGAAGGATCTCTCCTTGGGAGTGATGGGCTTGTAATGAACCGTTGTCGTCTCCTGTAATGAATCGTTGCCTTCTTCCTAAGCTGAGAGTTGATGACAGGAAAGGTAAAAAGCACAGGTTTTATGAAGGGAGGTAATAGTGAACAGTGGAATTGCTACTTCTTGTCTGGACATTATTTTCCTCCTGGGCTATTTTCATCCTGAAGGGCTGAGTTACTCAGAAAACAGGTTCTTTTAAAGGTACCAGTATTTCAATGTGCAATTAAGCCAAAGGATAATTATGCATTCTAGCTCTGAAGTTAAAAGCCAGAGGTTTTGTGCCCATTCATATTCTATGCATATGGGCTTCGACTTTCATGAAAGTTAGATTGCCTCCTTGCGTGAACACTAAATTCAACTTAAAGAAGAAAACTAAATCAAGTGATCAGTAGTTTAAGTGAACTGTTAAATTTCAATCCTGACTTTAATTAAGGGGTTATTATGTTTCTAAGTACCTGAAAATTTAGCTTCTATACGCTAAATGCATATTAAAGGATAATTCTTAAAAATTACTAATACAATTTTGAAGAATAGATTAAAATTTAATATACATGCTTATATTAATATTTTGGTATGTGATTAGAATTTGTCGGTAAAACTAGCTTTTAATGATCCTTTTTGAACATTTCTTCTTACGATGCTGTCCTTTGTAATACTGTATAATGAATAAATTCAGAAGCATCTGTGAATTTTTGCTTCGTGTACTTGACATGATTCTGGCCTTTTAACTTTTAAAACATTTCTCCAATTAAGCTGTTCAAGCCCTTAAGGCTGTCCACAGCTGCTGCAAATTGATTGCTCCCATGATGATATTTAGAATCCCTTGCTGAAACATGAGAGGGCAAACCCCCAGCATTTTTTAGTATCCCTTTTTTATCCTTTTGGACTTCCTGCTCATTTTTAAAGGTAATCTGAAAGTTTCATTTCTCCCTTTTTTGCTCTTCATCATCTCCCCCTATACTGATCATCTTGAAAATGTTTATTTCTGAAGGCCGTTTTATCCAGGGTTAATCCTTAAAAACGTCCTGTGTAGTACCTTTACTTAGAAGACATCTGAAGTGTAAACGAGAAGGCCTGAAAAATAACTGAGAAATAGAGTTGTAGCTGTAGGCATGCAGTAGTGTAAAATGATAAGGTTGTTTATGTTCAAATGTTTGCCCATTTTAGGAGCTGAGGTATTAGCAAGCAGTGACCCATGTGGAATTACTCATTATTGGAGAAGTCGAGCATAGCCTGGGAGCTGAGCACCACTTAACTGTGGGAATTCCCATTGAGATTTAACTGATGGAGAGGCCTGGTACTGGTCTTCTAGATGGGAGTCAGCTCTTCACCTCATCAAAAAAGTATTTCTCACTGCTGTAGCTTTACTTCTAATGCTTTGCTATAGAGTATCCTTGTATTTGATCCAGAGGGTTATGAAAAAATTTGGACGGTACTTGTTTAGTTTCTGGATACACCTATACATCAGGACATGTGCATACATGACCTGGCTTTTATCTAGATAGCTTGTGTAACGCATCCAATGAAGATATTGTGGCATAAATTTCAGCATTAAATCCACTATTGTAGGTCTCTTCAGGCCCATAAAATGAAAACCTTGTGTACTCACAACAGGTTAATTAGGTTGAAGATAACATATATATGTATACACATACACACACATATATCTATGTATGACATGCACCATTATGGCAGTGTCGCATAACACAGTGGACACAGAACTGAGATTTTTAATTTTGCTAGTTACATGCTTTCTGCTTGGATGGTATGTTGGTTTAGCTAGGTCGTATCATACCTTTTCTGGTTTTTTGATTGGATGCCTTTTTTTAATACAAAATCAAAAGATTGCAAGTAGGTCCTTATTACAGAAATTTCATCCTGATTGTTTGGAAGGATGGTCAAATCTCCAAAAATTACTGATTTTCTGAAGTTAACAAACAGCCAAAAATATAAAGAAACTGTGTTGCTTTACAAACAAAGAAAAATCTTAAGTAGTTAAAGCTAAATACGCCCAGCTCCTAACATGGTTGTAAGTTTCCGTATTTTGCCTGAACATTGATCAAGTGCAGATCCTCATTAATGGAAAAGTTAAGGAAAAGTTACAGTCATAACCAGTCACACTACAGATGGAATGCTGATAGATCTCCGCAGTCATTAATATATTTGTATGGGTTTATATCTCAAGCTTTTAAAAATATTTCTTGTAGCTTCCATAAGAACCTGTTAGTCACTGTGAATTTAAAAATTTGTTTTTCCTCAGACCATTGTGCAATTGTTTTGAGATTAAGTATTGCATTATGCTTTTTTGGTATACTGGGATTTCAGATTAGTGTCTAAACGTTGATAAGGTTTTACTGTTGCTGGAAGCTCACATTTGGCCAATGAACCTGTTACTTACAACAGTGTATATGAAAGCAGTGACTCTGAATTGGCAAGCAAGAGAAATAAAGATGTTATGGTACTATTTAGTTTGGCATTTAGTCTTGATCCTCTCATTAACCACTGAAATCTCCTACTCCAGTAAACGCAGGGAAGTCCCCTCCCCTCTAAGCACTTTATTTGATAAAGGTTAAAATATAATTCCTTAAGCAGAATTTCCAATATCATTATTTTGACATTAAATCATTATGCTTACATGACTTTTATTTGCACACTGTTATTGATGGACATTTAATACTAAATTTCAACCTGCAATGAAGTAAATTCCAGACAGGCAGCCAATTAGGTAACACAATGATTAAGTTTCTGCTGTCAGGAGCACCATTGCTCTTTTAAAGAGTGTGCATGGTTTAACTTCATCTCATCTAATTGTTATCAGCGAGCTGCCATTGGTTAATTAAAACCCTTGCCCATCAAAATAGCAACAGTCTAATGACTTTATATAAAGGTCTGCTTCTAAGGGACTTTGTTGCTCATGGTAGGCACAAATTAGAATGAATTGTTCTGAAATAATTTTTTTTTTTTAGTTACTACATTTTATCATAATTTTAAAAACTGTAAGTTTGAATCTAATTTGCTTCCTGACTTACATTTAACATTTATATGAGGAACAAAGGAAAGAAGTTTTGCTAGTAATAGCCTGGCTCTTTAGCTCTTTAGTGTCTTGTTTTTGTTTGTTGTTTGTTTTAAGGTGAGGTGAATTGCTGCTTCTCCAAATGATCATTATGCCTGCTAAGCTCATTGTCATATTTATTTGTATTTTCAATCGTACATGCTAATTTTCTGACAGTTTTTGATAGCACTAACTTTAAAAGAATTTGGCATTATTCTCTGAGTTTGTGAGCTTTTTTGAATGATGAATGAAAAATGCAAATAAGTTCATGTGGATATTTACAAAATAAAAAAAAATAGTTCACATATGCCTTGTTTTAAATAACAGAACAGTTGAGCAAATCTTGTCCTCCAAAAATGTAACATCTTAATTCAACTTCAGGCACTCATTATTAAAATTTTCTTTAGCTATTGTATCTTTGCTACTTTGCTGCCTACAAAGGAAATGTTCCTATATGGTTTAAGCTGACTAAAAGATAAATTATACAAATGTGTATTGCACATTTAGTATAATTTTTAACACAGTCGGAAAAAGTTAGTATTGAACAACACAACATAAGAGGGTGTCTCTCCAAACTTCTGCCTTAAAATGCAACCTGTAGACAGAGAAAACTAACTGAATGTATTAGAAATATTTACATAAAGTCTCTTGGCACAAATAGCAGCAATGTGTAATTATCTCCTTGTTATGCTCTGTTCACTGATTAGCATTGAAGGGGAGGGACTAGGATAGAATAGACATAGCAGGAAGGCAGCCAGCACATTAGCTGCCACTTGTGTATACATAACTTTTAATAAATCAAATTGGCAAAGTATCAGCTGGCACTTAGTTACTGTGTGTGTTGTGCAGTAGTATTATACAAAATGTAATTTTTTTTGACATAATCAATAATTATTATTGGAGACATCACAATTAAACCGTTAGAAGCAAGTTATTAAACTCTGTTGATGGTGTTTTCTGTGAGAGGTAATGAACTGTGCATGCTAGAATTAATCTTACTGGTTTCCGCTGAATTTGACTCCAAAGCCACTTCAAGCAAGACATCACCTGACAGCAAGGTTAGAAGCTTTTATCATTATGACAGACTAACAATCATGGCTGTGTCCTGAAGGCATAATATTTTTTCTCTCCAGCTTTTGTGTAAAACTAAGCGAATACCCAAACATGCCATGCAGTGCTTATTTATGTTAGTAAGCAATTAGTTTTCCACTGTCTTAAAAAACTTAGTACATAAAAACAAATAGCAAAGAGCATATCCATTATAACTAAGTTTACACACCTTTGAACCTTTTCCTATTCTAATGAGGAACTCTGTTTAGTCCCAGTAGTTTGGATTTTCATCTTCTCAGCACTGAAATTTCTCTTTTGAAGCTTGACATTGATAACCAGAACTCATTGGTATTGCTCCTTCGTTATAGCCTTGTTTACTCTGTCTATCTCAACACTGCACAAGTTATACTTGCAAATACTATAAATCCATGCAGGAGCAAAGGCCATTACAGATTCTGATAATCCTGAATAAGGGCATCTTTCTTGGGAGTGGGCAACAGAAACTAATGTCAACAATTCAAGGTCATTCTCTGGACCAGCAGGAATTGGGATGCCGTGAACCTACATTTATTTTGCAGTGTGAGGTGGAGTACATTCTCTAGTCAAAAAGAAGCTCTGTACGTGCCTGTGTATATATGTATATCATAGAATTGGAAAATAATTCAGTTTGGGAAGAGATCCCTGGAGGTTCGCTAGTCTAATACCCTGCTCAAAGCAAGGCTAACTTCTAAGTTCAGGTTGGTGAGTTTTGGTTTTAGGTTTGTATTCCTGTAAAACTTGGGTTTCGAAGGCGTGAATGCAATGGATTGAACAAAAGGAGCAAACAGAAAATAAGTAGGTTTAAAAAAAAAAAGAAAAAAAAGAGGGAGGTTGCCTTTCCAAAAATTATAAGGAAAAATCAAATGAAGGGAGAAAAGAGAACAGTCAACAGAGTAGGAATGGGTAAAATTGCTCTCCCAAAATTCAGCCTAAAGGCTTTTCTGGCAGCAGCATCCTCATCAGACAGTGGAGGAGGAGTGAGGGTAGCTGAGGAGAGCAATGTGTAACTGCATGCAGTTTTCGCTTGACTGAAAAACAGCAGATGAAATCTGAATTTATGTTGTTGTGGAAGATGCCATGAATTGGCAGAGTGTTCTTTTTATTTATGATAGTTTTGCTGTCTTTCTGTGGTGGATTGTCCATGGCTAGCTGCCAGATGCCCACCCAGCCGCTCTCTCACTCCCCTCCTCAACAGGGCAGGGGGAGAAGGTAAGACGAAAAAGCTCATGAGTTGAGATAAAGACAGGGAGATCGCTTACCAGTGACCATCATGGGCAAAACAAAGTCAACTTGCAGAAAATTGATGTAATTCATTGCCAAGTTAGAATGGATGGTGAGAAACCAAGACAAAAACTGAAGCGGCTCTCCCCCAGACTGGCTGGGCCTGGCGGGGCTGGCCCCCTGTGCCACGGCCCCGGCCTCTCCTCATCGGCCGCCCCGGCTGCCACCTGCACACCTGCACCCACAATGGTAAAAGCTAGTCAGTTAATTAGTACTGTTCTCTTTAACAATAACTGTTAATTAGGCTTGTCAAAACCAGTTTTGAGGCCAAGATTTAAAAAAATGTGTGCTGAAACCTTTCCTTTGATGATAGTTCTAGTACAGAAAGTGTCAGTAGACAGCTTCACAGCAGCAGGTGTCGGTCAAGTAAGGTTGTGGACGGGTTCCCCGGGGTGCAGGGCTGAGCTCGAGTTGTGCACATGACAAATCTGTGGTCTCAGGTGCTGCTTTTATTAGACTTAGCATTTTGGGGCACAGCATAAAATTCACACTTGCCTTTCAAGTAAGCAGTAGAGGAGAAACAGGAACCATGTTCCTTCTTCAGAGTGTGGTGATGGGTCTGGAAAGTTGTTCATGTTCTCTCTGGTAGTTTTTGAAGGATGAAAAAAATTATCAAGGTGGAAGACGTTGCAGATGCTACAGAACTTGTGCTTTCAGAAGGAAAGAGTGAGGGACCCCAGATTTTTGCTTTTCAGCTACTCTGTCCCAGGGCAGAAGAAAAAGTCTTATTAGAAAGTGTATCCCCTTCATCCCCATCTACATCCAAATCAATGCACTACTTACAAAAAGGTATCACAACCCAATGGCCGTTTATTCATTTGGAGAACATGAAGAACTTCCGAGTTGGATGTAGTGCTTTTAAATGTTGTTAGATCATATTCTTAGAGAAAAAAAAAAAAGTTTCCAATATTGGGAAAGCATATTCACCATGAGTAAAACAAATATATGTGCTAATCTGCTTCAAAGTCTTGCTGAGAGTAGTGTTTCTGAATGCAAAGGGAAGCTGGTGTTTCTGCCTGGAATATTCAGTCTGTACACCCAATTAGGGCTTACAGAGGCAATTAAGGCTGTAACTATACTAATGGAGAAGAAGCAGAGTTGTTTTTGCATGCCACTCCACTTTAATTAAATATCTTCCACTTCTTTGCAATGTTAATTTGTGCCAGTTGTGATGGGGATACTAGATAAGTAGATATTAGGTTGAAATTACTGACTCATTTCACGTTTTAAGCTGAGCAGATGTATGACAGCAGCCATGGATTTTGGGATATTCTTAATTTTTGCAATATATGACCCCTTAGTCCAAAGGTAAGTAGATTTTTGTTCTTATTATTTTCTTTATTTCTTCTCTTCACATTTTTTAATTACTATTAGTCTCAAATGAAATGACAGATTGTTTTCTATAGATACATAGACAACCCTGTGTTGGCTTAAAAATGGAAGTTTTTATTTACGCCCTGCTCCCCCTGTAACCATCTGAACAGCCTACTGTACAAAATAATTAAAAACTGAGCTTTGCCATTTCTCTTTCGGAAGAGCTCCTGTCATTTTTAAACCCCTTCTAAACATCTGTCCTACCATTGCTCTCTTGTCAGAACATTTAGAAAATTTGTGATGTATTTTTCCTACTATTGACAATGCAGGCAAAAACACATCAACACCTTACTGGGTTATATGCTGCTTCTGCAGTGACAATTATCTGAGAATAACGTGGTAATTATGTGACAAATGCCCTTGTACATAGTGAGGGTACATAGTGAGGGGGAGATCTGTTATTCTCCAGTGATATGGTTGAATGCACCTCAGTATAACTCTGGTTCCTTCTGAAAAGATTTTCTTTTAAACAAAAATGTATGTGTTGCTACATAGTAACTTCTTATTAAATTTGTGAATTTATGATAGTTTTAGGTAGCATACACTTGACTGTCTTTCAGTCTTTGTTTTTTGAAGGAGTGCCAAGCACCCAGATTTCCCATTGAAGTCCTTTTGAAAACTCCACCTTGTGTTTTACCACATCTCCGTAAAATAGGGAAATTAGCCTATGAAATATAAATGAGTGACTGAGGTTAGAATCACAGAGAGGGTCTTAGCTATTCTGCAAGTATATTGTAGGTAAGGGGGAAAAAAGAATAAAGAGAAAAAAAATATTAGAATGGACTCAGACCTCTGGTGACAGATTACTTGATCAATAATATTAAAACTGTATCTCCCACATACCATTCATTGGAGATAGATTATTATTTTTTTTTTTTTTGTATTGGTTGGACAGTGCGTATTGAAGGTCAGTGGACCCATTAATTGACCTGTAGCTAATTTTGAAATATCCAAGAAAATATCTACTTCAGTATTATACAGGGTCCTTGTATCATCAGGCATTTCCAGGTTCACAGGCTTAGAAGTCGTCCTTCCTTCTGAATAATTTATTTACTGCTAAAAAAAAAGTGCAAACCTGCATTTTTAAGTCCTCTTCATCTCATTTGTCGTGAAATAAAATGCACTTTAGGTTTGCTAGTTACAAATAATTTTAAAATTTGTGAATATTGCTTTTTCTGAAATTTGTACAAGGTATCCTATGTAATATATCATCTTCTTTCTCATTCATTTCTCATTCCCTTGAATGATTTGATCAGAAGTTAATAGATGTACCTGTTTCATTCTGGAGATCAAACACACTGAGTCGTATCCTCTCTGGATCTTGCTGGTTCCTACTAAAAACTTTCTAACATTAGTGACCAAGAGATACCCTTTGCTAAGCCCCGTTTTTTTATTTGCTTGGATGGCTTTTGGATATGAAATCCCAACACAATCTCTGAAGGCAACAAGATCTTTGGGGATGAGATGAAGTTATATTGTCTGGCTGTGCCTAGCAGCATTTCAGAATGGCCACATCTTATGTGCTTCTAATGGCCAAAGCTCCTGGAGTCAAATGATGGAAGATTAGATTTTCAAACAGGCTGACTTTCTAGACTCTTCTACTAGCTTCAAAAAGTTTGAGGTATGACTACCATTCACCCTAAATTAAAAGGATACTTGTCATCTTTCCTTTTTGGCTGCCTAAATGATGATAGCTGGTCTTAATGAGATTTAAGTTTCCTTTTTTCTGTGATTTCATGTAGGAAACCTCTGCTTCCTTCTTTGAATCCCGAAAAGGTGTTGTCGTTTTCTTTCATTCCTCTTTTTTGAGTAAGCTAACAGTTCAACACTTGATTTTAATCTGCAATCAACCAGAAATTGAATTTTAGAAAAAAATATCCATTCTATTCTCAGAGGCATAAGTATTAGTTCTGTTCATCCAATCAACTGGTTTAGTACAACACCAAGTAACCTAACTAATGAATAAGTATCATGGAAAATTTGCCAGATCTTAAGAACAAATGAAGGAGCACTGCCTTTCTTGGATGGAAAAAGAAAAGAGATTCAGTTAGGTAAACACGCAGGCAATGAGTGCAGAAGAGAACAACACTGAAACCACTGAAACAAAGGTTTGTTGTGAGCTGCAAATTAATATTTTGGTAATATTTTAAATCTAACATGAAAGGATTTTTTTTTTCTTTTAAAATTATGTGGTGTTGTTAACCAGCAGCTATTTCCTACAATATAGAAAATAGTTTGGATTAATTCTGAGGCTCATCAGGCTCGACAGTATTTGTTTAAACACCTATAGCTACAACATTCTGGAGTCACCCTTAGAACTTACGCTAATACACGTCTACTTATCTATGTATATTAACATGCATACATACATATAGATGTTTAAATGTGTTATATCTCAGTTTTTATACATCAGTGCATATACATGGTACATACGCACAATGTATGTGTCTCATGCCTGACACACATGTTAGCTTAAAATAAAACAGAAGTCTGCATTTATTGTTTACTTCCACAGACTGTCTTTCAATTAACTGTTCTTTTAACTGAAAAAGTAGGTAACGTATATTATCTCCAGCTGTACTAAACTATTACTGTGGTTTTTGTTTTCTTAAGTAAAAGTACATTAGTGTTCCTTCTTGTGGAATTTATACTATGATTTACTTCAGGAATATTTGATCTTCACAGGATTTTACAGTACTCAAATGTGCGTTTTGGAGAGTAAATGCTTTCATTTCTACCGGACATTCAAAAAGTAACTGTATGTGGCCAGCTGTTACACTACAAAAATCATGCAGGACAGATGTTTGTTAAAATAACTAGGATTAGAATAGGTACAGTGCAACCTTCTTATTTTCTCAATAGAATTAGGTCATAGAAAAAGAACTTACACTGATTAAATATTTTTAAAGTCGATACTTGCACATTAGAAGCAATAGCAATGGTCAGCAAAATTGTCTGATAATCTTTAGTGCCTTAGTAAGGATTAATGCTGCTCAAGCCAAAAAGTAAAAACAATTAAAAAGAAGTTGTATTAATAGTGATGTGTGCTGACATGACGCTGGTGCAGATTTTCTGGAAGTTGCAATCTATTTGTTTTTGTTCCTTCTGCTCCGTGTGAAAAGTGTAGCTTTGTGTTTATTCCTCAAATATTACCTTATTTTAAAAAGTGATTGTCAGCAACATAGATGCAATGAAAGAGCCCACTAAATTACAGTCTGAAAAATGTCGTCATCCATGTTTTGTTCACTTAAAAGTGTGCTTTTGTGTTGCAAATGTGCTACAGTAATTTTCTTTCATTTGAGCTATTATAATAGCATAAGTCATCTCACTTATAAGCTTAGTTCCACTAACTATGGTGTTGCAGTAACAAACTCTTTTCCACTGTAACAGCAATTCAGCTACTTGTATAACCATATAGCCAGAATTTACCCCAGCTTATGCTGATCACTGTAGCTGAAAAAAAGAAGAAAAAAAATAAATCTGTGCCTCAGAGTGTTTGCCTTAGATTTTTCTTTTTTTTCCATGGGATCGGAGTTTATGATGAAGGGACTAGCACATGTTCAAGTGATATGCAAGAGAAAGTCTTTGAAGAATCAAAAAAATACTGAAATTTAATTTCTACAATCTCACTTCTTATGTAAAACCCCTTTAACGTTTTTGTAATAGTCTTCTCTAGGGTTTGAATAGGAATCTATAAAACTTTGTAAACACATGCAATTTAATAGAAAAATTCTCTATCTGTTGTAAAATTCTTGAGACTGCTTTAAAATTTGTATATATAAGTTATAGTTTGCAAATTAAATTTTATAGACATCTTCAATAAGGATAAATTTCAGATTAAAATGAAATAAAAGTCACTGCTCTTGCATTTTACCACAGTGTGTTGTGGGGATTTTTGTTGTCTATAAAATTTATAGAGCATTACAGGGAAGGTGGGTCTCAGTATAGTATTTAGTACAGACAAAACAATTTTTTCCAAGGAAATCATTCTAAGATGAAGTTTGGTAAGAGCATTCATATATCTGTATTTTTTTCTCACAGATTCAGGGGAAGCTATTATTTCTGAGAAAAATCTGCAAACAAGCTCTTTCTGGAGACCAGTGTGTAGAAGTTCTCCATGAAGAGCAAGCAGTGAGTAAGTTGCTGCAAATATCACTTTTGCCAAAAGTTTGTAGCATGTACAATTTATCAGGACAACACTGATCAGTAGATGCCTGCCACAAAACTTCAGTGTGTAGTTTGCTAATTAAAAGCATGAAGTAAAACACATGGTTGGAAAGCCATTATAAATAATTTTATGTTTTGAACTGTGATCCCAGTCTAACATACGAAATTAAATATGTGCTGCCTATTTTGATTGTTTTATTCTTCTTAATAGCATTACCGCAATAACTGAACGTGTAGGACTCTACAATGAATTTGAAGTGTGACTCTGGAAAATGTGAAGCAGCATATGGGAATAGAAGGGTATAATTTGCTGGTTTATACAAATGACTTAAATACTGTGGCTACTTCAGCTCTTAAAATGGTATCCTTAGAGCTGGATATTGGCATTGGTATTACAAATTTAAAATCATTGATCAAGCTCTGTACAGGTTATGTGGGATGCTCTGCTTGGCCACTATTATTTGCAAAAAGAGAACACATTAATTTGGCCAAATAGCTTTTCTTGTTTGTGTGTTTAACTGCAATGCTAAGCACAATGACACTGTGTTCGGATGGAGTTGTCATGTAGTACCTCATTTAGCCACAGAAGATAAGAGAGATTTGAAGTAAATAGCAATAGGAGTGTCACCAGGAGTGTCCCAGTGTCACTGGGAAATAAACTAGGGATAAGTGAGGAGGAAAACCTGATATGGCTGTGCTGCTAGTCAATTTAGAGTGATGTGCCATGTGAAGGGAGCATAATAAGCAGCCTGGGCCAGGAAGCTTCTGCAGGCATTAGCAGCAATTAAGTTGGGGGTGTGCAGCCCTGATGTTCCTCATTGCCAGTCTGCAGTGAGGAGCATTTTTGATGGGCAGGGCTTGCAAGCCCATGGGAAATTTTTCAGAGAGGACAAAAGACACTTGTTAAAGGATTTTTCAAGTCACTCTACCACTGTTTGTGGGTGAAATTTTTTTGCTTCAATGACAGTTTCTTTGGTCTCCCCAGTAATATGGAACAAGGAACCAACACACTGATAAAACTGCAATGCAGTGTGCTTTCCTTCGCACCACCAAGGCCTTCACTTACTCATTGAAGTGTTGTCCTACATGTTTCCACTTCTAACGGGATAGGGTTGTGGCTGATTTCATTCACTGCTGTTAATAGATTGTGCTCGCCTTTTTTTTTTTTTTTCTTTTTCTTTTCCTTTTCCTCTTATATTAACTCATAATGGTGAAAATCAGGACTCCACGAGCTAATTAGTAACAAGATCAAGCGTAGTAATAACTGCCAAGTGCATTTAGTTACATCTGTTTTAGTGATTCTCATGATCTTCAGAAAAGCCATTTGCACATCTTTTCTGATGCTGTTCTTACAAAGCACTATGACAATTAATTCATCAGATGTGTTTTGACAAGACTTTTGTAACCTTTTTATAGATAACCATTTTTTTAAGTAGCCTACATTTTCAAGTATCAAAAGTACTAATGAAAACATACCAGGTAACTCATATAGTGGAAAGTGATGAGCTGTGATCCTCATTTCCATGTATATAAAAGTAGAAAATACTGTACACACTCATACAGAACAAAGGAACCATATCAGTATAGATCCCATCCTCTCTGAACACAGAATAGCTTGCATTAACTTGGCTTAATTTGTGAGTAATAGAAGCTTGCAATGTTTCTCGGTCTACCTGTGGAAGTCACTGCATTTCTGAAATATGCAGTGTGTTGGGGGGAGAATGCATGCAAGTAGAACTGGGCTTCCCTCCTACAGAATGGTTTTTTTTATGTGAGTGGGATGTATGAGGCTCAGAAAATTAATGGTCAGGTCACAAAGCTGTTCCAGCCTTCAGGCTCTAGTAATTGATGGCAACTCCTGTGCAGGGTGCTGAGGACATATAGTCATTGAAAGCATTCAGTCAGTAGTGTTTCCACTCTCCTGCTTTTTCTGCAGCCTTTTCTCTCTTACTGGTACAGAGACTCTAGTTGCACCCGATGTTCTCTGCTGCCCTGCAGTCTTCTGAGATGAGGCATGCAGTAGAGCCAAGGTCATCATATGAGAGAATGTAGCCACTCTGAAGATATTTTTTGCTCAGCACAGAGAGGGAGATGATATTACCTGCTCACAGATAAAATTGGACTCCCTCACATCACTGCTGCATTTCATCCTCAGCTGAATAGTTTCCTAGTGTTTGTCATAAGAAAACACTCTTCTTATGCATGTAATTTCAAGCTGATTTGTTATTTATCAATGGATAGTTACACTAATATATGCTATTATAGTTAGTATGTAATTTATGTACATATAGAACATAATAACTATCGAAGTAGAATCTCTTTCATTAAGCTAGTACAAGGTGGAAAGTCTTGAACCATGATAATTTTGTTGAACATCTGTCTGGACCACAAAAATAACAAATCGTAAGAATAGAAAGCTGTGTTACATAGTCTGTGAAGTTTGCCTACTATGTCTCGTGTCACCATCATGGTTTTATCCCTTAGTTAGCAAAAGATACTGCTTGTGCTCAGACTGTTGCATTAGCAACTCCCAGTCTGGACCATGAAGCTTAGTAAAATAACACCCTCTTAGCCTTCGAGAAATCTCAGTCTATGTTGCAGTAAAATGTACTGTGAGAGTTTTAGGGATCTATAATAATAAATCACATTGAAAACTATTTTGTTTCTCAAAAAAACCTAGTCAGTTTTAATCATAGACAATATTTAATAATAAAATAATACTACTTCATGTACAAGTAAGAAAGTCAGTCTATATCAAACTTACTGAGAGTGGGTGCCATTGTTTTCTCCCCCATTTTCTCAGGGGAGTCCATGCCTTGTCTTATATAGTGGAAAATTGCATTTTCTGTTTAATCTTAACAAAAGGCAGAACCAAACACAGAAGCTAACAGATCTGTTTGCAACCAGAGCTTACTGTATTTAAAGGTTGGTTTGAATTCCATTGAAAGTGTTTTCTGAATAACATAATAGTTGACTTAAAAGATTAAGGATAGCGGACTTGTATTTACTGTAATCCCTGGATTTTGACATTAAGGCCAAAGAAATTTTGTTGTAAAATAAAAGTGAGTGCATACAAAGTTGCATATTCTCACTCATGGTGGCTGCCTTAAAGAACCACCTCGGCATGAGCCGTTCCTGTGCTAGCAGCTATGCAAGAGCACAGGCTGTCATAGCTAAACCTGCAAATCCCAGGGCTGTTGTACTGGGACCGATAACTACTTGTTTCCTAGCACATTGCTAGGCAATAGACTATATATAACGTCCCTTGAACCTGCAGATTGTAACTCAAATGACCCAATCACTTGGTGAAGGGGACCTATAAATGTGGGTGATGCAGTCTGGAAAAAAAAACAGTATGGATTTCTAATAACAAGTTGAGATGCCCGTACATGTTGGAAGGAAATTTTAAAAAGTGTGTCTGCTGAAATACTAGAGGGCATGTCAGAGAGAGCTTAATTAAATATAAATTGATTATTAGAAACTTTTCAAGGGTTAATAATTATGCCTGAAAAAAATCAATGTACAGTGTAATTAATTTGAAAGTGCTTAACAGATGCCTTAAACTGATGATACGGCACAAACAAATTGTAATTTTCATTTCAGCAGTAAAGTATGCAAAATGAACTGAATGTGTTAGGACATACAAGCCATTATGTTCTCTTTTGCTAGCACAGATTTACCTCCAAAAAACAGTGTAAAATGATTTTTTTAAAGGATTTTAAGTTCTTTTTCTCAGTCTATTCTGTGACACAAAACAAATCGGAAGACTGAGTCATTCATGCACCAGGTCTGTTGCTTAACTCTAAGTTTTGAGAATTGTTGAAAGTGTTGTTAACTAAGTGTATTTAGTTATACAAAAAAATTAAGGGGTAGTGCTCAATTTTTTGATTTGGCCTTTCCCCGACCTCATTGAAAGAAGGTGCATGAATAAAAATGCAATATTTTTATTTACAATCGGTTTATTGGAATACTACTTTTTTTTTTTTTTTTAATACAGCATAGGAATCTTTGTTGTTTTTCTTTTAATACAAAAAAATAAAAGGAAAATCAGAATGATACTAAAAAAAAAATTAGTGATGTTTTCAGTCACTGAGGGAATTCACAGTCCCTTGTTCCAGGGAAATATAAACTGCTAGCCTCCTCAGCCTTGGCCAACATATCTTTGCTATGCCTTTACTGGATATCTGTAGTCTGGGGTAAAATCTAGTTGCTTTGAATTAGAACAGGCTTTCCCTGGAAAAACTGCTTTTAATGATAGTGTTTGAAGAATCAAGATGTTCTGAAGGGAATTTTGTCTTTTCATTGAGACAGCATTTTTCAATAAAACAATTTGTGAGAATAGTGCTGACCTGATCTTGTTTCAAGCTCTATATTCTGTCTTGATTGAGGCCAAGAATTTGGAAACATCCCAAGGTTTTTAATCTCTGCTTTGCTGTCTACTGCTTGTGTCTTAGTTCATTTTAAGATGTTTCAATACATTTTAAGACTATCCCTAGTCGGGGGGAATATGTGAAATGAAGAACAATACTGAAAGATTGAAAATCCTTTTCAGCCCAGCCCCTAATGTATGTGATTTGGGGCAATTTACTGCAAAACTTTTCCTATATCTCATAAACCATACTGATACAATCATACAGAAGAAACAGATGTTAAGACTTAACAAAAAAGAAAAAAAGAAAGATTACAAATATTGATCTTAATTTTAAATGAGGTCCTAATTCGGCCACTTCTATACAGTTGAATCAGATTTTATGTTGCTTTCGGTAAGAATCCAGTAACAAGGTTTTTTTCCAAGTGGCAAATTTGTTAGCTGCTTTAAACCCAGGGAAATATCTTACCAGTGTTTTTTGCCCTGCCTTTCTGTAGCATGTAGCAGTTTTCACAGCTGACAGCAGATGACCCAGTTCTTGGCTCTCAAACTGGCTTACTTTGTACATGCCCTTCTACATGTTGATAATCTTTCCTTTGATTCCAGAAGTCAGCGACAAAGTGCAGCCTACGAGAAAGAAACCAAAGCGCAGATCCCATGTTCTTTGCAACAGCTTATCTCCATTTTGCTACCCTTACAGAAAGTCTTTTGTAGAACCTCTATGAATATGAATTGCTATTTTCCATGTATAGGGCTGCAAATACAAATACACGTTCCCCAAGGGTCAGAAAGCCACTCTATTCTATGTTATTTGTATATAATACAGTATTCAGTTTACTTCTTAATTGTTTGTGTGTGTCTGTGTGTGTAGGACATTTAGACCTTTGGGCCATTTTTCTGCTGTTGCTTGAACCTGCGTTTTTCTGGGCTCTTGAGAGATTTCACACACGTGACCATACAAGAGTTTTCTTTCAGTGGAGAAAATCATTTTGTCAGAGGTCCTGCCCAATCTAAACTAGAAATGCTCAAAATTAAGGAATCAATAAGGAATGATTTTCAAACTTTGGTAATGATTAGTGTTGACTTTTTTACTCTCTACAAGGATTTACTAGTAAGGTGAGATAAACCATTGCGTAAAACTTCTAAAGCTTCTTAAAGGTTATACTGCCAAAATTTTTATGAATATCCAAAAAATAGAAAATAATTGAAAATGGTTTCCATTCTATTTTTTGAAAATGCAGTTTTCTAAAGGTTGTGACTTCAATTTGTGGTACAATGACTATGTCTGGTTTGACAGCGTTTCAGCAATATTTGTTAGGTTTGTTTTTTGAGATTTAATAGCGAATTTGCTGTGTGGTATTGTGTTGCCATTTGGGGTATTCAGTTTGCTTGAAACTCCCATCTCACCAAGGCAGTATGTTTTGGGGCTCAGTTATGAAATGTGAAACTCTTCTGGTGGTCAAGAATTGCTTTCTGCTGCTATTGTTTTCAACAGTGGGATTCCTTATAGTAGATGCTGAGGATGCTTGGTATTGCTCATGACTGCAATTAAATTATATTTATATACCTTAAAAAAATACAAAACCTTTAGTCAGTCTTGTGAGTTTGTGACATAGCTCATGTCTCATTTTTCACCTTACCACAAAAAAAAAAAAAAAAAAAAAAGGTGATAGTTCACAGCAATATTTCAGTTAAAAACATGAGGAATGCAACAAAGTCCAATGTGAGTTGTCTTATTCTTTTTCTTAAAAAAACAGATTGGGTCACTGCCTTTTTTTTTTTTTTTTTTTCATTTGTGATGGTGAATGGTACATTCCATTGCAGAAATTGAGAGAGAAAATAGAAGATTTATTTCCTGGTTTGTGTTCTGAATTTTTTGAATTCCTTTGAATTCCAAAAGCAAATAATTACTATGAAATTTTTACTTAAAAAAGAAGAAATTAAAAGGTCTTTCTTGGAACAAAAATAATCAAAAGAATAGCACTTTTTCACTGTTGTCAGAACGATCACTGCTTTTCACAATTTTGCATTCTCTGTTGTACTAAATTCACCATATGTTTAGAGTAAGCCACTCTCTATTACTGACAGCAGTGCACCAAGATGTTTGATTTCCAAAGCAGACCTAGAAAAAAATAAGTGGTTTTGTTTTCTTTGTTTAAGGCAATGATAGTTTATTAAAAAAAAAAAAAACACAACAGCAAAACAAAAGGAAAAGAACATATTAGAATTCCAGCAAGTTGAAAGGAAAATGTTTTGTTTTGAACAGAATTGAGATTATTCCAATCTAGAAATTTGATATGAAACATTTTTCATTTCTTTTCTGAAATCATTATCTCAAATCATTTATCATAAATATCTAGGAAATGTTGGGGAAAATGATCTCAACATGTAAAAGAGGAATACAAATTTTAAATAGAAATATATTTAAATGCCAACAAAATCAATGTATATGAAGTGCTTTAGTTTCCATATCTTGACTGTGTCACTGGAAGTATTTTTTTCGTTTCTAGAGTAGCTATAGGCAAGTGAGGTATGGCAATGTTCGTGTTTAACCACCAAAGACAGAAGGTGCAAAACTAGTGTATGTTGACTCTTTGCATAATTTGCAGAGTAAATTAGAAATAATTAGGCAGATTCTCAAAAGTACTGTTTTTCATAGGCTGTGCTATTGACTTCCTCTTCATACAGGTGATGCTTCACTTATGTATTTGATGTGTCAAACATACTAAATTAACTCACATAGTAAGCAGAATCTTGCTGGGATCTTACGATACTAGACCCTGCCATGTGTTCAAGCACCTAGGAAAGGGCTGAAGGAAAATCTTTGTCAGCTTTCTATTGAAATATGTGACAGATACGTGAAAACAAACTGACCTTGTTTATACCTGCTGACTGTATTCCTGAAAACTTGTGAGAGTGTGCAAAACAGAAATATGTCAGAATTTCTATAAGACAACAATTATGCTCTGTATGGAAGCCAAAAGAATGTAAAAAATAAGGCAAAACTAAGTTTATAGTATTACTGTGGTACTTCTGTATATAGAAGACGTGAGTATTCTAAGCACCATATATTTCATATTAACTTGTGAAAGCATCAAGCAAGCAGGACACCCTTAAGTCACAGACTCCATTCTCAATTCATACGTGAAAAAAGGGAATTCTGGCCTTTCTCCTGTGTTTTTGTTTGACATTTGGTTTGCTAGACTTTTTCTGGGTAAATTTAGATTTTAGCATGTAAGTCTAAAGTAATTATGACTATTCTTTGAAGTCCTTAAACTGCCATGCAATATTTTTCTCAAAGTTTTAGTCACAGTACTAGGAAAATATGTAGTCCTCATTCTCTGTGATAGCTGGCCTATTATTATAGTGTTTGTTGGTTTAAGTTAAATATCTATTAATATGCATCATCTTTAAAACAAATATTTGTATTTTCAACCCTTCAAACACCAGATAAATGCAAAGAAATTTAAAATATTTTTCCGAGCTGACAGCTGAAGAAGAAAGAGAACCTTGAAATTTTAACTTCAGGAAAAGCTGCTTCTGAATAATGATGACTGATCCTTAATAATGTTAATTGTGTCACTTTTTTGGATATGTACTAGTAGATTCTTTGGCTGTCTGAATATTCTTAATAAATCTGTTCTAAAGGTTTTGCAGTTCTTCTAGTACAGTCTTTACTTTGAATGGGAGCTGAGTTTTTTGCGTTTGCTGAAATGAATGAAATATGTTGCAGAAACTGGTGCCCATTTCTGTGTCCGCATACCTCTGTTTTGTATGAATTCTGTTTTCTTTCTCTGATGCTGTGAAAAGACCAAGAGCATCTAATACAGTAATATTCATAGAAATAGTTTGGAAAATAGCTTCACAGAGTTTCCTCTAGTCTCACAAAATGGGCAGAGCTCAAAGTGTGATTGCAGTTCCTTTTTAGCTCATCCCCCTTGGGTAGTCTAGTGCTTGTAAGGACATTGACCTTTTACACAACTGTTGAAGAGGGAGATTAAAAGTCCTTTTCTGTCTCTACTGTTGTCCAAGTTGGGCAGAGTGTCTGCCAAAGTTTCCAAGTTCATTTTGCTGCAGTATTATCACATTTCTATTTGTATAAGTACATCTCGTTTCTTATGTATATTTCTGTGTTTTTTAAAAGTCATAAAAGCTAGTCTTTACCAATTAAATTACAGTAATTCACAAAACCACAGCTGTAATTTTGTATATGTGTCTGCAATTAAAGCGTACTATCTTAGTTACTAGGAAAGGCCTTCTTTTTCCTTTATACTTGATTTCTTGTATGTGAAGAGAATAAATATAGACTAGTTATAAGCCAAGCATTTAACAGGCAAAGTTTGCTGTCTTAAGCTAATACTGTACTTATATTATATTAGGTCTCTTCTTGTTAGAAGTGTCTGAGACAGTCTGATTTAAAATATTAAAAAGAAGATTAAAAATTAAGTAGTTTTGCATGTTTCCCTTCCTCAGGGAAACAATTTTTGTTCCACAGAAGTTCCAGATAACTGTCAGTTCCCTCTAGGCTTTCATCATCTCTGTTGCTGTTCCATTTCTGCCTCGTAGTGGTCCATATTCAAGGTGTTAGCTCACTGAAATTACCATTTACCCTGCTACATCTAAAGATACAATTCTTAACAATATTGTTGATGTTCCAGAATCTCAGTCCATTTGCCTCACAATTAATGCTGTTCACATATTAAAAAATGAAGATTTATTAAACTATTAATTTACTAAATATAAACTAATAATAATAATAAACTAAAAATAATAAACTAAAATCTACTTATAATAGATAGTATTGACCTGACAAAAAGTCTCAGTAAGGAAAAAGAAATCTTGTTTAGATATGCAGTAGTACCCAACTATATAGATAGAAAGAAGCAGGCTAGAGGAGGAAACCCAAGCAGTAAAAAAAAGATCTTGAAAGACTGAAAAAATGCTTGGAGGGGTCCCCGATACATTGTGCATTCAACTGTTTCACCCGTTACTTTCTAGAATTCAGACAAAACTATTTTTTTCCTGGAAAGAAGACACTTTCATAAAACTCACTGCCTTAAGTTTTTAGCTTCTAACTGCACTTTGCAAAGAATGGGGGGGAGACACAGAAAGGGAAAGAGAATCAACATGATCCTAACCCTATATTTGTTGCCCTTAAGGGAAGATTTTTATTCCTTTTGGTTTGTCACTCCAAGTATCATAATAGCCAATGTAATTATTTCATTTCTACCTTAGCAGACAAAAAGGAAAGTTATAATAAGTAATTAAAAAGTAAAAAAAAAAAGTTAATATTTCTGCTGTCACATATGCTTTTGCACGTGTGTATGCATAGTATGGCATTGTTTACTCAACAGGATTTTCATATAACAGTTATGTTACTGAATGCAACTCTATTTACACTTTTTTAGAAGGCTCATGACCTATCCAATATGCATGTCTACTGCTACTTACTACCAATAAACATGCATGTCTACTGTTGCCTGTATGTGTATTTTAGTCACTTCAAGATTCAGCCTTAAAGTGTTAAACTGGTAATATGTCAAATTTGATGTGCTAACTCATGATATGTTTGATTTTAATAAAAATAAAATCTATATATTAAATTTTTTGCATAATAAATGCTAACAATTATTCTTTGCAGCTAAAGTGAAACTTCTCTTTGTTACTCAGTGGAGATGAAATAATGGGATAATAAAGGCATAGTACTGGTGTATAAATGATTGATTAGTAAAGGAAAAAAAAAGACAAAATACAGACTTGAAAGGTATTTTTTTAAATTGAATTCTGAGTTTGAGTAGAACAGTATTTGACAGAAGGATGTGGATGAATTTTGCCATTGATTTTAGAAAGTGGGGGGAGTCATAAGCCTAAATGCTTATACATAATGAATCTTATTTCTGTTTTAATGGTGCTGTCGCATCATTTTAGCAAATAAAATTACCCTAGTTCAAAATGGAAGTCAGGCAGCGGTGAGTCATACCTATTGATTCTTCAAGTTGTACTGGAATAGAACTGGTGCAAAGTAAATGAGTACACTGGTAAATCAAGTCTCTCATCTGCAGTGTGCTGCTTAGGAAACATCTTTGTTCTGGTAGACTTAGTAGCTCAGGTTAGTGACATGTAGTTTAGCCAAAAGTAGGTATTGTTTTGTTTCCTTGCCCTAAGCCATTTCTGTACAGCAGTATATTCTGATTGTTATAGTTCCTCTTACTTTCCTCTCCACATTAAGTGCTTACAGCTCAGATCCTTTTTCGCTCTCTCTTTCTAATAAATTGTGAGATACAGCATTTTGGTCAGGACTTGCATTCCCATGAGTATGGAATTGTTATTGAATAATTATTGATTTCCACATTTAAGTGACAAGCCATTGTAGTTTTTAATGCCCCTGCACATTTGCAGCTCCATCTTTTTAAAGATTCTTTTTTAATTCTAATATTTGAATATCTAGAATATGCCCTCTTGGCATCCCTGTCAGTGTTGATTATATAGCACATGTAACCAAAACTGAAGGAAGAAGAATTGCTTTATACAGCATTAGAAGTGACCATCATAATGAGCTGCTCAAATTGAGGATGATCTTTCAATCCATTCTGTGAAGCAGTGCAACTTTTTCATGTGCAGGATCAATTGTATTCCCATTCTGATGAACAAAACTGTGATGTTTCAGTCTACATGTGTTCTGGTGGGTAAGGGTTTTTTCTGCTTTTTCCCCCCCTGTATCTTAATTGCACAAGTGAACTGCCTTGAAATAATAGAATCTAAACCCTTCTTGCCCTGAAACTGGCACATTTCTAACTTGGTCCTCAGGCAACACCAGAATCAGATAGGAGACTGACTTTTGTCAATACTCTGAAAATACAGTTTTCTGTATTCTGAAACAGAAATTAACTTAATTACTTCTACAATCAGTTTCAAAATGTTTTAAAAAATTACTTTTCACTTCACAGTCTGATGGGAAATAATTTTCTCAGATTTTTGCTATAAATGGAAATTTAAGCTGATCTAAATCTAGTTCACAGGTTCCTTTCCTCCCATCTGCTGCCAGCCGTGTGTTCCTGCCTTGTGCTGCACTGGCTTTTGTGCCATTGTGCGGTAAGAGGGTGCAGGAAGCTCATTATCTAAAGACTAACCCTATGGAAAAAGATACCATTTAGGGGCTACTTTAATTTCCTAAAATGGTTTATCTGGACTGGACAAATAATAGTAAGGCACAAGCAAAGTCTCTGAAATGCCTAAGAAAGGGCAAGGAAAATGTTAGTAGTGAGTCTGGCTTAGTCGCTGTGGAACAGCAGGCAAAAGGATGTAGACTTCAGCTCACTCCTGTGAAATGACTGCAAAATGGCCATAAATGTCCACAAGTATCCACAAAATGTCCATGGAGTGGATTAGGTCCATGACTTTGGGCTCCATCTGTTATGGTGGTCACTCAGGATAGCAGAGGTGGTGCGCTGAGTGGAGTTGCGAGGCACCAAAGCCAGCTCAGGTCAGGTCACTGCTGTGCTAACACCGCTGCTTGTAAGGCTTGCCCTCCAGCAGTTCAGGTGGACTGTGGAAGAGTGCTCCAAAGACTTCTAGACCTCAGTTCTGAAGAACGGTTACTGAATAACTCACTAGCTGGCTATTTAACTGGATAAAACCTAGACTGTGAATTTGCCATAGTTACACTTTTTGTAAATTACGTGGCAAAACAATCAAATCTTCTGGGAAGCAATATATCTTAAACAAAATGTAATTAAAATTCATCCCCAGAGATACTGATATTGAAATAGCTCATTTAAAATACAGCTGTATTTGTAAAGGGATAATATTTATGACCAGAAAACCATAACCTGCTTGTGATGTAGTATAATGTCTGGAATTTTCAAATTCCTTTTCTTTATTTAAAAGCTGCAGTTTATAATGTTTATCTGTTTTAATATAGATTTAGAGAAAGTTTTAAAAATCTGAAGAAAAGTTTTTAAATAGTAGTACCTGAAATACAACCTATTCACAGCTATCTTTGCAAGTCTTTCTTGTAAAGTATGAAAGCTAAATGCTATCTGTTCTGAAGGAACGCTGAGCAAGACAAAGTATTTGATGTGACACATTCATGCTTTGCTTGTCAGCCAAAACAGTTTTCACTATTATTCACTGGCCCCTGTATATTGAAGAACATATCTAAAGCAAGCTGAACGCTCTTGTGTTTTGTGATAGTGTGTTACTGGGAAAATAAAACAGCTACAATTACCTGCTCAACAAATAGAACTTGTCAGCTGGCAGGCATACAGAATTAATGCAGATGGCCAGCTCAGAAGAGCTGTCAAACAGAAAGACTGAAATAAAATATATTTTCTTCATATTCTCTAGACTTTCTAAAATAATATTTTTTTTTAAAGTCAGTTCAGAGGACTTTAGTGCTCTTCCTTAGATCAGGCGTTTTCACAAGGTCTGGAGAAAAAACCATTCATTTCTAGGAGAAAAGGTATTACCAAAATAGTGACAGGTATCTTTGGATGTCACGTTGAGACTGTGGAGAGTATCTTTGCATGCAAGTGTTCCTCTCCTTGGAATAAAAGAATGGGATTTATGTCTACTATATGCAGAGATTTTGGAAACATAAAGTTAGAGATTTTGTATAATCCAGGACAGGTAACTGTTTTCCTTTTTTTTTGAACGAATGTCCTATTTTCCTCTGCTGTGAGCTACATGTTGGTAGCACCTCAGAGAAACACCCTTTTATTGGAGAACATTTTTATTATTTACTGTTCTGTCAGTTATTTTATTCCTTACAGTTAATGAAAAATACTCCTTCAGATCTACTCAGCCTCACTAGGTGTTATGTCTCTGTGGAGTGTAGACATGTAATAGATACTACAAAATGCCAGACTCAAGTAGAAAGTACATTAAACAGTTACTGTTAGTGTAGGGATTGTTGTACATATTTGAGAAATTGTACC
This sequence comes from Ibycter americanus, assembly GCA_035590275.1. Classification (NCBI taxonomy): domain Eukaryota; kingdom Metazoa; phylum Chordata; class Aves; order Falconiformes; family Falconidae; genus Ibycter; species Ibycter americanus. The sequence goes on from JAVJGI010000037.1 coordinate 19,165,164, forward strand.
TTATTCATTAATATATGGGTTCACCTGCCCTGCAGGGTGATGGTATGAAGAGAATGCTTTCTATAAAACAATTCAGTCCATCTGGAGCATTTCAGTAAAGACTTTCATAGATAACCGTTAAGCTATTTTGGTTTTGTGGCAGTGGATTTCCAATTACTCTGTTTTCTGCTTGTTTGGGATTTTTTATAAAACTGATAATATTCAGAAGGATTTTTTGTTCTGGTTGGTTTTGTTGGGTTTTTGGGGTTTTTTAATGGGTGCTGTGCTAGGGGAGAATTTTTGTCCTGTAGTTTGAAAACAAAGGGACGTGCTATGACTAGAAAAGTAAATAAATTGAAAACAAATAGAAGGAGACTTGGAAGTGTCACACTATATATTCAGGCTGTGGAATGTATAGCTAGAAGCGTTCAGTCAATCACAATGGGCTTTTCAAAGGGCTTCTGTGTGAAAGCACACAATTGGTTAGATGTATATTATATGGCAATGTCAGTCTCCTAGGGAGGATCACATGCACACTGATGGTCTGATCCAGTAAGGTGCATCCTTTGATCTGAATGATATGAAGCCACCCATGTGCCAGTATAAACTTATTTGATTGCACTAGCTCTTGTTATTTCCCTTTGCTCTGTGGCATACCCTCGTACAAAGCTAAAGTGGAATATTAATATTCACTTTTGTGTCTGTATCCTTTGTTGTTCCCTCTTAAGGAGAAAAATGTTGAGAAGTCCTTATTTATTTTTAATAGAAATCCTAATGTGCGCTGTAGCTTGCTGTAGTTCAAACCACTCTACATCCCAGACTGGTATGTGGCAGGTTGTACACTGTTCTTTGCTTAACTTCTTAACAATAAAAGTAGCTCGAGGCTGTGTCAAAGATTAACCTGCTCACGGGATTCATGAGATACATAGCTGGATAGGGTGAAAAGCAGCTAGGTTTTTGGTGTTTTTTTTTCCAGTGTCTCCAACATCTTATATATTAAAAGCTTCTAGCACCTGCTGTTCTTTAAAAGAGCTTTTGATCTTAAAGTCTAGGATCCTGAGGGCTTTAAGAACATAGGCTGCCGTAGTGCCACTTATGGGACCTCAGGGGAAATTTACAAACACAAAAAATTGGCACAGGAGTCTAGCGCTCTGCTATGGTGATAATTTCTTTAATATTTTAGCAAGCTTCAAAATATCTCCATAAAAAGTTATAAACATTCTTTAAAATCTTTTTATTTTTGTTCAAATGTCACATTCTGTATGCAAGAATAGTATACTGATATGCTTTTACTGAATTTGCAGATCATCAGGTCTTTTTCCTTTTAAGTAAGTGGATGCAGAATGCTAAACTTCAGGAAGAATTAGAAAGTAATGAAAAGGAAAAAACCTTTCTGGATATACCTTTATCTATTTATGCATGTTCTTTATCTCTCTCTCTCTGTATATATGTGTACATACACACTCAAATACATATTCCATATATACACTTATTTTGTATGTAGGTTGGTGAGTGTATATGTATATATTTACATACATTTGCACACTCTGGTTTTGAAGCACAGTTATTCAGATTTCCATTTAACTGGGAGTAAAATTTTGTCTCACACTGAAAAACTGAACTGGATTTGGTTTTAAATCTTGAGCCTGAGGGATCTTTTTCAAACTATAAAGCAGAAATCAGACCAAATGTGTTGACTTCAGTAAAGACCAGTTTTCTGGTTTCTGGTTTGTTCTTGGCTTCACACCACCCCACACCCTCCAGTCTTTTTTCTTCTTCTTAGTTCCGTGAGGCTTTCAAGTGTCTGAAAAATAGCTTGGTGAACTCTTGAAGTTTTTCCTCACTGATTTCTTTAGCTATATTCTTTTGGCTGTATTTTTCTTGCATTTTGACTATTTCAGTCATTGATGCTGACAATGTAACTTTTCTCTGCTCACATACTATTTGTGTTGAAATGTGGGTGTTAGAGATGTTTGACTTATGTTCTTCCAGATGTATGAGTAGAATTTTCAGTATGCCATATGGGAACACAGAAACACGAGGTTCATTAGCCTTTCAACAGGAAAAGCAAGTTATTATGAATACTTTGTCATCAAAGCAACCCTAAGTACAACATTTTGTTACAAGAAAGTGCAGTATAGAACTATTAATTCCAGGAAGTAGTTTACATTTGATTTATGTGATATGATGGCCATGACATTTTACCTCTATGAGCACTGGTGAAACATTCTTGTTTTAGTGTTGGTTTTGGTCCAATTACACCAGCAGAACAAAGGAAAACAGAATGCAGAAAAAAAAACACAACCCTGTGTAAAGATTCTCACAAGTAATGTTGAAAACGATGAAACTCACACGTGTGCACGTACACACACCACTTGTTAGCCTGTAAGAAAGAGGGAAAACAAGAATAAAGCAAATCGATTTAGTATATAGAATACGTTCATTGTTTAAATACTCCACCATAGTAGTTACTGCACAGTCACTAGCACTTCATAAGGCCAAGCATTCAAGTTGCACATACTGAATTTATTCCAGTGTATCATGTATGCAATTGTGAAAATACAGCTTGACACATCTTACATTGATTTCCCAGTATTACAGTATTCTTGGGACTTCTTTTACTGCTATCAACTTTTCTTTTTTTAACACTAGCTGCACTGGAGAATTCTTAAGTCACGGATTTACTCCAAAATTTCATTGTAGTCAGCTTCTAAAATTGAGACATTTATGCCAATGCCTGACTTTGAAAACAGTGTCCCAGTACTTATTTTATCAAGCATAGGCTTTGCTAAGACTGCTGAAAGCAAGACTTAATATCAAGACTTTTTCCCTCAGTGGTAAAACACGCTGTACCTGTATTTTGATGCCACATGTTCCTGTCATCATTTTATTATTTGATCCAGTTATTTCAGCAGAACAAAAGACATGAAAAATACACTGAGGACTACATAAATGGGCCTTCCATCACAGCCAGATAATCTCTGGAAAGACATATTTCGTTTTGCTTTTGGCTCTTTCATTAGTAAGTACAGAACTTGCCATAAAAGGTTAGACCTTAAACAAAATCTAAAGCGGGTGTACATGTGGCCAGTAGGAAATGCATAGTTAGTATCAAACAAAGGCAGAAGCAGATATATCAATAACCTTTGACAAGTAACTGACAGTCTAGAGAGACTCTTAAAATATATTTTTGGTCATAGCAGCAATACAAATAAACATGAAGAATTTCCACATTAAGTATCAAAAATATTTTTGGTAATTCCATCATGAAAGGTAATTTTGGAAAGTTTTTTATAAAGATAGTAGGAAAATGGATGATATTCTGTTTACAGCTGACAAAGGTAATGCCTGCTTTTTGATTTTATTTATTTATTCTTTTCCCCCCCTCACCGGAACTCATGAGGAAATACAGTATATCCAGCAACACAAATCCCAATGAAAAATGTTGATGGTGACTGCATTCCAGTGCAGGCAAAGCATATTGTAAATAATGTTCTTCCTTTTTTCCCCACCTCTTTATTAGCTTCTCTCCACTGCTGACTCTATCAGTGCACTTTTACAGCGGTATCTATAAATTATCAACATTCACTATTGATCTGATAGTGAGGACAAGAATGAAATATTTTAATCTCAGCTTTGATTTAAAAGTTTGTGCTAGATGTTTTTACTGCCAGAATTCCCTTACTGAGATGCTGAATTCAGTGAAAAACAGTAAGACTAGAAACCCTATGCTTAAAGTCTTCCCAGTTCTCCCTCTTTCCCCGTAGCTTTTCCAGCAAATATTTTCATAAAAGGCAATTCAGCTGTACTAGAAATTTTACACCCGATGCGAAAGCTTACCAGCTGTTTGGCAGGAGCAGGGCTTCTGATATACAGCACGGAGTTGTGGATAAGACAAGAATGCTGCTACCTCCAGACAATTTTAGGACAATGGTTTAACTCTAACTTTCTCAGCCTAAAGACTCTTCCTGAGCAATGTTCAGATATTTCTGCTTTGATTTGGATTATTTTTTCATGTACTGTGGCTATTGCTGTCCTTTGATTTTGTTGCTTAATTCTTTTCTAATAGTTTGGCTTAGAAAGGACTTTCTTTAAGGGTCCTGAGGTCAGTCTCCTTAAATTACATTCAATTTTGGCCATAGCTCATTATGTGAAGACATTAGAGAGGTTGTCAGATCTTGTCGTTTACTTTGACACCGGAGGAGAGAATATGCATATAATGTCAAAAGTGTTACTTTTGACTTTGTGCACTTGCACACACAACCTCTCATTGTTATGCTTGAGAAGAAAACTCAAAACACTTCAGTGGTTCAGACATATTATTTTGTCAAGTTCTTACTCTGTCTTGTTGACAGAATACATTTTCTCAAAAGCTGAAATCATTCTGTCAAGGAAACTTATTTTGTTCAATAATCCTGCTTGTTGACAAATGTTCAAAAGGGAAAAATATCTCCAATTATTCTGGGAATGTTTTGCCTGGTATCTCCAGGTTTATTTATTTTGCCATGGGAAAGAACGGTTATTAGTTTGTAGGTGAACTGTCCAGGTCTTGATGTAATGAAAGCAAAACGTATCTTCCTTATACTTATGTGAGTGTGCTTTAGAGGAGGCTGTTTTCAAAGAGGGTTGTACAATTTTAGGTCATATTCCAAATGACTGATCAGCAGTGGAGGACAGGCAGCATGTGTATCGAGTGAATGGAGGGAGGACGAGCAGAAAACAGACATATCTGTAGTTAATGTCAAGCAAACATGGCAATGGAATGAAGATAAATTTTCAAGTGGACTCATTTTAATAGTTGAATATACAAGTAGAAAAATACAGGAATGGTAAAACCGTGTTCACACTGGGCTATTTCTACTCATCTTCCCCTTCTGCTCTCCAAATTGCTCTCCAAAACCTGTTCCAATTTAGAAAGGTGAATTCCTGGGGTTTGGGTTTGGGGTTTTTTTAAGCTGAAGGAGAGCTGAAAATTTGCCAGATTTACTCTGTTGAGTGACAGGAGTGGTATGAACACCTCAGTATTCAAATCCTAATTGTCATCATCCCAATATAGGACTCTATGTAAAGATATACATGCAAGGTACTATGAAGAACATAACTGTCACTTTCAGTGATTATTTTTGTTTCTAGGTGGCATTGGTGACAAACCTGCATTAATTTGAGTGGGTTAGAAATAGGTTTTTGAGACAGAGACCTTTCTCCAGTGACATATCTCCAGTGATTCTTAATGGAATTTAAACTTTTGAGTCACTTAACATACTTTGGAAAAACCTGTTGGACATAGAAGGATGTGAGGGAAGATTTCTAAGCTGGTTTTGATGGTATTTTATGAGCTCTAGTTTAAGTTTTTGTTTAAAATTTAGTCTAATAACCATTCTTATGTTTTAATAGTTGAGCCTTATAAGCTGTCACTGCTTGTAACAATGTAACCTCTCCAGTGCATATTTGCAAGTGACAATGATGTCTGTGTATTTGTGTTCCATTCTTCATTCAGCTTCATCAATAAACCTTCACTCAGACTCATAACCTAGGTCTACTAGAACTTTGTTGATCGTTGGATATGGTTGGGCTTCTTCTGTTCTCTAGACTCCTGCAAGTAAAATAAATACTGTGATTTGCTTTTGTATAATGATCCTAGTCCATTAACTGATACCGACAAAGTTTTTCGTTCCATAACAGTGCAGTCACTATTTTATTGTGTTTTGGCTTATTCTGTTCTTCCCTACTGTATTGTCTGCCATATTTGCTTAAGCAGAATGGTGGGTATTTTTTATCCTTTTCATACATTTCATTCATTCTATTGATTTACCAGTCCTTTGTAGTCTTACTGTCAATTGTCTTGATCTCTTTAATTCCTAATATACAGCTTTTTTGTCATACATTAAAAAAAGGTGTCATTCTATCTGATTTTTCCATTCAAAGGAAATTCAGATTTTTGAAATAATAAGCAGTGTGTTATAACGGATGTTTCTTTGACACCTTCAGATCAAAGAGAAAAGCAACAGGATTTTTAATAGATACTCTTAGATGTAAATCATATGGAAAGACTGAGCAAAAGTAGAACAGTCCTGACTTCTCCTTTCAGACAGGCAGCCTTTCTATTTATTAGTTTCATTCCTCATCACAGTACTAATTTCATGACTGAACGTGTTTAGAGAGTATCTGAACAACATTGTGAAATTTCTACATGTCTCATGTTCTTACCTGCAGACACAAAGTTTGAAGGATGTATTTTTATAGAAGTCATCGGGTATGATACATTCTTGAGTTCTTTGACTTCTCTGTGGAAGATTCTGTCATTTATGTTGTGGGCGTATTTGAGGATAGCCGCTTGGCCACTAGTGCTGTGACAGATGTATTTCTGTGGCGAGGGCTGAGCCCAGAGTCGGTCCACACAAGTATGACTGCTGCACCACAAGTCAACAGGTGAAAATGTACATTTTTAGCCGGAGATACTGGACCTAAGCAGAAAAAAAAAAAAAAAATCTATAGTACTCGCAATGACAGATGGTGATTTATTTTAAAAAGTCTTCATATTGCTAATGTCACTGTTCTGTTCTTTGTTAGTTAGGAAAGCTGGGGTGAGATTTTACTAAAAACAGGGTAATGAGTGCTACTGACTCTCAGTTATAGATTTTAAGTCTCAGAGAAGCTTCATTGCAATCAGCCAGTAGATGCACTACATCTCCGTGGTGGTTGTGTTGAATATACTACAATCTCTGGTGATATAAACTTCATCTGGAGTTTTCTAGTAGAAACAGAGTTTTGATACATTTGTACTTCAACATCTCTTTTCCAGTTACACCATTCTCTAAGCTGATAATATCTGGTCGGAACTTTCAGTTACTGTGTTCCTTTTAACTCCACACTTTTTAGCCTAATTCCATCATGTTTCTCAGATGGGATGAGCTGTTGATTCTTTGTCCTTTCAAGGTGCTCATGGTAGAGAAAAAGGCTTTATTGCCAGTGGCATTAATTCGTGTTGTGTATCATTTAGAGGATCATTGTGAGTTGAAGCCTTCTATTTCTGGTTTATTCTCCAAAGTAATGAAAGATTAAAATCATATTAATAATTTAAAATAGTTGCTGTTAGGTTTGTTTAGCCGATTGAATGTCTGCAGAGAAACTAAGGTAACTTTTCAGTACTTGAACTCAAGATAGACATGAACACATCTGAATAAACATAGAATATCATAATAAATCATTCTAAAGTATCATTATAAATAACCATAATGATTTATAAATCTTAGCAGTTTCCATTATTTTAAACGCCATTAGAAATCATGATCCTCTTTCACGAGGTCACTGAAGTACAGAGTCATGGTTCTATTGTAGTGCTGTGGAACCTGTAAATGAACATTTCTCAGCTTAATGGTTATAAAGTTGCTATAGTCCTAATGCATTATGCTGTAGTCATTCTATTTATTTCTGTCACTTCATTCTCCACGAACTAGCCATTACTATTTTATTCTATTTTTCTGCTCAGTCTCATACATTCATTTGATATTACATTGGTTCTTAGGAGAAATATTTTTTCCCTAACAGCTACTAAATCATGAGATCATCAGATTGAAAGAGATCTCTGGAGGTCCTCTAGTTCAACCTCCTGCTCAGGAGAGGGTCAGCTAACAGTAACTGTTCAGAAATTTAAAATATCCAAATATGATTTAAGGTTTGTGGTGGTTTTTTGGTTTTTTGTTTGTTTGTTGTTTGTTTGGTTTTTTTAATTAAGTGAATACACTATGGAATACAATGCATTCACTAAAAATACTAAATTGTTATTGCTTATTTGCCACATGCATTATGGGATTTACTTGCAGTACTATTTTCATACAACTTTTTGCAGTATAGGAAACTAAACAATATGAATAAAGATACATTATTGGGTCTACATAGATTCTTTCCATAATAAATCAGCCTGATTTAATTCAGTCATAAAACCACGCTCCTTTATTTTTTTAAGCACCCATTGGAAATGAGCAGCACTATCAAGTGTTTGTTTCAGTAAAACAGGATGAAAGATGCTTTTTTATCCCCTGTCATTGCTTGTAAGTGCTGAGGTAAAGAAATTCATCCCTTTGTTCTGTAATACTTAAACTTTTGCTCTGCAGCATGCAATCTAATGCTTCTAATAGTTGTTTTGCAAAAACAGGTAGAAAAGTTAACAGAGAAAGTGTATAATACAATTAGATTACTGCCCCTTGACTGGAATACTGCAATTGTCACTAAATAATACGCAGACATTGACAGATGATTGTCATTTACTCGTACAATTGCTCTAAAGCCAGCAGATGATCACATCAATAATGGATTTTCCTGTAGAAATTAAAAGGAAATAAACTCCTTTGCGATCTCTTGCTATCTTGAAGAAGGATTATTTCTCCAAATTCTTAGATGATTTAAAATGATGATTTTTTATGGAGCTCAATATTAGTACATAGTAGCCAAGAATCTGATGTAGAAATTTCAAATTAGAATATTGGGAATGCAAAATCGTAATATTTTTACTGTCATACAACTAAGATACTTCTTTAATAATTCACATTTTGTGAATTATTTTTAATCACACTGAAATTATTGTAATATTTTATTTTTTCATGTGGTGACAACAAAAGTAGCAAGCAAATTTGGCATATCGTTTCTTGGGTGATGCTGAGCAATTAGTCCTCTCAATACTATAGCTTTAAAATATGCAGGTACAATTGCAGTAGCTAACAAGGTAAAGGGATGTAGATCTTGAAGAAAAAAAATCTGAGTGTTTAAATCTAAGAACTCTCAAAACATCAGTCATAAAACTGCAGACTTGGAATATCCACCTCTAGCTTTCAAAGCACATTTTAGCTAAATAGTTAACAGTGGGTCCCAGGGAAGGGGAAACCAGAGCACCATCAGGTTTTCCTGAGAACCTGGGGCTCATGCCTGCCACAGAGGATCACACCAGGCTGATATCTGCCTCTCTTCTAGAAGTCTTCTGGTTAGAGCAAGAGGTAGCAAGAAATGTAAATAAAATAGAGATGGTTTCACCATGGGCACTGGGGATAAATCACGTGGTAGAGTGCTTTGTTACGTTTGAGGTTTGCTTTGTGGAAAGAGCAAAGGCGTGATGCCTAGAACAAGGCACTCTCCTGGGAGACTGCCCCTACTGACCGACAGCAAGGACGAGGTACCATGTGTGGAGTCCCTAACAAGCAACTATTGTGAGTTTTCAAAGCAGCCAGATGACAACCTAGGCTTAAGTAATTCAGTAGGTCTTCATGAAGACAGAGGGAGTATTCAAGTAAGTAGCACTCACTCCACAAACACTGTGCTTTTTGGCCATCGAGAAGGACAAGACCCTGGGCTGCGTACGGCCTCTGCTTTGATCCAGTGCAGCTGTGTTCTCAAGTTCTTGCATTTGTCAGTTCAGTTCTGGTGTTTTCATATTATGTGTTCTTGAACATCATGATGTATGATAGGAGAATCCTGAAGATTAAGGGAAAAAATTTATAAACCTAAGGTTTCAGTGTCCTGTATGGGCCCATATCAGATAACTGTGAATGTAACTGTATTGGCTGATCAAGCAAACAATAACAGTAAATACTGGGAGAGGCTAACTGAACGGGTAACTCTAGATTTTCATACATGAGGAAGAGTGCTCCACCATGGTTAGGGACTTAATGTATAGATATTGATTTCTTTAAAAATATATTACGGAATATTGTAGAATTGTTATGGAGTTTTAGTTTCTCATAGTAAACCTACCTCTATTTTCATCCTTGCTTGTCACATCTTATCTGTTGTATGCTCAAATGTTTTTCAGTGATTTAAGAACAAAAGAAAAAATCCAAGATTAAAATAGTCCTATAGCTGTAGCAAATTAATTTTCTTTTCATTATTTTCTGTAGGAGTATCCATTTAAAAAGTCCTACTGTTTATTATATGCCAGGATGATTTTGAAAAAGTTTCTGAAAAAAGCAGTACAATATTTCTAGTATTGTCTTTGTTATACAGTTTTGAATACGCTGTCAGAAAAAGCCAATGCATATTAAAAATAGATTTAGACATTTTTCAGGAATTTGTTCTGTAAAATCTGCATTTTATTCTTTTGCTAATGCTTTGTTGTTTTTTTTTTTTTGCCTTTTGTCCCTTGTATTTGGATAAAAAAGTCCCTGAAACATGTATAACACTTTCTTTTATCATTTTTATTTTGTTTCAGTGGTTGTTGTTTTTTTTTTATTTCAGTGATACTGTTCTACTTTGAAAGCAGAGGTGAGAAGTATTTTTTCTTATACAGAAAAAAATCATGTCTAGTCACTTGTATGTGGATTTTGGGCAATAATACAGGTTCCATATCCTCTGAGATTTGTGATTATTTTCTGAGTGCAGACCCATAGGCCAAGAAATCAGCACTGATTTTTATTATTATAAAGACAAATAATTCAGCAACTATAGTTGACTATGGTATCATTAACAGAGTTAAAAAGCAGTTGCCTATCCAAATCCTGCTTTACCTTAAAGGCATTTTCTGTTCTGTATGTTTTTCATTCTATATTAAATGTTAGAAACAAGAGAAAACTTATCAAATAAGGTATTGGCATAGACAATTTGTTAAACCTTTCTTTTTTCTCTTCAGATGTTAGACACTTCTTTTTCTCACATCTTGAAAATACATTACAATTGTGTTAAAGGTTTAATTTAAGATTAGTAGAGCAAGAAAATTACCTGCTAGGGATTGCATTCTTCAACCAAGCCACAGCAGTTCAGAGTGGCATATTAGTAAGTTGTCACATTTTGTTGACCTTGCAGTGGAGTCTTGACTCTCCTCATAGTTAGCTGTGAATTGTGTTTTGTGTAACTGATGTCTTTATTGTTGCATTGCTGTAATTAAGTGTGAATGTGTAAAGATTGTTTCTGTTGATATTTTCCTTTCTAGTTGGTTGTTGATATGTGTTGGATAGAGTTTGAAAAGATGTTAAAAAATGATCAAAACAAATGAAGTGCCCCAAAACTTTGATAATGTAGTATTAAGATCAGTGAGGTGAAGGCTTACACTTTTTAACACAACCTCAGCTATGTTCAAACCCTAAAGCAGGAAGTGCAGCACATTCCATGTCCTGTTTGGAGGGAATGTGGAATGTACCAAGGATGCCTGTCCTCAGCCTCTCACCCTGATCTCTGATTTCTGTATCTCTGCCAGTCCCCTGGTGCTCATGGCATCTCTGGATTATGTGTGCCATAATGCGTAATGTATTGCATCTGAGTTCTGGAATCAGCAAACCTTCATAGTCCCTTTAATCTCAATAATATTGTTCAAGTGGTAGGTTAGCTCTGCAGGGGAAATCTGAAGATGGGTGCTATTGCCATAAAAAACCGGAAGGTCATAGATAGCTCAGTGCGTGACTTCTCATGCACACAAAGGCTGTGTGTTCACACGTGTGAATTCCTTTAGACTAGATGTCTTTTTGAGGGTGATCTTTGATTGATCAAGAAACGATGAAGAAAAGCTACAGGTTCTGTTTTTTATCAAGTCTTCAATTGTTGAATTGAATTTGTAAAAATACAGTGAATGTTCACAACAACAAGAAATTGTTACCTGGAATTGCCTGAGCCATCACACTGCAGAGCCTACATGTCTTCTTTCAAAAGGAGCTGTAACACTTCAGGCCTCTTATTGCTTCACCAGATATTATTCTTGAATTCTTTCACTCTGTTCCTCACTCTGCATTTGAGCTCCCCCATCAAGCTATTAAAGAGGTAACAAAAACCAAGCAGTTCATGTGAGCAAGGGAGCTTGAGTTTTATAGATAACTTAAGAGGGGACTTGGAGTTTTCTCTCTCAGCGCGACTCAGTTCAATTATGCAAAATGCACAGCTGCATTTCCTTATCTTCTCCATAACTAACTAATCTTAATTACAATAGTTCAGAGCTAAATCATGTTTAAAATATTACACCAGTCATACATTTGAGTTTCAGACAAAACATTTCTGGATTCAGGCTAAAAGCAAGATACGTGCACAGTACCCCCAGAAAACTGATATAGGTAGACTGCAACATCATATCACCCTGGATACATCATCAGGACATACACTGCCACTTTGAAAAGTTGTAAATCGCAGTTAAAAAATTCCTAATTTCACTTTATGCATTGTTTCCTCATGCCTTGATTCTAAATGTTTACCTCAACTGTTTTATAACATTTCTTCCAATATAAGGAAAATGCATGTCATTTACCATCATTTAAGTTCTGAATTTAATAATAAAAAAAAAGACTAAAAAAACAACAAACTGAAAAAACCCAAAAAATCAAACATTAGAAAAATGTGAGAGAAACTCAGTTTAGGGGGCAGCTGACTTTTGTCTTAAGAACCTGTTTTCCAAATTACCCAACATTTTGGCAACCACCTTGAAGCATAATAATTTTAAAGCATTTGAGTCAGCAGGTGGAGAGTTTAGAATAGCCCTACATTAAATAGTAAGCAGTTTTTAACCATAACTATAGTGAACTGTTATTCAGATGTAATATATGGAAAATAAGTAAAATAATTCACTTGTGTAATACCTGCATTGCATTTTAAAGTTTAACATCTCAGCAGTTTCTATGAGAAGAAAAGCATTAATATGACAAATCATATGCCTATGATAATTAGAAGATGTGCTTAACTCCAGCATCATATACACTTTCTTCTTCAGAAGCCTCCTACTCTAAATATTTGTATTGGGTGAAAAAAGTTAAGGTCTGCTCAGATGTCAGTGATGGAAAGACCCTATGAATCTTGCTGAGATCTTCCCAAAAGTAGGTGGCAGTCATCAGATACAATCATGGTGGAAATAGTCACTCTTATGTTACAGTGAAAAATAAACTGATAACACAGCCACTGCAAGAAGGAAGTTCTGAAAGTTTCAGAGCTCCATCACTCGCAATAAGTGTCACTTGGTGGGAGAAAGACCCTACCATTTAGTTTTTTTTTAATATTGCATTTGCTTGTAGCAATCATGATTTTTGAAAAAAATCAGGTCCTTCATCAGTCTCTGTCTGGGTCACTTACTTTCTTACATTGCCCGTTTCCTTGGAGCATAAGCTCTTAGCTGCGGTCATGATTATTACTGTATTCAGTGGTCATGGTTTTAATCGCAATGTGTAGATGTGATTAAAAAAATATTAAAAGCATAATACATTCTTTAAAAGATTTATTAGAGCCAGATTTTGCTGTACTTTCTGTACATGGTAGTCCAGTTTACTGTGAGGTATGCTTTTGAATAATCACTATTGAGCCTGGTATTTTCTCTTGCCCTTCTCTCTCTCCTCAGGTCTTAATCATAGAATCATAGAATCATAGAATGGTTTTGGTTGGAAGGGACCTAGTTCCAACCCTCTGCCACGGGCAGGGACACCTCCCACCAGCCCAGGTTGCCCCAAGCCCCGTCCAGCCTGGCCTTGAGCACTGCCAGGGATGGGGCACCCACAGCTGCTCTGGGCAGCCTCTGCCAGTGCCTTATTGCCCTCACAGGGAAGAAAAACTTGAAGATTGCAATTAGCAAAACATCACTGGAAAAGTTCATCTGGAATAAGACAGGCTTTGCTAGAGAAAATAGGACTCAGCAGTATATTCTCAGAATTATGCTGTCTGATTTAATGAGAGAATTGCATTTCTGTTGCAGGACTTTATACAATGAGAAAAAAGCAGTTCACCAGGAAAATTCTGAAGGTGCCTTTCCATATATGTTGTAGATGACCGTAATACTGAACTTAATTATTGAAGCAGACTATCTAGCTCTGTGGCTCTACCTAGGAATTTAGTTTCTTCTAAACTCCTACAGATGAAAATTTAAAGTATGTAAAACAATCTATGGATTTATTATTCAAAAAGCTTCCTCAGCAATTTTCTGCCCTCAATCTAACTATAGATGCTGTAAAAACGTACATAAATTTGGCATATTGACTCTGGGAACTTTGATGATTTCCAGAGGAAGTTGTACAAAGCCAGACATGTTCAAAATAATTTAATGGTATCTGGATTTCCCTGATGCTTAGCTGCTACAGATGTCATTCCAATGCATGTGGAAAACAGTTTTTGTGACAGGTGTGCTTTTTTCTCTCACATAGCAAGAAAATGCACATTAGCAAATTAGACAATTTTTGTATGAAACATCAGACACAATTTGGGGGCTTGTGAGGATGATAAACTTTTTTTTGGTCTAACATCTGGATCTTGTTATTTCAATAGCTTTTCCTCAGTGGTGGAAACATTGTCTAATGTGCATCTTCTGTCATGCTGATTGGTTTAAATGTTTATTTAGGAGAAGAAAGGAAAACCTTTTTAGTACTGTATTTCTACAGCATGTGTCGGTTACAGTATTGCCTGGATAAGAAGCATAAGTGTTTTTAAATTCTGGGGAGCAGATGGTTCTCAAAACCTTTAGGCAATGTGCTTTTCTACCAATTGTAGGCCAAGTGCAAGTATTTATGCCTGGTATTTTGAAAATAACTCAATTTTTAAGAAAATAGCCAAATGATAGGGAAGTAGTTTTGTAATCATGTGACCACTTCAGTGTTAGTTTTGCTGAAATGTTATTCCTTTGTCTTTATAGCTAGCTTTAGATTTAGTTCTTTGAAACCAAAGCTCTATTCTTACAATTAGGATGGTTTCCCTTTGAATTTTGTCTGCTGTGTCCTTCGCTTTCTTTTCTTTCCAAGGAATTTTGTATCACTTGCCACTGTACAGTTGGCTAAAGATATGATTTTATATAGGACCATCCATTACTTGTGCTGTAAATACTACCATGAGAAAACTGGCTTCATTTTTGATTGCCAGTATTATAGCAAATGTAAATTATGCTTGGAATTATTAGAAGAAAAGCTAGATGGATGGCTGTATGGATACTTTAGGAAGGCCATCAGGTCTAAATGCCAAGTAACAGCATGTTCACGAGTCACTGAAATTTTTAAAAGCAAATTTTGAGAAGATGGTAATTTCAAATATAGACATTCTGAAGGAAATAAAGCAATGAATGATATCTTGCTGAAATTAGATTATAGTCCTGTTGTTTTTATTGATTGATTTAACACTTTTGGAAGCTTCCAATGTACTTAACAGAATTATGAGCTCCATCTCTGGCTTCCATTTAACTTCTGTCACCATTGCAGTGTTGGCATTGTAGGACTGGCATGCAAAGCTATAACTTCACAGTGGAGCTACAAACATTTATAGTACGAGAATGAAACAAATGAAAATGCTTTCATCATTTAAAGCAGAAGGGACGTTTAGGGTCAGGGTGATGGGTTCATTAGTATTTATTTGTTTAATATGAATTGGAAAGACACCAAACATTAAATCAGGCTGACAGCACTATCTCCCTCACCTCACAAACAAGCAATACAGCCTCTGCAAAAGTGGAGGGATGTTATTGCATGTCGTTTAGTCAGAAAAATTGAAATGTTTTTAGTCTTGCAGAAGCTCCATAGCATTTTAAATGAATGGAATAGCTAGGACATAACATTTACAGAGCTGAAATTGACTCTATGATCCTCCTCACCTAAGATACTGTAAGTAGGCTGGTTCATTTTACACTTGCAGAGAAGCTAATCCTGTGTTAAATTACAGTCTTTTTTAAAAACACAACTGTTTTTTGAAATCTATAAATATATTTTTCATAAATGGCCAAATCTTGTGATTAAGGCTTAAGTTTTGATTTCAATGCAGTATTAAAGCACATGTTTAATGCTACACTTATGAAATTAATAGGACTACTTATATCTAACATTTTAAACATTATTACAAGGTAGTGAATTAAGCTGCTTCAGAGAATAGCTAAACCCACATGTTAATAAATATTATATCTAGCAAGGTTGTATGTAGATTTAGTATTTAGATAGAAGGGCTTTCCAATTTGGAATATAATTTAGTCTGTAGTAGCTACATGAATGGTTATTTCCTAGTCATCTAATCTTTAAACATCTTCTAGTAAAAGATATTTGATAGTTAAATATTAATAGTAGCATATAAAAAATGGAGAGGATAAGGCAGTATAATATGCAAAAGTGACACGGAAGAACAGCATGTAATTAAGTCTAAGAATGTTATGATCAGAATAATGCTGCCTGAAATATTCTTACTATATCACTTTTATTTAATTTTTAATAATTTATTTTTCATTTAGATAAAGATCGGTTCAAAATAAGAAATTGTGTTTGCGAATGAGTGTTTGTATTGATGGTATTTTATAAGTCATGTCAAAAATGATAGGTGATATTTTGATGAAAAATTTAAGCACGGAAAAATTACTTTAGCAGTAAAAAGAAATGTAGAAAGTATTAAATTTGTAATAGTAGCTTACATTTAATTTTGTAAGCTGAAACAAAAGAAAGATATAAGAAAAAAACTGCAAGTAACTTACAATACAGATAAAAATTCTTTTTTCTTAAAGGAAGAACAATTATTCTAAGTTACTTTTCCAAAGTTAACCCTCAGTTTTAAAAATATCATTACATGAAATATTTGTTTTTGTAAGATGCCAAGACTGATGGCCATGAGCATCTAGGTAATAGATTATGTAGCCGGGAAGGAGGATTGTTGTCATCTAGTCTGACTTCATGAATTAATTTTTGTTTGTGTTGGTGCAGATCTTACAGAAAAAAAGAAACCACCTCCTCTTTAAGATGATTAGCATTGAAAAATCTTCTATTGGCCCCTATGCTGGCAGTGTTACAAAGTTGATCCTCATTTCTGACTATCTCTAATTTATCTTCCAGCCATTTAATCTCATATTTCTGTCTGGTAGACTGAGCCAATTGCCAAATTTTTCATCTACAGAGCAACAGTTGATCTCAAAGCTTTGACCTCATGCTTTTTGATAAATAAAGCACAGTGAGCTACTAGACTCTGCCATGCATATTGTCCCAGCATTTAACCATTCCCATGGAATATATCTGAACCCTCTTGTGTTGAAGGGTTTTTTAATGGTTGGTCAAAATTTGCATACCACATTCTGAATATCTTTGCTTACTTGAGTTTTTTCTGTTTATTTGTGAGTATTAGACCTTCTGGATTCTGTTGAAATCTCACATCCTGGCTGATTATCCACTCGAATTTCAATAACTTTTTCAAGAACCATTGTTTTGCAGCACAGTATCTATTGTGGTGTAATTATCATTCTTCTCATACTAAAGGTATGACAATATTTGGCTGTATCAAAGTAAATATTACATAACTGTATGCACCTTACCAAGCTATCCAGATTGCTTTGGTTTCAGTGCTTTTTGATCCTTGCGGATCTGTGACATTTACTAGAGAGCAGATCAGGTGGTTTTTTTTCCAATTAACCAAATAAAAGTGTAACAATATAAGGCCAACAATATAGCAACGTATCCTTTCAGGCTCTTGCTAGAAGGACATATTGATAAGAATTCTACTTCTATGGCTATATCTAATGACACTTCAATCAGTTACTTTTATTCAGTTTAGCTTGTGCCTTCTTTATTTTATATTACACTCTTTAGTTGCTTGAAATATGCAGGATTGATTGTATTTCCCTAAATTTAATAATCCAATGGGTTGCATATTAGGTGTTCCATACTTTTGTTGACGATTAAATCTTATTAGACTTGGATCTGTCATGAATGATGTCTCCCTAAAATCTTAAATGAACTCATCTATTGTAATCTAACATAATGTAAGTGAATGTAAACTGCTATCCAAGGATAGGATTTTATGTACCTGTAGCTATGCATTTGCTATATGTTTTAACAACTTCTGTTTAGCATCTTTGTGTGTTGAAGTTAATTGGAACCGGCAGACAATCATCACAAGTGAGACACAGTCATAGAGAAACACTTTTATTCAGGAAAGAACTAATTTCTATTTTGTGTATGCCACAATGCATAATGCAATTCCTGGTGGCCTGAATGATGAATAGATCTTCAGTTTGCTTTTTGACTGGTGCTCTTTCATTCATCCAATTCAATTAGACCTTTTTTGGATTTGCTATAATCAGATATCATCTATTAACTTTTTAGAATTATACCTTGCTATCTTACTTCTACCAGATCTTTTCAGCTGTACAACTTAAAGTTAGAATAACTCAGTAAGATCCAAATCTCAGTGATTTTTAATGGCATTTAAGGTGATTTGTACATTTCTGACCATTTATTTTCTCTTCTTGAGACTTGCTTAGAATATATTTAGAAAATTTCTTCTCTTTTGAGTAAGAAACTACTAGACTATTTGCAGTTCAGTTTCTGTACGTCATTAAAGTGTTTCCTTTGGTCAGAATCAATCAGCAGTTTGGGTTTTAATAATCTGAACATATCTTTTACTGTTCTGCTGTATTTCTTGTGCCTAAGTCTTATGGGAGTTGATAGCTTTTCTAATGGGTCCTTAATTCCTGGATTTAGACATACTCTTTCCTCATCCTTTGATTTCCTCTCTGTATTGAACTTTGTTCTCAGCTGAATTCCAATGATGTGCTGCTGATTTTGTTGCCGTTGTTGTTGAACCAAATGATAGCCTGAGAGAGTCGAAGGATCACCACAGTTCATTATCAAAGGCCAGAGAACCCATTTCATACAGGAGGATAAGGCAAATAAATTATAGCTCTTACAAGGAACTGTGGTTGCTTGTCAAGAGAGGTTAATGCTAAATTGAATTGTAATGAAGTGTTTTGAGTTGGGAATAGTTAAACTTTTCATTTTGATTTAAAAAGCCAAGGTAGTAATACAGAAGTTATGAGTGGCCCTTTATCTGTTCAGAGCAATGTATTTCAGAATTTGCTTTTGAATAACAATATTGGAAATAACTTGGTATAACATCTCTATCATCCTATTTAACTTGAAAACAATATCCAGTTTTAAAACTAATTAAATTGAGAGACTTTTTAGTGATTAAATTCTTACTCAGTTAGCTTATTTGAACAGTATGATATGTGGAATAATACATTTGTATATATTAGTAAAATACAGATGGCGGTTCTAGCTCTGAAGTAGCATAATTTTAATTATATCTGACGCAGGGCCCCTTTGATGCTTTTCCATTGATTTATTTTTTGAAGTTGATATCAATCCAGATTATATACTGCAAATGTATTCCAGAAGAGTCACACTGCTTATCTTTTCATTGGAGTTCATAGAGGACATCAAATCTCTGATATCTTGTTTAAAACAGTATTAGTACAACCTTGAAAATGATGAAAAAACAACAACAAAAAAATTATATGGAATGACTAGACATTTGAATATTAGACTATAATTGAACCCGGGCTTGCAGAGCACCACAAGGAGCTAAGTATTTTGTTAATAACAGCAGAACCCCACAGCTGTACTACTACTTTGCTGTTCTTGTGAATCACTGATACTTCTATGTATTTTTCTTACATGTATGAAGTAGGAATATCCTATCAACAGAGGGATAGAAAGAGAATTGAAATACATAGAGATAGGCCTTTTTATGGGGTAAAGAAAGTTAGCAACTTTTAATTATTTTTCTTAAAAGGAATTTATGGACACACAAGTTATAACATTCAGTAGCTTTCATTTCACTAGCATGATCATGTAACTGAGAATAATTACAACAAATATGTCAGAATGAATAAAGTTAGAATTTTTAAAATGTTGAAAAATAGTTATAACTGGACACTGTTCTGTAACTTTTTACTGTGTCTGATTATTGTACATAAAAGAAGTAGAATTTTACATTGAGTATTGAAAGTTCACTTTTTGAAGTGCTACAACACTGTCTTTAAAAACTTCTGCAGTGCAAACTGGCACATTTCTGAACTTTCATATGTAGATTCTCACAACAGAGAGTCCAGATCCACCTTCTGTAGCCAGGTGGGGTATATTGGAACAAAGAGCTGCAGACAGATCCACATTCTGCTCACCTTATGCTCTCGGTTAATCCAGTCCATAAACTGTATAGCTATGTTAATATGACCCTGTTCTTGAGCTTATGTGCCCTGATGAGAGATATGAAACAACCGTAATCATTCCTATGGTCAGTTGCTGGCAGGTTTCAGCTGTTGATATTCAGGATAAGTCTATCAGTATCACTGATTTTGTTATCATGATGCATCTATTACCTATTTGCTGTGATTTTCCTTTGCAAAGTTCTTCAGTTATACTAAGCTGTAGGCTCATGTATACACTGTGTTAGTAGTCAGTAAGCAAATTGAACCACTACTCAAGTAAAATCTTTACGGTCCTGACCCCTTGCCTCCTATTCAGTTCTCATATTAGGCTTTCTGCTTTACCAGAAAAGCCACTAAGGTACTTTCTATGGAGTTTACTTGATTCCTTGAACTGACCTGAGTGGCAAAGTAATGCTTTAATATTTAATCGTTGGAAGAGTTGCACAACTGGGAAAAAATAAAATATGTATTTGATGATTGAAACTGCTCTGAAGCTTCTTGTGAAGTGTATTTATGGTTGGTTGCTATAATAGAATTTTAAATCTACTAGTAATTAAGACCACTGTTCTGGATAGTAGACAATTTCCAATGGGAAACAAAAAATTTTGCATGGCTTACTGCAGCTGGTTTGCAGTTAAATGTTAAAGATTTTACTTTTCATTGAAATGGAAATCTATTGCTTTTTTGGCTAGCATTTAACAAACATGCAGAATATGAAGATGATTAACAGACTGAGGATGAAATACTGTAGTATTCCACAGTCACAAATGGTTCCTCCACAGTTTGTATTTCTGTTAAGTTAGTAATCAGAAAAGCACTTATTAAATTACCACTGTTAGGCTTTAGAGCAAATGTGCTATAGCAATGGGAGGCAGCAGCTTTGGCCTCACTTGACATCTCTTGTTCCACAAGCGAGCTGCAGCCTTAAGGATGTAAACCTCTCCCAGCCAAGAGGGACAGCATCATAACTGCATTCTGGGTCATGAAAAGTTACCAGCTTTTTCCCTCTTATACAAAAATATCTTAATGGAATTAAGGTTGAGCTGATAATTATGCTGCTAATACATGAGACAGCACATAATTCCTCTCCTCTCTGAAAGCTCCTTGATGATGCCAAGTGGTTGCAGAATGGAGGAGTTTTGCACTTGTGTTCTTTAAGCACAACGGAAACGTAAGGAAAAAAGACTGTCATTTTCAACTGAAAATTATCTGATCATGACTGCAGTTCAGCTCTTTATAAATGTCTTGCATTTATTAAGTGCTGTTGCATTGTGCACAAAATACTAGGAATATTTATTCTTTTCTTTTTAATACCGCGCAAGTAATAACATGTATGTACAAATATGTTGTTGGGGGGGAAACTAATGGTTTTGTGAGCTTACTGATCTGAATGTTTTCCTTTCACTCTTTTTTAAAGCCTGAGAATGATCTCTTTTTTGAAGATTATCTTCTATGAATTCTTCCATGACTTTACCCAAATGGAATGTGAATATAATATAGAATTGTATGAGAAAGAGTTAGTGACAACTGGTATGTGTTATGTCTCATAATTTACAATGAGGTCTCCACACTGAGACAGGGCGTTCAGACAAGTTGTCCCGTATCTGGGAACAGGCCAAAGAGCTTTCCTGGTCATCACCAGTCACAGAAAGACCCATCTACTGAGATGTGCGCTACCAACCCTATACCTATGCACCTTGCACCAGGACACACTCTAGACAATGGGCAGGGACTTCCTAGTGCCTAAGATTTTCACATTCACAGTGACAAATCCAGTCCCAAGTGGGAACTTTCTTCTAATCTGTCTTCAGATGACCACAGAGGGCAATTCCAAACTGCAAAAATGGTGTGAAATCACTGTGACTCAGTCGTTTTCTTTTCTAGTGATTGCATTGATCCTGATAACTGTTTTAAAATACTGAAATGCTTTCCATAAGCCAGAGTTATGCTTCTGTTACAATATATTAAAGCATTGATTTTGGTCCCTCACTGTATAAACTTCCCCATATAGTATGCAGAAAAAATCAACAAAGAGGAATAATGATTTTAGACTTACACAACTGTTTGAACAAATCTAAGCAGTTCCAACGACACTACCATTTAACATCAGTCTTTTCCAACTGCATTTCACTTCTAAATATTTTCCCATTGGATGCACCATATGATTCTCTAGGAAAAATACCAGTCTCCTGAGGTTTTGCTCATTTAAATTCAGAATCAGATGGCATCAGGCAGAAAATAAGTCATCCCCTTATCCTATTTTTATTCTGACATTTCAGAAAAGGAACTTCCTTCTAGGGTGTAGCCCCATATGAACTTAAATACGAAGCACAGCCTAAGGTAACATCCACTTTTCACATTACATAAAGCAGAAGTTTACTTATGGAATATGATATTGCTGTTGAAGGTTCATATTTAAAATGCTAATGTTTTAAAGCTTTCACAACCTTAAAAGAAGGCTGTAAATAAGTTTTCCAATCTCTATCCCTAGAAAACTCTAGGTCAGGATTTAACCAAGTTTGGATGTGACTTTTAACTTGTAGATTGGGTGAAATTAAAACATTTGGAAATCAAAAAATCATAATTAATTATCAGGCATATTTCTGAAGTTTTGTAATGCTAATCAGTTAACTGACTACAAAATTTTAAAGGCGGTCCCCAGAGAGATGCCTAGATGTACTGGAATGCTCTGTGGAGGTCTTTGTCACCTATTAAAGGTAGGTAGTACAAAGGTCCCTGATAGGTCCACCACTCCCAAAAGTTTTGTCAATATTGTTCAGTTCCAAATGTCCATGCACATCTTTCATGATGGGCTTTTAATTGGTATAGCTTTCTCCTTATTACCTGATTTCTTTGCAGTATCAAAAGTACAGTCACAGGTAAATAACTGTCATAGATAACAGTAAAATGGAAGGTTGGAAAAAAGAAGTCTCACAAATGTGTTTAGAGAAGAAAGAAAAATTAGCAAAATAGTTTTTCAATAAGAAAAGAAAGGGGAAAGGTATGTTATTTGCTACTAGAAAGAAAAATAAGCAGTGCTTTGTTTGCTATCCTATGCATTCACTGCAATAAGTTTTCTACTATGTCATCTATTGTCCTCATAGATATCCTGCAAGTGATGGATATATGGTTGTGATATTGGTGGTATTTGGTCTCTGAGTGACCTCAAAGAGAAGAATTATTTTATCATAGAGTTCTAGCAAGCAGCCTCCTGTCAGAGTGCAGGTACTTCTCTGCATATACATAAAGCTTTCCTGATTTAAAAGCAAAACCAAACCTCCAAATAAGCAATTATGATGTGATTTCAAAATACCGTAAGCATGAAATCAACAATTCAACAATTTGGCAATTTAAAATGGTATAAAACAAAGATTTAAAATATTGAGTAACAGCTTACTAGGGATGCTAACAGCGTTTGTATTATAGTAGCAAGCAATGGCATCAACTGGGATACAAACCCTATCAGAGACTGTAAATGAAAAGTGGAAGGCAGATGTTGAAGGGTCTTGGCACTAAGTGGATAAACACATCAATGAACAACCTGTTTTCAACTGCAGTGTCTTCTGTGTGACTTATATTGCTTAATCCTTTATACATATGAGTTCTCGATATGTGAAATGGGGATGATAATAATTCTATTATACATCCTACTTCAGCAGTATTCCCAGCGAATAATTGTTCATGTCAATCATTTCCATGATAATCACAGGGGATTTTAGGGATATCTTTTTCTTTCATCTAGAAAAAAAAATCATGAAAGTGAATACCTCCAAATGAAGCTATATCATTCTTGTACTGTTGCCATATTTAAAGGCTAGAGAACTGCATATCTGGAAAGCTTTCAAGGATATATGTGAGATTTTTCTTAATTCAGTATAGGTATTGGAAGAGCTTTCATAAAGAATTTTGTCATAGTTTGTTTTATTTGATTATGGTAACTCAAAATTTATGTATAATTACGGTGTAACATTTTAACTTTCTCAGTTTTAGCAATACTCAGATTTGGCATTCTATTTTGAACATATAATACATGCTGTAATTTATTTATCATGGTAATTCTGGGGGATGGAATTGGCAAAAAAGATTAGGCTTCTAGGTTCCCTAAAGTCTACATTTTTGTTCTATATTTAAAACACAATAACACCTTTATAAGAACAAGTACATACAATGTTCAGAAATGTGACATCTTAGTTTCTGTGCTGTAATCATAAACTTTAGTGTTACCTAACTAGTAATGATCTCCAAATTAATTTCCTGTGCAGGATAGTATGATTTCCTTATGCACCTAAGGTGTTATTTGCTAAATATATTGTGAGTGTTTATTTCTTGTCTGAGGTCATGCATTTTTTTCTTCTCTCCTGAAAGCTGCTGAGTACTGTTACAGATCAGATATATGACATTTCTTTAAATAAACACGTGTAAATCATACACTAAAATCATATTAAGTGCAAGAGAAACATGTATTGGGTGTTTTTTCTCATGATGCTGCATTCTGTTTATATGTATTATGCAGAGAACTTTGACACTAGACTTTGATCTGCCTTAAGTAGAGCGTATATGTAGGATGCTGAATGGTTGCAAATATTGCTCTGAGATGTTCTCATACAAAATATATCCTGTGTCTAACCTGGCTGTAAGACAAAATGCATTTACAGGCTGAACTGCTTGCTTTGGCTCTGTTGTTGGCTGTTCTTCATCCAGAGGTTCTCATCTGCCTTCCACGTTCTGTTGTTTACTCACTGAAAGCAGCAGTGATAAATGGTATTTAAGAATAAGTATACTCTGCAAGTCCACAAGTGGTGGTTTTTTACAGGTTGCCCTAGGTTAGCTCATATTTTTGTTAGAATTTACAGCCCAATCCTTGTCTTATGCAGTTTGAGGGGCACGTTCAAGGTCTACAATGTCACCCAGACTGAACACATACTTCTTGCAGGCCAAATTTAGAAATGTATAATGTTCAGCTTTTGTATATGCTTTATAGTTGCCTTCGATTTTACCACTAAGTCCTTTACTTGCCTGTGAGACTGCCACAAGAGTTTGAGTACTTGCACAGTTAAAAAGTTAGAACTCTATCTCATGGGGATCTATAGTCTAGATGCTCTTTATCAATTTTGCTTAATCCAGTGCCCATTCCTGAAGCAAATGAAGCAGAATAAGCTTCAGATAAAAGATGCCTTTCAGTCTCATTGTGAAATAGCTGAAAGATTAAAACGACGTGAGAGGCTGCGGTGGTTCAGTTCTTTCCTCTGCCTGCAAGAGAGAGGAGCTGGCATCTCCTCTGTGCCTCCTCCAGGCACAAAGCTGGAGGGTCAGCTGGACAGGCTGCTTTCTGTCAGTCCTGCTGTAGCGATCTGCTTCTGTGAAACTATCGCATAGTCACAGGACCAGAAAAAATTGTGAGAGTGGTCATGCTGTGGTTTGAGGAGGGCAGGTAGACGATGTCTTCAGGTCTCAGCTCTGAGAATTCTAGTGCTCTGTGTTCACAGAGGACATTTCAGCGTTTCTTAGTGCTCAATCTGATAACTGGACAGACACGGTTGCTCAGTTTTCATTCAGGAAAAGATTTCTGTGGTTTGTAAGCCTCAAATCTCAGGGTTTTCTCACGTTTGGAATTGCAGCTTGTCGTACTGGTGAAGGGAGGATGTCTCTCAGGAAGCAGAGAAAACCTGCTAATGATCAGCCACATACTCCCCTATATTCAGAACTATTTTTCAGTGTCAGTATTTCTTCATTTGAATGCACCGCCTTCCATCTTTAATATCTGCCAGTTCTTCATAATTTTTTTCCCTCAACTTCTAAAATACTTTGTCCCATAACTAAAACAGAAGCTTAAATATAAATTAAACCCCACTTTTTCAATATTTTGTGACAAGAAAGAGACAACTTTGATAGCTTAATATCACACTCCCTGTCACAGTGTCTTTCCTCACAGGAGGCTGGAAGACAAAAAATAACCCACTAAAAAATACTAAGGTATTACGTCTGGAATCTAACAAACTTCAGATTGCAATGATCAAATGGTAACAATGTTTCTGAGCTGTTGTTTATCTCTTGAAGTTACAGACAGGTGAATTAAACAGGCTGTAAGTACACATTATTTGAGCCTACTCATTCAGTGGACATCGTACTATTTTAGCAAGGCCACCAGCAAGTGTTCAGGATTCCAGACAATACCATATTTCTTCTTACATCTGTTTTTAAAACATGAATGATGATATGTTTGTTTCCAGAATAAGGGAACTTCACCATCTTTTGTGGATGGTATTTACAGGAGCCATGTGCGAAGGCCTGAAAAGATTATACCATCCAAGAGCTAAACTTTCTGTGGCTGTTTCTAAATAATTCCCTGTATGTCTGAGAATCTCTGTCTTTCCATCAGCTCCTGAAGCGAAAAGTTGTTATCTCCAATTGACCAAACACAACCTTTGCTGAATAAACAGTGAACTCTGATGCATTAGGAGACGTATGTTTTGGTCAGCTGTGGTCTTTTACCTTCCTGCATCTTAAAGAATGCTTTCATTAACTCCATTCTTCTGTTAAGTAATTCCTTAAAACATGCAATTTATGTTTTAAATAAGAGATGTAATTAGTCCTCACACCTAGTTACCATCAAAACCAAAGAATGCATCAAACACGCTCTCATTAGTATTCATACAAAGTGAATTGCTCCTTTCAGTTCTCGTTCATTATTATTTAACCGTTAATCCAAAAAGTTTATAGGCTCATGTTATGATGATGATTATTTTTTTGGTTGGTGTCCAAAGGGTCATTTTGAAAGAGGCTCATTGCAGAAGGGTTGCAGAGTTTTAGATTTGCAGAAGCATTTAATGTGTTTTGCTTCCAGTCTTTCTCTCACTGGGCAACAAGCCAGGAACTGTCTGAGGTTTGCTTTGTAAGTACTGAATCACTAATGCAAAGGCAGGGAAAGTACATAGCTATCATACCCATCTGTCCAATATTACTACACATGGAACTGACCGTATTGAACATATTGAATTAATTTCACTGCAGCGTTGCCCATCAAATTACTTGACTCTTTACATCACCCTTTTTTTGCTCCCTAATGCAAAACATCCATTTTATTTGACAAGCCCTTCTTTGGCTTTGGCCTAAACAGAGAATGGGGATGATCTTGGCTCACTTCACTCTAAATAATCGTTCTTTAATTACACTAGAGGTGGTATCATCTGCAGTAATTACTGAAAAGATGTCAGCTCTCAGATAATGGAGTAAAACATTAATGGAACTGAGCTGGCCCAGACATTTGCTCATAGAAACCAGCCACTTGTTATGCAGTGGCTTGGCATCATTCTTAGCAACATGTCAGTCCTAGTTAAGGTTTCAGCTGAGTACCCGACTTAGGATCCTTCAGAAGTTCCATATATCAGAATGTTTATATGTATTGTTTTGTTTAAAAATGAATCTTGCTTTTTCTTCAGAAAACAAAATAATTTGTGGTTTGTGATAGATTTTTATAGCTACCTGAGTCATACCTCTGAGACTTCCTCATAAGCACCCAAACCTTTTAACAGACATCATGACATCTTGAGATGGACGGACCATACTGATACATAGAGAACTTTTTCAAGTTGACTAGCAGCAGCAGTAAAATCTTTGGTATAATTTGACCTGAAAAGAGTACCTTCCCTTGGCAGAAATTACTTAGTTATGCACTTGTAAAAGAGAACTAGTAGCTTATAATGAGTATAAACTTTTTTGCAGATATGAGTGAAATAAAGACAGAAGATGGGCACGTAACACTTCCAGTTTCTTAAATGCATAGCAAAAGGACATCTACTTGCAGACCTAGAGACTGAAGGATTCTGCTGGTAGATCCATTAGCAATAGGATTTCATTCACTTCAGAGTAGTCACATAAAGTACCTAAAAGCGACGTATAACTAAAGCTATCACAATCTGATAATATATTTGCTCTCTTATTTATTTATCAACAAATTGGTTGTTTTATCTTATACATGTTGAGTCTTATAATCACTTTTCATGGTAGAAACCACCACACAGAAATCATACACATTCCAGAGAGAGAGAGAGCATATAGCTGTATTCCTGAGTTATGTGAAAAAAATACCAATAGTGTCTGAAATCCAGTCCTGGAGATATTTATTCTACTAAACAAGTTAACTCAGTTAAAATCACAAAATCATGCCATAACTTTCCAAAAACTGACCACAGTTCTAACATATTATAATGAAATCTATAATGGAAAGATAAAATGGTATTTGCTTCAATCAACTGTGTTTGGGGACGTACAGTTGTGACTTTCTAAAGGGGTATCTTTGATGATACATCTTTTGGTCTTGCTGAAGTGGTAAAACCTTTGAATCTAAAGGCCCAGCAAAATTACAACTATATAAATATGATATACAGATATATAAACTTCCATGGCTTATATGTACTTCATACTGTGTAGTCTTCATTCTCCTTTTTTTGCAGTTATTTCAGCTATTGTGAGTCCAACTTTCATATTCAAAGAAAATAGAGTCCATAGCTACCAATCTATAACTGACAGTAATACTTAGTGAAGAAAAAGCAGTCATTTGTTATTCAGTTAGATAGAAAATCTAGTATTATTCCAATTAAAAATAAGGCAGATGAGATCTTCAGAAATCACTTCTTATGCATCTCCTCACATATGTTACTTTTCAAATGAAAAAAAACTAACATATGTGGAGAGCACTTTGATCCATATGGTATGCTCCCCTTGATATTTTTTCTATTAAAAATCTCTATACTGATAAGTCAGCCTTTTGATTTATATAGTTGCTTTTTCCTCAGTATAGAATGTTGAAGACTGTTTTTCTTCCCTTTCTTGCCTCTTCCTCTTCTTCCTAGATTTATTACTATTTTCAGTGTCAGGAGGAAGTTTCAAACTATAAATTTCAGGCAAGGAGCAAATGCGATGAATGCCGGCTTGCCCTTTCTTCCCCGGAACTTGTAGTGAAACTCTGGGTTGCAGTGATCACAGATGAGAGTTTTCTTCTGTATTAGGGACAGCAATATGCTATAATGCATGGAATTCAGCAAAGATTTAAATGGTACAGTGTGCATTCAGTGAGTGCCAAGTCTTTTATTTTCTGAGATTCTCTTTTCAGTTTACCTTTCTTCTAGGAATTCACCTTTCTTCTGGACCCTCGTGAAATACAAAATCTCAAAGGTTTCTTGTTATTCAAAAACCAATTTCAATCCAGTTAAAACTTGATTATTTAAAAAATGTTTTTAAAAAAACCATTTATCAAACTTAAAGAATTTGTATTTATTGATTGATTGGATTAGCAGCTAATACATAATATAAATATTGGCTGACAGAAATACGTATTTATTAAACCATGCTGAAATGAGATATTTGATTTTGCAGGAATGTATTAGTTATTTCTTCCTATATGACACTATAGGGCAATCAGCATGATTTCACCTGCATTTTGATCACAGGAGGATTTTACGTTTCAGCTGATTGTAGCTCCATCTCATTGTTTTGTTTTTGATCGACCTACTTGTAGTTTTTCACCTGCATGTGTAAGATGCAGCTGTATATTTTCTCAGGTAAGTCTGCTGCTTCTCATGTTCCCCGCTGCCCTACTGTTACGAGTTTTGGAACTGGAAGCAAAAAGAAATGGGAACGCCTGGTTTGACTGTGAGTTTCCCTAGCCCCTTGGCTAGAAGAGTAGCTCATCCATGTGCAGCTTTGTGTGAAATTGATAAGAAGTAGACTTAATCAAAGCACTCAAAAAATCTGTTTTACTGGAGGTATCAGAAATGTATGAGAGAAAGGTTTAAAGAACTCTGCAGTGTCCTTTAATGTTCTGGGTACATTTTCTACTACAGAAGTGAATCCTGACTGGATAAGAAACTCTATTGTTTTTACAAAATTCAGAAGCTTTTCCTACATGTTCACAGATACTGTACCATACGTTTATAAGCAAAGTTCCTCTTTGCTTTCACTGGAGAGTTCTACTTATAAATCAATGTCAGGGTGTAGCCTGTGGGTTTTGTAAGTAAAGTTCAGGAGAGACCCTAAGAAAATAAAGAAGCAGGCTTATTAATGAAAGAAGTTAAATGAATGATGTATGCTTTTATTTTTTTCCTCCCCCCTCCCTCCCTGAAGATGGCTACTGGCATCCTACTTGTAATTATTTTTATTTTTGTCTCTGGTCTCTAGACATAGCGCATGTCGGCTTCTCTTAGGTATATTCCCACAATGAATGCAGTGATCCTGTCAGATATTGCGTGGAAATTTACATATATGCATTTTTATTATACCATGTTGATTAATGTCATTATTAAAGTATATTTAATCCTGTGTAGGATGCAGCAGCCTAGCCAATAGTATTAAGCCATGTGAAAGACACAAGAAACATACTTTCATAGTAAGTGCTTCAGGTGCTTCAGTATAGTAGTATTTCTTTTAGTATAAAACATGAAAAAAGATCTTTAGAAAATTAGGATACCAAGCATTAAAATTATAAAGGGACTTGTGCACTGTAGTATTCAAGGGAAAAAGATTTCAGTTTTGGGTGCCCTGGTGTTCCACCCTTAAGTTCAATATGGTGCATGTTTCCTTTCTGGTTTGGGGGTTGTAAATGCCACTTTTGCACAAGGTTTATTAGGACTAGATTTAAGTATCTTTCCTGCTGAAAAGGAGAAACTATTACAGAAAACGTTCTGTGGCTCTGAGAATCCTATTTTCACATGTTTATTTTGAGTGAGGGACATGTTGAATATTTAACTTCAGTAAAAATACATGTGAGCTTGGCTGAATTGAAAAAGAATTCAAATTAGCAGATCAGTGACTAAGTGACTTTTTTTTTTTACTGTATCAGTTTGTTAGCTTTTTTAAGACATGACATAGGCAGTATGTTATTGATGTATGCTTTTGTTTAAAATAATTTTTTTATATGAAGAACCTACTTAGTTACTGGTAATTTTCTGGTGAAGGTTATAATTGTTTCTAAGCTTTCTGTACATTAGACTTGTAATTTAAGAGTGCTAATTTAAATCTTTTATGAACACGGTCATAAACAAGTTAATATAAACTGCTATTAAATTCTGTTCTGATGGGGGGAAAGTTATGTACTATGAAAAAATGTATATGAATAGTAATTATAGCAAACGTATTTTATAAGGTTGGAATGAAAGGTGTAAAATCCCAGCAGAAAACCTGACAGCTAAATTTTAGAATGACAACTCAAATGTAAAAGCAACATTGTTCTAAAAAATGCTTTATTTAGAATTGCAATATTTCTCTACAAGCATAGAGTTTTACCTGAACATGGGAACAATAACATTCAGTGAGTATTTAGGAAACTGAACCTTCATAGGACATCTTCCAGTTTATGATTAATCCAAAAGATTAATTTAGTATGAAAAAAAAAAAAAAATGGTGAGTGTTGGATATTGATATACTATGGTATGACATCATGTTGAAAGCTTCTAAGCTGTTAAAAGGCAAAAGCTATATGTATCATATATTAAGATTACTTAAAAAAAAAGCCAAATAGCTTGCAATCGGAGCTAGAAACATCCTCTGCTATTATTGCAGTATAACCTTTAACACAATATCAGTGTTACCTTACTGCAATATAAAAGATATGGTATATGATGTATGCCAAAAAGAAATCTTCTTTCTATAATAATTAGCAAATTTGGCACATTGTCATTTGAATGAAAAGACAGTCTTTTGAGATGAAACACTGCAATGTGACATTGCATTAATTAATGAAAAAGAGTATGAAAAAGGCCTTGGATGAAGAACTATTGAAAGGATTGGGATTTTGACATTGACTTCTGTGAGATCAGGATTTCACCCTTAATTATTTTTTTTTTCTTTGAAGTGTCTAGACTTGGAAAACAACCTTACTGAGTATAAGCTTCAGCCTGGAAAACCCTAGCCCATGTATAAGAAAGATCACAAAGGAAAAATGTGATGGAAGACATGAGGGAAGCAAAAGAAAGTAGACACGAGAAATGTAAAGTCTAGGAGAGGACAGGACAAGAAATACCTGTGGGCTTTTTGTGCATAGAAAAAAGTACTTTTATCATAGTCCTGTATTGACATGATTTGAGGGTAATAACACGTCTCCCAGCTGCAGGCCAGCCCCTTTGTGGAAGCCAGTACAAGATGAGTATCTCTATGTGCAGACTAGGCCGTTCTGATTTGCAGATACCTAACTCAGAAACGTATAGGTAATGATATCACAGTTGACTACCAGATTCACCAACATACACGTGTGTATGCCAGGATGCTTACATGGTTGCCCACCAGTGGGCATTTGACTTCTTGAAGACAGTTTGTCCTCGTTATTAAGTAAAGCAGCAACTGTGATAGCAGTTCACTGCAAGCTACATATAATCCTCTTACATTACACAGCCACTATAAACTGTTAGTCTTTGAGCTTGATTAGCTTTTTGTCTGGTTGTATGCAAGTTTCTGTGTAATTGTAGTTTGCTTATAAGGGTATTTGAATTACCTGTCTGACTCTTGTGGCCGTACTGGGGAAAAAAAGCAAATGATAGGATGCAGATTGAGCTATGGTAGTGTAATTTATTTTTTTTTTTAGTTTAGGCTAAGGCATAACTTGCTGCTCTCTACTTGAATGGATAGCGGATACAGGTTTGAAGTATAGTAAGGTAAGTAATTAAGCCTCACAAACGAAGTGATCAATATCAAGATTAACCCATCAAATTTCCTGTGAATTTCAGAACATTAGGATATAACATATCTTTCCCTGCTCTTCATTATGCTGGGTTTATTGATGTTGGATTTTTCTTCTTATTTTATTCTGGATTGTTTTAGAATGGGCTATAAGATGGGTAGGTTGTGTTCTGACTTTTTATTTCTGAAAAGCCGCTATCAAATCCTTGCTCAAAACAGAGATGCAACTGAAAAGTAATCCAGTCTATTGTAGTTCAGTTTAATGTGCATAATTGCCACATTGCTTTTACATGGCTCAGTTCAAGCAGCAGTGTGCTGGAAAGGGATGCTGGTCTGGAAGCGTAGGTGTGAGTAGCTCAGGAGCTTGTGTAGGAGTGTGCAGGAGCTGTGAAGAAGCTCGCTTTGTGCCTGGCTTCATTTTTGCTTCGATCTGCCCAGTTACATTACAGTCTCAATTCATAAGTATTAAATTCATCCATGAAAATGATCAGTCTTACTCTGTGTCCTTTCCTATTAGTCTCATTATGTAGGGCAGTCATTTAGTCTATTTGCAGGTGACAAGAATTTAGTGGTGTTCTTTGTGTTTGCTGTAGTTCATAAATAATACATCAGACCTTTTGTGTTCCATAGTTCAACCGATCTCCCTAAAGACTATATTGGCTGCACAGATCTGAAGTTTTTGCTGGAGCTTAAGACTCTTACAGGAGACTTTTTTGGAGAAAAAAACCTTGTATTTCAAAGTTTGCAGAATTACCAGCGACCACAGTGCCTCTTTGTTTCCATGTTCTCTGTACTTGATCTTCTACAGGAGATCATATCCAGCACCTTGGTAGCTCCATCTGACAGCAGACCAGTTTTAACTCTGCATTATGAAGAATTCTTCACATTGTTCCATCTAGAATCTGAAACTGATATAAAAACCCCAAAGACTTTAATGAAGTGAAAAAAAGTAAAACAATTTATTATATTGATAGGAATAAAAAGTTTGTCTTTATTTGGATACAACTTAAATGATGAAGTGCATAAAGATTTGTACATTTTCTTGATTCTGAGGAGAACAAGCAGATTAAATATATCTTGCTCTGTTTGTGTGGAAGATGAACTGCAACCTGCTGCAGAGCACAAAACTAGATACAGCAGGGATTTGTCTATAAAGAAAATACAGATAATCCTGCAGAAAAGAAATATTTGATGTCCTTATGCATCTTTGGTAATGCAGACTTAGCAATACGTTGATAATGGCACATTGTCCCTGTTTGTGATCTTGAAAGGAAAAATAAATATCTTCTTTACTGCTCTTTGCCATGCTGCTTCTAACTCTGTGAACTTAGGATGTTTGAATAGGTGGAAATACATCAAAAAATCTGTAAGACACCTTCCTCTTGTTAACCATAGATACATCTTTTTTTTTATAATACACAAGCAATATAAGGAGTATTTGCGGACCCTGGCAGTTTGCAGCACTATTTTACACCATTTCGTAGTATGTTACTGATTTGTCACTTTTTTTTTTTTAAATACCTGGAAACCAAGATAAAGAGATTATATATGATTAATTGAAAGATATTAAATATGAAATAAAATGATCTCCTGAAAAAGAATGTAGCAACCACTTTTAAAAATCTGTACTGAGTCTGATTGCAAGAAAAGGTAATCGTGCAGGTTTCTGGCTTGAATACAGCATATTGACCAGTGCTCTAATTGAAAGAAAGAAGCTTACCTGTCAGGTAGTCATACCAGGCAGTGTCGTACTTCAAATATAATCTAGCGACCTTTACTTTGCATGGTGTGGAAACAGAAGTAGGCTTTTATCACATCCTTTATTGTTGGCTTGTGGTTCCTGTGTAACCTGCATTGCCATGCGATTGTCCAGCTTCTCTTCCCCTCCCACCTTTGGTCCCCCATAGATGGAAATTATGTGCACCACTAATCTTTATTCAAAGGTAGTATCATGTCTTCTCATTAAATAGTTTGTGGAGAGATAGCTGAGTGAGATTGCCGTCATTCACAGTCCTCTTAGGTTCAGCCCCACAGCCAGTGCCATCACTGGCGGTTGACTTGCAGGGATATTCAGGAATTTAAACTATAATGTGCTGCCTGCTGAGCACACTTACACAGGATTAATTCTTGCCCGAGACAAAGGGTACAAATTGTGCAGTTCCCTTTCAGTGAGAAGCCATTAACAAAATCAATGTTTCTTGCTCTGATTTAATGGGAAATTTTGCATTTTTCTATACTATTTTAGGGACAATATTTCGGACTCCTGGCAGCTATGTCTTTCCCACTGCAGGACTTTTGCCTGCGGGTACTTTCCCTACACTATGACTTCTGCTCTTGTTCTTCGTGCATTCTTATTCTCACACTCTACTGAATCCTAGTGTACTTTGTACCTCAGTGTAGGAGTCTCAGGAGGACAGACTGTCCCAGGACATTCAGCTAGACACAGCTTATTCCTCTATAAATCTTTAAAGCGTGCAACTCAGAACAAACTGAATGAGAAGAATTCATTGCTGCCATGTTGCTATTTGCAACATCAGGAAATATGGTCATGGATCACTCAGAGTTACTCTGCAATGACCTGACAGCCCGGCCCAACTGAACAAAAGCAAGGAGACTTAATTCCAGCTGCCCTTCCTTCAGCCAGCCATTTAAGATGTTAGAAGGAAAAGTGACTCTGACATAGCTTCAATGATATTGTGTAGCTCACAGGACCCCTTCAAAGGAAAGCATAAATCTTGAGTTTTCTTTGTTTTGTCTTCTCTGTTTTGAACTAAACTTCTCAGACTCGTGACAGGTTTTTCCATTATTAGGTTTGATGGCACAGTTTGTCCATAACTGCAGGCACAATGAACAGGGAAAAAATTACAGGTCATTAAGAGACTAAAAATCCAGATTTTAAGCACCCGTGCTAAAGAT
Organism: Ibycter americanus; assembly: GCA_035590275.1. Taxonomy (NCBI): domain Eukaryota; kingdom Metazoa; phylum Chordata; class Aves; order Falconiformes; family Falconidae; genus Ibycter; species Ibycter americanus. The sequence continues at coordinate 19,200,610 of JAVJGI010000037.1, forward strand.
TCTGTGATCTGCTGTTACCATTATTTCATTTATAACAATATTTGACTCACATGGTACAATCAGTGCTAGATGTAGATTTAATCTTTTGTTAATATTTTCCATTTAACAGTATATTTACTCATATATCTACAAAACCTCAACATATACAGAAGGAAATTATGTAATGTACTTTGGTTCTGAACAAACAGCAACAACAGGAACTTTGGTTGAGTTATAGATGGAGGAAGGAAGAAATTCAGGAGAAATTAAGGTATTTTTATAAATAAATCCTACTTCATAGTATTAACTCCTTTCAAACCCAAACAAGTTTGCATCATATTTCCCGTGACTCTTTCTGTGTTCAGATCTTCCTTCTTGGCTGAACAACTTACTATCTCAAGTTATTGCTATTCTCTTTTTTACATTCTTGAAACTGTGTTGATTAAAGAATATTCGAATAGCCAGGCTGTTCTCCCTATTCAGGAATTGAAATCTCACTATTTTTCCTCATACCTTACCCTTCATTTCACCCCTCTTAAGAGGTCTTCCAGTTCTTGAAGTCTTCACTGTCACTGTTATTTCCTGCTGTTCACCATACTACATTCCTAATTTGGTCTCCTTCAGCTCCAAATGGCTCCTTAAGACAGTCTGCTTTTAAAGTGAATTTGGTGAAAACAAATAGTAGCAGAAAAATAACAATGCTATTGACTTTTCATAGTCACAGTCATAGTTCAAGATACTCGTGTATCTTGGAACCTGGAGGGACTAGAACTGAATGAGCACCGTAGTTCAGTCTCAAAATAAAGTGAGAGGATTTCCTCTTTGTGTGCATAAACTGTTACTGTAAGTAAGGTGAGGTGACCTCACTTCATTACAGATCACCTCAAGTTATTTTGTGATCAAAAGATGTTGGCATTCTAACTGCAGGTGCAAACAGGAGTTTAGTCCTGAGTGTAAAACTAAATCTTTTGCCACTGTCCTGATTACACTGACATTAATAACACCAGAGAATACCAAGTCTAGCGATGCTGATATTTCTTAATGAGAAACTATTGACAAAGACATGTGATTTATCTTGTAAAGCTTTCAGAAGGTAATGAGTTCCGGTCACCACTGAGCTGAATCAAGTTTAAATTGGTGACCTAAAGGTGAAAGAAGTTACTCTACTACTTGTTCTGCCTAATTGTCTTTAACAATTTCTACTCCTTTGAGCAACTGAAAAATTTCTTCTCAAAATTCATGTAATGGGTTTCTTTTTAATGTTGCTTTATGACTGCATCTTAGGGAACAGTGTAGAACGTATTAGAGAACTGTTGAAAAATCAGGCTATGAAGGACTTCAGAAACTGCATTTGTGTTAATATGTAAAATAGGCCAGGCTCTGTTGTCTAGTCCAGAGATGAAATGGTACTGCATGGCTTCCATCCAGATGGCTAAACTCTCTTCCTCTCCAAACAGGATTGCCTGACCGGTATTACCAACTGTGAATGATTCTTAGTCCTTGCAGTCCCCTAAACCATACCCAGACATTTTGTGGGACCATCCTAGTTGGCCAGACTGTGTTGGGGTGTGCTGACAATTAACCGCCTGGATGATTGTCTGTCAGCTCTCAGACCTGAGATGGAGATCCCAGGGATTCCAGAGCCCATCTGTTCTGCTTAACTGTCCTTACCACCAAAAGCGGTGTCTAATTAGAGTTGTTGGGGGTTTTTTTTTCCCTTTTTTTTTGTTATCTTCAGTTTAGAGAAGTGAACTTGTTATGCCCAATTTAAGATGCAGCTGAGGTCACCTTTCTACTTGGAAGGGTAACCATTCTATTCAAACTTTTAACAGCAGACTGATACCAAAAGGTATTACATGTTTAAATTTCTTAACTGACAACCACTACTAACACTTTCATAGGTTGTTCTTTTATTATTATTATGCAAGTGTCAAAGGAAGTCAGAAAATCAATCATCAGTTCTCTTTGTAGCAGTGTTGCATAGTTGTGTTCTTTGCCTTTTTGTATGGTAGACTTTATTCTTGTCCAGCAGGCACACGGCATGAACTCTTAGCTACAGAAATCAAGAAGAATTGACACAAATTGCCCTGATTCTTAAATCCCCTAAACCCTCTTCCCAGACCACTGTAAATGTTTCTGTCTCAGGGCCATTCCTAAACTATGATTAGTCTCCATATAGGCATATCCATATAGTAGTATATAGCATATAGCAGTAGGGGACAGCTGGGGTCAGCAGGACAAATGAGCATCACAGCCATTCAGTGACAGCTCTGATTTGGGTTCCTTGGGAGGATCATAGAACCATAGAATGGTTTGGCTTGGAAGGGACCCACTAGGTCTCCTGTCTTATTTATCAAGGGGGGTACATTTTCTTTAATCTTTATTTTCTGAGCACTGTACTTGTAGAAGCAGGAAGTTATCAGGCAGCAGTGGAGTCCTCAAGAGAAGGAAGCTGTTGGCCGCTATTCCCCTTAGGAATGAGGCTTGTGAATCTCATAGACTTTGAAGCACTTAACCTGCATCTTGGACCTGTAGAGATGGAGCCTGATCATTTGCTAGTGGACTACTTCATCTCAGCTGTTAACAACTTGGGGGGTGTAGCTGCCAAGCTTCAGGGGAACTTAGGAGTCTTTCCTCCTTTATTTTTGCTCCTGTCGAACTCCATAGGTGTGCGTCTTTGGGGCAGAGGTCATGTAGGATGGTATTTTAAATACTTAGCTTTACTATGTAATAATTTTTACGTACCAAGAGGTGGACAGTTTTGAGGTTTTCTCAGGTGATAACTAGAACTGTGTAACGAATGCAATTTAGGGGCAAAAGAAAAATGCTTGCATATTTTTGTCAGCCTTTACAAATTATGTCTTTGTTGCAGTAAGTTTAATTGCAAAATCTGTTTTATAATAATGCTTAATCAAATTATGTGGGGGGAAAGCTCTGAAAAATCGAGTAATTCAGTAATTATTTTACATTATGTAAAATATAGCGTCTTTCTAAGTTTAGAATGTTTAATGATCACTTTGGTAAGCTTAGCAGAAGAGTGGCTGAGATTTTTTTTAAAGTGAGACTGTAAGAGAATATAAAGCTTTTATATATCCTATTAAACTGGCATACACCACATTATTGATTATATATGCACAGTTAGCTTTTCTTATCCAGTTATGTATTATGGCTGGATTAAATTTCTCTGAAATACTTTATGGTGTATCCTGGTGTTTAAAATGTTATTGCATCTCTGAATACCCCTGGTAATAGTCTCTGGTACAGAATTTTATTCTATGAAATGGATTTGCCATAACAGATGCATTTACATATTATTCTTTTGTGTTCTTTTCAAATCCATGCACAGCTCAGAATAGGCATCTCTACTTTTTTATTTTGTTAAGCTTTTTCTTTTATCATTAGTACATCGTCAGTTGTAGGTGAGAGTATTGTGCAACAGATAGAGGAAATGAGGAAAGTATTATGTTTTCCGTGTTGTTCTCTGAATGGCAATTATTGCAACGCCTTAGTAAGATAAGGAAAATATATCCAAGACTTAGGAGTAATAAATATGTCTGTATTCAAACTAAAACGTCAAGGTTTTAAAAATGTTTTTTTAAAAAAATCTTTTAATCCATGTGGATCGTTCTCCAAGCTTAATAGGGGTTTCAGCAGGTGAAAAATCAGCCTATAACTTCAAACAGTGTGTAGGAGTTGCTCTGTTTTACATTTTGGAGAGCTTGGCCTGCCTGTGTAAGCTTGTGGTCTTTTTGCTGGCAAGGTGGATATCTAAACAATTAGATTTGTGCATTAAAATGTCTTGTTTTGATACCTGTATAGAGTTAGGGTAGCTAACTTTACATTTTGATCTTCTCAGTAAGTGCTGGAATGACGTTCCAGTCTAGGGTCAGAATTTCATGACTTGAAAGGGCATACAGGCTGAAATGTGCTCACAGTTCAAGAAGTACTGGTTTATACACACATTGCCTAGCTTCTTTCCCAGGTAAAGAACTAAATTTCAACGGTACTATCAAGGAATCATGCTGAAAAACTGTGCCATTGTGTTCCAAATTTATGGTAACCCCATAATTTCCAGATCATATTTTCTTATCTGGAAAGGAAAAAAAAAAAAAAAAAAAAAAAGTTTTTAATTGACAGTCTTGAAAACCCAATGTCAAATAGGTTCTCTCTGGCTTACAGTTCATAAATAATAAAAATCTTGCTTTTAGAGTGTAATTAACAGTTCTGTAAATGTCTTAACTGGAATCCAGCTCCTTTTCCCATTGGTATGTTGGCTTTGCCAAGCTAACAGGAATCAAATGCAATAAAAACAATGAGGTACACATATGTCAGAGGTTGTCAATTTTATATAGTAACTTTTAGAAGTGCCATTCATATTCTACTGTTTTTAATCTGGCAGATTTAATTGGCAAAAAGTTGCCTGTTATGGAAATATGAAAAGCAATTATGAGTTATTTCCAGATTTATTTTTTTTTTCCAGTATTGGAAGTAAAAAGAGTGATTATTATGCAACACCTTGAGTCGCATGTGTATGTCACGTATCAAACTGCTTACAGCACAATCAGTGTGAACAGGACAAAAAATTGATTCTGCAGTTCAGCATCAAGGGGCTTTGTGCTTTGTGAAGTGAGCAGTTTGTACCAAAACCAACAAATATTTTTCTTTCATGTGTAGAAGGCAGTGATATATGCAATCATATCTATTTTCATAGTAAAACTCATCATTTAGCCCAATTTCAGTATAGCCATAGTGCAGAAATAAAATCAAGGTGTGTCCAATGCAGCAGTGCAAAAGAAAGGAAACTGAAGATGGCTCTGTAATGTCTCCATTTTTCTTTGGATTATCTGTTTTACAGAGCTGAAGGTGCTATTGTCTGTTATAAATTAATCGGTAATACCAACATGATATTAGCAATCAACGTATGTCCTATCTCAGTTAGCCACTAAGGTTAAATAATCTTCAGCTTCAGTATGCTTGTACCTTGGTTTGTGCTGTTTTGGTATCCTCTTATGGATAGAGCTGCATATCATGCAAGTAAATATTAATGCATGGTTTCTCAGTTTGTGTCATAATCTGAAGTCAGTAATACCATGTTAGTTTTTTTTCTTAGATTGGAGGGGTTTTTTTCCCATAATGCTGGATCTAGCCCTTTATTATTAGAAATGTATACAAAAAAGTATTTGTATATCTTTTGTTTATGAAAGGTACCATATGTATTGATACGGGCTAGGTTTTGACATAGAAGCTCTGTAAATAGATTTGTTTTTGTGGGTAGATGAAAAATGAAACTATGCATGTTATTAGTGATAACATATTTACCATTTCTGATGGTTTTACATTATCTCTGATAGGCAAAGATGGGTTACACCTTTAGTGAGGGGGTAAAATGATTAACTAGGATTTCTATGACAAAAAGAAGTTACCTTTTATCATTACCTGGTTGTGTACCTAACCAAATGTTACTCAAAGCAAAGGCATGGGCTGATGGAATATTTGAGAACATATACAGAAGTCACATCAGTGGTTTTCAGTATGCCTAGTATGGGCAGGTGAGCTGTTGTAATCCATGGATCTGTTCTGCTACCAAGACCTGAGAGTAAAAGTAATCACTTTATTTTTATATCTTGCAAAGGTAAGAGCATCTTTGAATGTATGTCAGTTATTTAAAGATGTTGCTGAGATGGTGTGATGAAATACATTTTATCTGATCATGTAAAAGGTGAACTGGAACTAGAAAATCCAAGTTTCACAGGTGGAGGTGCTCTTTAAGTTAATATTAAATCATAAGAAATATAAATAGGAGAGAGGGAAGCAGACTTTATGAGCTGAAGAAAGCTGGTAAAAAGGGTTTTAGTCTTATCAGTGTTTAAGGGGAGGAAAAAGATGTGCTGGATGGCAGAGCTTTAAAGCAAAAGTGTGCGTACAGATAGCTTTTGAGTGATCAGAGAAAATGCCAAATTTTTTTCACATCATATGCATAACAATGAAAACTGAAGCGAGGTTGTTGGAAAATAACACCCCTGGGATGCATGTAAATACACAAAAGCTTAGAACTCCAAACAGAGCCTTAGGGAATTCAAAAATGCACAAGGAAGATAATAAAAATGCAATTATTTATGGTCACTAATTGAGAGCATTGACAAGGGGGGATAGAAAAATCCTAACACATTCCATAAGCATTGTGTTTTGTGGAAATTCTTCCAAGAGATTCAGCACTGAAAAAAATCCGTTGCCTGAGAGGGCATAAAAACACAAAACGAAGATCACCATGTTGACATATAACCCACAATCAGTATGAAAATCCTTTGAAATCACTTAACCATCATTTTTAGTAATAGCATGAAATAACAGAAAACTATGAGACAAATTCTGATATAGTTTTTCTTTTTTAATAATATATTTGCATGCTATGTAGAAAAAGATAGGCGGGTTTTTCAGGCCATGACTAGACAAACACTGCCCCCGACAAAGTTTCTGTAATCCTCTTCTGCTATCCAAGCAACCCTTTTATCTGCTTTGCCAGCTTGTCTCTTCACATACCTTGCAGGATTTACTCTACCCGTTCAGCAAAGCATAAGAGACCTCCTCAATATTTTGAATGTTCTAAAAATGGGTTTGTCTACTTATTTTTGATGCAGCAATCAGGTCATTTCCTTGTCTTTGTATACATGATAGTTTATATGTTTGGGTTTTTATTCAGTTTGAAAAAACTCATGAAAAATAGTTTACTCAGCTTGTGTAGCAGTCTTGATCCTAAAAAGTGCTGATCCCTTGTCCCCTGATTCGATGAATATGCAATGACTAAGTTATAAGAAAGATCAATTTGGCTGCGTTTTATCCTCTAGCTGTGTTGTTCATGGCTGATCACTTCTTCCCCATTCTGACGTGGCCTTGATATACCCAACAAGCTTAATGCTCTGGGCTCTGGGTTGGCTTTTCTTCTGAATTACGCCATAATTCCAACAGGAAGTCACTGATAATAAGGGATTTCCAGCTGGAAGGCTCAATAGCTAATTTAATTTAGATTAATATAAATACTAAGCTGCGATGGTGCTGTTCCAAGATCCTGCCATGTAAAATAATTACAGTATGCTATAAACAGATAGGCTTTTAGCATCATTTTTGGACTAGAGAACAGAGCACTGCACTGGTCATACGAAGAAGGGCCAGTACAGAAAACAATGTCTCACAAATGGAAGCTCTCATCTTACTTTTGAAAAGATACCAACAAGATGTCTTTAAAACAGAAGAGAATAGTAGAACCATAACAGAAAGCACTGTTTGCTCCCCCTGAAAGGTTTATTTTGAACCCTGATCCACCTCATTCAACTAACATGTTGTCAACGTGTTACTTGCTTGACCCAGAAAGTAGAAGCATTCATTGTAACTCTCTGGCTATTCAAACACACATAGCAAATGACCTGCTCTAGGACTTTGCCAGTCATAACTGAGAGACCTCATAACGGTGTTCTTTACATCCTCTTAGCATGCGTGGTTTATAACTGGATAGTAATAATTAGATGAAATTAGAAAATATCTGAAAGCTAAGGTCTAAGACTGGTGTCAAACTGAACTTTATTGAAGAGTCTGAGGGCGTGGAATAAGCTGGCAGTGTGTGATTAAAGGTGTTTCCAAAAAAAGACATACATGGCATTGTCCTGGAACCTTGGGTTGTTCAGTGGGAGCAGGCACCTGCGTTTCAACAGGAGTGAACAGAGCCTTTGTCTGAACCAAGGGAGGGAAGAGCTAAAAGTGGCAGCACATGATGAGGGTGCATGTGATGCATTAGCCAGTAGCCCTGAATATTCCTACACGTAATGAAAAAAGCTGTGAGCTCAGCAAGAGACCACAAGACTTTCCTGCTCAGAGCAACATGCAAGATTTTAAAAACAATCAAAAAAATGGAGAAAACAATCATATGATCCATTCTTTTGAACGCTCCATTGGAGTATTTCTGCAGCTCTTTCAAACTTTTAATCACAGGAATACTGTGATTTTTGGTTTTAAAAAGTGCAAAAAGAGAAGTTGTTTATACAAGTGCTTTCTGATCTCTATTCCTGAATTAAATAACATAGGCATTGGGTGAGGAACCCATACACTCTGGATTTTACCAAAACCACTCATGAGCAGAAGAATGTCAGGAAGTTGCTCCTGAAAAGAGAACAGCACAGTCTAAGGAAGAATTTGCTATGGTGTCTACTTATCTTTTTCAGATCCATACTAAACAGTAAAATAGGAGAAGGAAGTAAAGAAAAGCTTAGGTATGCAGTAATGTATCAGGACTCCAAATATTAACTGTGGGAAGAAGTATAAGGTTTACAGTGCAGTGAAAGCCTTAATAAATTCCCAATCTCTAAATGAAATTAATAGCCGTAGGAGGAAAGTTGAAGATAAACATATTGAAGAAATTGAGATTTCTATATAGAATTTGAAAAAAGATAGTAGAACGTGGAGAAACAGTAATGTGGGCTTGGAATTGTTTCTTGATGATTTGCTATTCTTCATACTTCTAATACTTTCTAGTATGCAATCTTGAGCATACGAGATGGGGAAAAGTTGTGGTAATCAGCCTTGTTCTATGTGAACATTTTATAATCTCATATCAGCCTCTCTCTCTCTTTTATGCTGCTGAAGAGATCAATAGATGTTGCCTGCTGAGGATGTTATCTTTGGTACCAACTTTTTAATTAACTCTTGTCCTGAGTTCAAAGAGCAATGTTTCACAGTAAAAACTCTTCATGTACAAAGCAGATCTGACATTTATCAATTATGCTCCGTGGTATCCGGTAGACTGATCAAACAATTAGGAGCTGTAGTACTGTTGGTTTTCCAGTGATGGCAAAATAACAGATGCCTACATCAAAGACATTTGCATCACCCTGGACTCTTTTTGAACATGTTTACCAATCATTTTGGGAAGAATACTCCTTTGACAGTAAAGAGAAATTATCAATAGTGAAATCACATTGTTTGTATTAGACATGACAGAAAGGTTAATAATTTTAGTATAGTTTTAATTTAAGTTGCTGTCTTGGTCAAGTCAATGAAAAGAACAAGCCATTTTCATTTCCTCACTGCAATGACTATACATTGAGAGTTTGGTTTATTCTCCTTTGGACATCAGGGAGGTAAGTTCCAGAAGATGAAGCTTTCTTTAGGCACCTGTGTACCAACCCATAGGTCTATATATTTGGCTGCCTCCTTTGCTTTTCAGGCTAAAATCTAATTTATCAGAAGTGAATCAGGTGCAGTACATGAATCTATATGACTTTTTTCTTCGGGAGAGCACTCATCCAGACTGGCAATCTTGGGAAAGTGTTTTCTTTTTACTGCCATCTCTGAGCACTAGAGCTGTTCTGTGCTGCAAGAGGGAGACCCAACACTCTCAGTAAGCTTCTCCACTGCTCGCACCAGAGTCCTTGAATATATGTCTGAACATCTCTTATCCTGCCTGATAACTCTTACGTTGTGTTTATTAGTAATTCTTAGGATGTTTTCCAGAGATGGTGCAGAATTGACAGTAGTCCAAAAAACCAAAATAAAGTCTTAAGAATTCTAAATATACAGCTTTCTAAAATTTCAAACTAAAACATGTTGCTTCATATTCCTTCTGTATCTGCATTATTTTCTCCTTTGATTGTAGTAGTGGTTACCGACTATTTGACTATTTCACTTGAACACTGTTGATGCGTCATATCAATAGTCAAACTAATGTTTTTTTAGAAAAACAGCAAGGATAGCTGCCTCTTAATACTGAGTATAAGTGTTCTTATTTGTGTAAGGGACTTTTACAGGCTATCTAGAAAGAATTTATCTCCCTCTCTTTTGAGATCTCATATATTGAAAAACCGTTGAGGTTTCAAGAGCCACTATGTTTTAGGAAGACCTCCTAAAGACATCTTAATCCCCAAATCCCCTTGAGAGCCTGTGCACTTTTCAGCAACAAAGCTTCTGCCTCTGTTATTACTGTTTATTTTTGTTGAAGGAGACACTAACATCAAGAAACAAATGGCGATCTCTCCCAGCAGTCTTATTCTATTAAGGACAGCTGTTATTGTGTCTGCAGCAGTGTACAAAGCATGGGATATAATTTTTTGCTTGTGATCCGCTGATTGCTTTGTTCATCTCTGCTGGTGACAGATTAGCTTTGCAGCGCATCCATAGGTCACCAGCCACCCTTTTTGTATTAGTAGTGGTCAGTACTGTGAAGAAAGATTTTAAATTGAAAATAACACTTTCTTTTGTTGTCTTGTATTCTGGAGACCCAGAACTCTGTAGCAGAGGTGCCGTAGGTCATACTAAAGATGCGCTCGCAATGCAAGAGCTTCTATAGCAGCACCCATCTCTCCTTATACCTGCTGTCAGCTGGTCCTATCTATCCATGACATTTATAAAATTCTTTTCATAAAAAATTTAAGGTTAAAAAGTGTTAAGAAAAAGTACACTGACATGGTTTACTAATGAAAGAAGGAAAGGTTATGTTGTTGTCAAATGAACAGAGGAAAACACTTTTCTTCATCTTGGGTGGATGTTTTCTTCATAAAATGCAAACCCCCTTATCTTTTATATTTCATTTTCAATGGGTCCTCCTGAAATAGTTCTAATTAAATACTTTTAAAAATCATATTACTGAAGCATCAAAGGTGCATTTTAAAACAAGATAAGAGATTTAAATTCTTTACAAACTCTGTAAGATGAACTTTGCAAAAACACCTTTAAAAAAAGGGGGTGGCACATGTTGACAAAAATTGAGTAAATGAAACAACGGTGCTGCCTCTAGTTCCAACAAATGGACAGATTCATCCAATCTTTCTTTAACAGGATAATGTTACAGAAGTGGTGAAGCACAGTGAGGTCGTTTGTTTTGCTTCATGGAATGTGTGCTGCTCCAAGAGTCAGACCAACGCAAAGCAACACCAGTGAGGCAGGAGTGGTGTATCTCAGGCCTGATACATAAATTTGTCTTTTACTTCCTTCATGTCACTTCCAAATGGAATTATTTATTTTTCTGCTAGTAATCTGGAGAGAAATACCCATAATCCCTTTCATTGTTGGGACCAAATTTTAAAATGGAAGAGAAGCTGTAGGCTTTTTAAAATTAAAGAGACTGCCAATTATAAGCATTTTCATGAAATGTATTGTCAGTGAAGCAAATTTTTCTAGAAAATTAGCCTGACTCCAAGAAGGAAGAGCTCTGTAAATAAATGTATCAGAGTGCATAGAGCATTAAGTTAAAACCTAAGAGGTGGATTCTGCTTCTTTTACCAAGTGTGTTAATTTGGTTCCTTCCTCTGTCTTTGTTTCCCCCTTCCGCCTTGCCAGCAGCACTAGCTGCTGGAGAGGAACCACCCCTTCTGATGTACATGAAATGTATTGGACAGGGCAGTTCCAGTGTCAGCTACATTTCAAGACACAAAAACCCAAGGAGGATAAAGCAGTAACTAGATCTAAGGTTATAGATGTTACTCTTTGGCTTAGATAAATAGACTAAAAATATAGCACTACACAAGCTGCGACAAAATGGTTTCAAATTAGTTAAAAATGTCAGCTAAAACTAAAATGTTGTCCTTTAAATTCAGCCAGGCTGTTTTAATTTAAATTATGTACATTTTTTCTGCACAAGATCCACTCAAAAGATGGCCACAGTTAATATTCTCACCAGTTGTCAGAGCTGTGGAATGAACTTTTCATTTCTAGGATAACTGGAAGTTTAAACATCTGTTATTGAGGATTTTTTTTTTTTTTTAATTTTTTTTTTTGATACCCATCTCATGAGTTGTGGTTTAGAAATCTTCTGGGTGAACTTCATTTTTCTTTTGGAGTCCTGACTGGGGCAAGTAAGCAATTCCTGTCTCTTGTCTTCATTCTGCCTGTCTCAATGACAGAGCCAGAACCTTGAAAAGAATTGCAGTTGATAAGTATGCCTTCATAAATTAAGTGCTTAAAATTGAGAAGAAAATGCTGTGTCTGAGCTAATTCATTCCTAGTGTGAAATACGTTGTACCCGTCCTTACCTTTAAAGTAAACTGAAAACTTTTGCCAAATATGTTTTGATAGTAATAAATAAAGACTTCCTTGGGAGGTGGATGCTGCTCATCTCCAGACATGTTCAGAGCGAATGAGTGTTCAAGTGTATCTTGTATCCCTGCCAAAATACCATTGCAATACTGCTTGCCAAAAAGTCCCAGAGAACAGTTCTTTATCTTCTTGAGAGCCAAAAAATGAGTCTGTGTTGTGGGATAGACGTACTTATCAGCAGTACAATTCAGGCATTCTTGGCCCATACTTCATTCAAGATAGAACCTATTTAATGGATACTCCTGACAAAAATTGTTAACAGCTTTCTTGGGGTGTTGATAGCTGCTCATGCACCTCATCAATTCTGTCCTGCTATCTGAAAGAAGAACCATCTTCTAGGAATATGAAGATCCTTTTCTGGGACTGATGTGGAAAAGGATTTTGAAAGCACTATATACTTTAGTTCTAAACAACAAAAAGAAGAAAATATGGTTTATCAATATATTCAAGACATCACACACTGAAAGTTAAATTAGAAGCACAGCAAAACTGGCTTCTGTAAAACCTGCAAGCTTTGATATCAAGGGGAGAGGCAGTTCATGGAGCTTGAACCAACTGACTACGCTTTGAAAGTCACTCTAGCTTCCTGGTAGTTTTTCCAGTTCTGGGAGGAACACAGTGAAATGCTATTAATTTTATAGTGAGGAATGTAACCATAGTATTTATGAGTATAAGAAAAAAGGTAGTTCTCTGTCTGTCTTTGAAATTGTTAGAGCTTGTTAAAAACTTTTATCTTCAGTGTAAGCCTGGTTTGCCATGCTTACATTTTGCCAGTCCTGATTTTTTGTATCCAGAAACAAATTCCTCAGCGGAAACTTCCAGCTACCTTGTTGTTGTCTGCTGAGCACATTTTAAGTTCCTGTATGACCTTCATTTTGGACTGAAAATTAAAACCTTGCACCCTCTTCTGTCCGTGAATATTTTACCATTATTTAAGTGATAAATACACTGAAGTAGGAGAAATTATTAAAAAAAAAGGCTATTTCTGTTAATGTTATTGATAATATACTGTAGCTTTTCTATAGCTGGATTCCTTCTAAGAAGCAAGTATCTTGGATCCTGAGGGTCATGTGTGTCCTGGTGCTATGATGTCAAATGATTCACAGCTGTATTTTTTTTTTTTTTTATATTGTAAATATTATAATTGTAAGACTTAGGCATATGGAAATAACGTTATGGGTTCCTTCCAATTTCTTCAACAGCTCTTTAGCCATCTCTAATGAGTATCTCTAATTTCAATCTCTTCCAAAAGTTAGTTTATTCAAAAGCTCTGGTACAACTAAAAACACTACATGATGTTTTGATCATCCTTTACAAGATTTATAGTATCATGGAGAAATCGTTATGGGATAACAGTGAGGATGAGCTATGCAAATCTGCTTTTCTGTACTGGATTTTCAAATAGACATATGAGTACTGTCGAACTCTGGATGCCTGGCTAGGAAAACAATTGAAGTTCAACAGGAATTGCAAACTATCTGCAAACAGTTTTCATAGTCACTTCAAAGCAGACACCAGAGTTCCAGAGAATATTTTAGTACTGCAGTATCTGTTCAGATGAAATGACAGAAATCTGGAATCTTCATGAATAAGGATGCACGTGAACATTTTTGTGCCAAGCCTTCCAGCGCTTCCTGAAAAGGACTCCAAATGTGTCTCTGCACTGCTATGGGTTGTATGGATGTTACAACCAAGAACTATTTTATCTTACACCCATTTTTTTATGTTAGTCAAGTTTTTGTCAACCCTTCTTTTTAAGAGTTATCCTGTTTGTATTAATGTTTCAGGCTGACTCATTATTTTGTTTTTAATCCATATCTTTTTTAGCAATCTTCAGAATCTGTTGTGTAATTATTTCTGTAGTTTCATCAGGAAATTCCATGATACTCAGCAATTTCTTCTACAGAGTTTTGAAAGTATTCTGTTCAGAAAGAACTATGACATGCAAAATATTCTTTGGGCCATGGCAAGCACATTTGAGCCTGAATAAGAAAGTGTCTTGTCAGCAAGTTTTTCCTATAGGTTTTCTTTTCTGACCTACAGACCACAGCTGGCTGTCATACCTTGTGGTATTCTAATGTTCCTTCTTGCATATTTAAATCATTGTGTCTTTAAATATTTTTATTTTCAAGAAATAATCATCCAGGCTTCAGGAGAAAAGTAGTTGATCTGATTTGTGCTTATAAATGTTCCCCACTTGTGTCATCACCTCAGGTAACAGAAAATAGGAATGTTACGCATCCTGCAGCATTCAGACATGCCCTTACTAGCAGCCCTCAAATACTGGAAATAATTTTGAAATTGTTTACTGAAATGACATTGCTTTTTCTTGGACCATGTGGAAATGCTTTGTAGGCTAAATTAACCCAGCAACTCAAGAAAATTGTCACCATTTCTTTTCTGGAAATCCTGCCTCAGGCAGTCCAGTGGGGTAAACCCCAGAAAGACATTTTAATATCTCTTTTAAATGCCCTAGTTCTGTTTGGATGTGAACCTCTCTCAACTTAGTTTTCTTGTTTCAGTATAAACTTAAGTCAGTGGCAAAATATGCATTAACTTTAGGATGGTGACCAGTCCGTAGCAGTGGAAGTAGACTGTACCCTGTGACTTATGTCCATTTGCAACTAAGTACTGTAATTTACATTCTGAATAATGAGGATGGCAACTGATTAGTCATCAAAGTGAATGCAGGTAAAACTACAAACACAGCATGATCACTGAATATTTCACCACCAGAAAAATGAGACCTTTGCAAAGAATTAATTCTTCAGTCTTTGACTTACACTTTTTTGCGATTATTTCTGTCACTGCTGAAATGCACCCATGCAGCACAGTAGTTTTAGGAAGGAACTGAAGAAGAAAACTTTTTCCAATTGAAGCTGCAGGACCAATTTTGATAGTAATTATCTGAGGTTGGGTCAGCTCACTGGATGTTATTATCTCCTGCCAAACTAAAAATGAAATTTATGAAAAATGAAACCTGTAATGATCCTAAGTTGTTAGACCCTGGTAATGGAAGTCATCCAGCAATACAGATCTTCCTGCTGCAGAAGCTATCATTTGGTGGCATTTCTTCTGAGTGGCTCTGAAGGGAAGAATCCCAGTTAAAGATTTATTAATACCATGTAAATATCATTTTCCAGCACTGATGACTCTCATCCTATTAGGAATCCTGAATGTATCCTGTAACCACTGCACACAGGCTGCAGATGTCAGAGGGGATAGGGGAAAGTAGAAGCGTGGTGGACCATTGGTCACCAAGTGATGCAATTGCAGATATAGATCCCTTAGTTCTTTGAAAGCTCCTGTTTGTTTGTGGCAGTTTGTAGTCCTACGATGGAGTATATTGCTTGTATTAAATATCCTTTTAAATTACTTACAAGCTGAATGGATTAGAATTGAAAATGCTTTCCACTGTCATGCCTACTGAAAAATCACATTCATGCTCTTCATTCTTGCATTAGTCTCTTCAAGAATCCCATCATTTTTCTTGATGTGTGGTGTTCTGTCTGAGATTTATCAGCTAGTAGAAAAAGAGGCGATTGCACCATATTATGTATAGATAAATTCTTGTTTATGCCCAGTCTGACTTTTTGGGGTTTTGAACCAGTTGTACATAATCTAAAATCCAGTTTTCACTCCGAAGAACTGTGGTTGCTCCTGTAGGCTATGTTTTTTTCAAATAGGTATTTCTGCATACACGTAAAGCTCTGCATTTGTCCTCTTTGGTCTCAGATATATTTGAGATACTTATAGTTGAGTCTCTTTTAAGCTTTCCTTGTTGAGATGAACAGTCTGAGCTTTTAAATCTTTCGTTCAGGCTGGTTTCCCAGTTCTTTAATCATTGTTATGGCTCTCTACTAATCCTTGCCAATCCCAGTGGTCCTGAGGTAAAAACCATTGTGATTTCCTGCACCTCTCAGTTCAGGAACTTGTGATGAGTGAAAAGAGATTGTATTTCAACATCGCTGAGATCTCAGTCTCATGGAATAGCCCTGAGCCAGGAGTAGACAGTTGTAAATAGAGAAGCCTTTGGACCACTTTTATTTGTGATGGAAATCGGCCCATCTTCCGATAAATGTAGATCTAGTATTTCGGGCCACTGGTGATTTTAGTAACAAGCATAATTCAACTAAACCATATAGTATCCTCAAATTATTCTAAAGTTCTCATAAATTTTATTCAGAAAAGCTTCAGGATTTAGCTGTGTAATATAGCTGTCAAATGATATCGTATGCGTCTCAACATAAAGGAGAGACGTCTCACAAATACTAATACCTAAGAATCAGAGGAAGTCTTTGTTCATTGAATTCTCAGAGGTCCTGACACACCTTGACTTGTATCTCATATCAAGCTGTCTTTCATGTATCTGATTTAGAAATTGCAGTAGATCAGAATTGGGGAAAGCACATCCAGCTTTCATCACTGGCTTGTCAATATAAGGAGAAGTGACATGACAATAACACGTCCCAGCATGTTTGTAGGGATTCTTCACCCATGAAATTTATAATCCTTTCAAACACAGAAACTGTACGATTTTAAAGAAGCTTTGTAAGGCTCATGAAAATTAAATGCAGAAAATATGGAGCCTGTGGAAAATAAAGTAGCTTGCATGTCACTTGGTGATTTGCTTTAATTGCAGGAGAATGTTTTAGCTCAAGAAGTAAACTCTTCTGTTCTCATTAAATAAAAGAATACACAATTTTTCTTTGTTTTCAGCCATTTTGAGCAATTATGTGCAAAGTTTTGGTGTAAGCATGTTTATTTGAATGGGTACCTCCCTATATTTACTTATGGAGGATTCCCAATAGTATTAACTTTAATAGCTGTACTCGTGGTTAAATCGGTGATTTACATTAAAATGTGTTTTTGAAAACAGATTACTATGCTGAATATTATATTTCACCACAGAAACAATACAATTCACTTAATGTCACTGTTGATTTCTGCTATCAGCAGTATGAAAGGTCATATGACATCTTAATAGATATTTACATATAGCTTCAGCAATGTCATTTTGTGTTTATATATAGATTAACGTGTTTGCCAGGATAGTAATAGGTCCAAAAATATTTATTAAGTGTTTACATTTTCATAATATTTATAAAAGCAGTGAATTTGGCATATCCATGTCAAAACACAACTACATTTATTTAATTTAAATATATATATTTTGTTTGATGCAGACAACTCTAGAGAGGGAAAATGGTGACCAGAGTTTGTAGATGAATTTTTCCTAGCACAGATCCAGTCCTCACATTGGTCCTTGGATCTCGTTTCTCAGTGCAGTCCTGGGAAGCTGATCCAGCAGATCTCTCCATGCCCCAGAGCTGCAATAATGAATGCAGTGACTCTTTCAAGTGGCTGCTTGAAGGGGCAGAGCTAAGGCTGCTTCAGTTTTTATCCTTACAATACAACTCCTAGCTTTTCAGACATACAAATCTGAAGTACTCTAGTTCTTCACTCCTTGTTTTTCAGATACTTGAGTGACAGTGAACTTCACTTTCTAGAAGCACAGAACAATGTCAATAACCTTAACTATGTGCATGGTAGGTTTTGTCATTGAATGATAAAACCGTTTCCTGCACTAGTTCTCATACCACTGTTCCACTGTTACAGTACACTTATTTTCAATGACCGCCTTTAAGGTGCTGGTTTTGACTTTACTGGTCATTGCCATCGGACCATGGCCAACAAATATCCAGGTGTGGCAGCAGATTAAGGTAGAGCTTTCCAAGAGCAACAGTGAATCATTTAGGTAATGTATCATCTGCCACCAATCACCTGTTTCTGTAGTATTTTATAGTATTGAAATTAATTCTTTAGCCCAGTTCTGAAATGCACTCAAGACAGATTTATTTATTTAAAATGTATGTGTGCAAGTTTCTTAAATTATGTGATGGGTTGGAGCTGCACCAACGTAATCTTATCAGCATTCAGTATCACTGGCTTGAGGAAAAAATAAAAATAAGCAAATGCATGATAATGAGATGAGATAAAAATTCAATCAGAAAAATAAAATATTTTTGTGATTGTTTTATTCATTTTCTTTCTCACACAATTCCCTCTCCTAAAACACCCTGTCTTAAGCAGCCACTTTTTGGCATATGTTCCAAAATATATAAAACCTGGCACACATGAGTGGAGGATTTTTAAATTACTAGTGAGGACTGGATATACTTTCACTTTAATCTGAATTGGAAATAGCTCAAGTAAAAAATAACAATGTTGTCTGCAGAGGTACTGATGTAAATAGAAAGATATTTCAGAGCGTAGTCTTTTATTTTTACTTTTTATTCATAACTGGTAAGGAACTGTAAATAACTTCACAAGGGATTTTGCTGATTAGAATTAAAAGGGAAAAAATGTGGAAGTTATAGAAAATTGGAAAAGTTCTGAAGAAGTTCTCCATTTACCTATTTCTTCCCCCTTTTCAAGAAAAGCATTAGAGTTAAAAGTTTGGTAAAAAATATTTTTTCTTTCCCAAATTGGCCCTTTTTTTCCTTATTGTTTCTCTCATTTTATCACTCTTCTTTTAAGGAAGTAAAAAAGGGAGACATCCAGTGAGCTTTGCTCTAACTGTGTAGTTCAGCTCCTTCGGTAGTTCATTTTCTATATATCCCTTTTTCCCCTCTATTCTTACATGTTGCTGCATGCTTTCTCACCAGATTTGCTGGGAGGAGAGTTAACAACAGATGTCAGAATGAGTAAGCCTGGTCTGCCTGACAAATAGATAGATATTGAACAGTTTTCTCACTGGTTCATGTAACTGCAGCTTTGTAAATCTGAAGACTTGCAGCTTTTGGGTGGGGGTGGGGGTCATAGGTAGTTAACGTAAATCTGTGGAAGAACTTTTCACAGAGGAGAATCTTAATTATATATACCTGTTATGTTTTTATTAAATATCAACTAAACACCACTGCAAAGGACAAATTGATATTTATCAGTTATATATAGTACTTACACATCAACTATATACTAGTGTTTGAATTCTTGATACTTCCTGCATCAACAGCAGTGTGGCCAGCAGGTTGAGGGAGGTTATTCTCCCCCTCTACTCCATCCTCATGTGACCCCACCAGGAGCACTGCATTCAGCTCTGGGGCCCCCAGCATAAGAAGGACGTGGACCTGTTGGAGCCAGTCCAGAGGAAGCCACGAAGATGATCAGGGGGCTGGAGCATCTCTCCTGTGGAGACAGGCTGAGAGAGTTGGGTTGTTCAGCCTGGAGCAGAGCAGGCTCTGGGGAGCCCTTATAGCACCTCCCAGTACCTAAAGGGGCCAACAAGAAAGCTGGGGAGGGACTTTTTGCAAGAGCAGGTAGTGACAGGACAAGGGGGAATGGTTTTAAGCTGGAAGAGGGTAGATTTAGATTTGATACAAGAAGAAATTCTTTGCTGTGAGAGTGGCGAGGTGCTGGCAGAGGCTGCCCCGAGCAGCTGTGGGTGCCCCATCCCTGGCAGTGCTCAGGGCCAGGCTGGACGGGGCTGGGGGCAACCTGGGCTGGTGGGAGGTGTCGGAGGGTTGGACACTAGGTGGGGGTTGGAACTAGGTGATCTTTAAAGTCCTTTCCAACTCAAACCGTTCTGTGATTCCTCTTACAGCCTGTTTTCTGTCAGGAGACTATGAAAAAATTATATGTGATGTTTATCCTGTATTTTCTGAATCACAGCTTTTACTGTTTACAAAAGCTCGTGTATGTTTTAAGTCAGTTAGAATTCCTGCTTAGGTAATAAAGTTGCAGCACGTATGCATATGTTAGGTGCTTAATCTCCTTTCAAAATTTAACATGCTTATATCAATTAGATACCTTGACATTATTTTTATATGTATATACATGCATGTATACACATGTACACATACTGTTTTGGTGTGGGTCACACTGCTTATCTCAGCACATTTGGGCACCTAGCAAAAGTACAGTACAGAGCACCTAATTTTTAATTTTGAGCTTAAATTCTCTATGCAGTAAACAGTGGGGGATAGATTCAGGTTACAACTAAACTCTGAATTCTTTGAATTGCTTACTGTACTCCTGGATCCTTGTTCTGATTGCTGAGATTGAGCATTTGGCTAGGCCACACCATGGCTCCCTTCCAGCTCATGTGCACAGAATACTTTCCATGTAAAATGACAAGTAAATATGGTTTTCATCTACATCTGGCATTAGCATGCAGAAGGATGTTCATCTGGAATTGAGTCCCACATTCTATAATTTAGGCATAGTCTCCAAAAACCCCTACCTTATTCAATATTATACATACCTCTTCCTCCTTATGACTTAGAAATTGTCACAGCTGCCTTCTCCAGAGCAGTTGTTTCTTTGTGTAGC
This sequence comes from Ibycter americanus, assembly GCA_035590275.1. Taxonomy (NCBI): domain Eukaryota; kingdom Metazoa; phylum Chordata; class Aves; order Falconiformes; family Falconidae; genus Ibycter; species Ibycter americanus. The sequence goes on from JAVJGI010000037.1 coordinate 19,220,998, forward strand.
AGAAACATAGCTGTAGAAAGTTTGACCTCTTTGTCATTTCTATCCAGACAAACAAAAATGTCCTTGCTTTTGTACCAAAGAATATGCCTTTATACCTGCAACTTCAAAAATTGTAGTAAATGTTGATGTAGGATCCAAAATAATTTCTGTGTGGTTTTATTTCATTACGTTCCTTAAAGCAGCATAACTGCATGGTATGGACAAACTATATCAGCCGCTCCTTTGCTAGAAGTGTCTGTAAAGGGCTTTTGTAGTTGGGGAGTTTTGCTCACCATCTTCTATAGCTTCAGTCATGAACCAATTATTGTCATAGAACACTCCCTGCTATATAAATAACAAAACATTTGGGTATCGCATAGCTTATCTAACTTGTACTAGGCAAAAGTAAAGCATCAAAGAAGCATTTTTGATGTGTAAACAGCTACTTTGAATTTCCCTGATTATATTCCTGATAATTCTGAAGAAACTAACTTGAAAAAAACCCATAAAATAATAAAGAATAATTCCAAGTAATGTATTAGTTCTCAATCATTAGCATATTTTAATAATACATTAATAAGACATATATGTGTAAATATACTCAGAGAAGACCCAGGGAACATTTTTATTTAGTTTTTTTTAAAAAATTCCACTTTCTGAACCTGTTGCAAGTACAAAGCTACTTCTTTTATAGTTTGAGCCATAAGCATTAGATTTTGTATGCAATTATAATATTTAGTGATATACTGTTGTGATCTGTCAGAATTTCTATAGTTACTGAAGCCCAAATTGAGCATCCTGAGGTTTGGGTATATTGTCTGCTGTGTACTGTATTTGTGATAGCTTGTGTACCTTTCTTTAAAATAATTTGAATATTTGAAGCCTTCTCAGATCCCATACTTCTTTTAAAATTCGTTGATCGTTTTATAGTATTTATATTTTGCATGTCAGTTGTAGAGATAGCAAACAAAACACTGATGATCTACAAACATCCAAATTTTGTTAAAAGTGATCAAATTGTGTCCAGAAACAAATTGTTTGACAAATTAAGCTTTTGAACATGAGTTAAATTGTCCTCAAACTAATTACAAGTGTGGGTTTTAAGATTATTTTTGAAGTGATGCTTAACTTGGCTAACTTGCTATTAACAGGAAAAAAAAAAAGTATGCTAAATGGAAACAAATTCTAAGTTCTGCATTTAGAAAGTGATCATGTTCGTTCTCTGACAGTTCTGCATTTTGTATTGTCAACTTTTTTCAGCTGCAACATGCATAACTCTTCTCTCTAGTTCAGTTGAACTCAGCACAGGATGCAAAAGAGTCAAAAGGAAAAACTGTATGTCAGCTTTTCAGATCTCAAGTTGAAATTAATGATAGAGAAAAAAATTAGTATCATCTACATATTATGTAGCCCATTCTGATCTCAACTGTAGTTCAAATATATTCATAACATACCTTTTTTTTCCCCCTGTACGATTTCTCTGTTACTTTCCACTTGGGTAAATGCAGCAAAGACAAAAAGTGATGGTTTGCTGATCTTAATGAATGGCAGCATTTCTAGAGGGGCATAAGGAGCTCCCAGCGCAACAGAGAAGTGATCTTAGGTCCTTCAATTTTTAATATATTGAATTTATATGTACTCGCCAAAAAAGAAAGATCCAAAAAGTTGTAACTAGTACTGTATTTGTTATCACAAATGCAATAGAATTTATGGTTATATACATAATGGCCATATCTTGTTTTACATTAATACATGAGCTTTCATCTAAAAAGAAAATATCAAATGTGCTAAGCAAACAGTACACCCTGCCAATAAAGGGAGTCATGCTTCATGCACTCAATGTGTGCATCACCATGAGTATTATAAAAACCTCTAAAACTGTCAACAAGTTGTGCTTTAGCATCATTCCTGAAAGTTGCATCCTTATTTCTGTAACTGTGTTGTCAGGGATTCCAGTCAGTACCCCAGTGACATGACATCCCTGGAAATATGTACTGAGGACTGACAGATGACAACTGTAGGCACCAGGGATATTCAATGAATGTATTACAGTTCCAGAATACTGGTATATTACATGTATAATGCAAAGATACTTTAGCTGGAAGTTCCTTATAAATTCAGGATTCATAAGCATTTTAAAATAAAGCATAAAGTAGGCTTAAACAATATGGAAATTGTATGGTAGGCTAGTAAGTGGTACCTATTATTTTCTCTTTTGCTAATTAAAACCAAAGCCAAGTATAACATAATATTAATTATTATTATTATTATTAATTATTTATAATAAATAAATATTATAACATAATATTAATTAGTTTTCCAGGAATCATCCAGTTTTAGAGAGTTAAAATTTTTTAGGGTTCAAAGGTAACTCCTTCTGCAAATTAGCAGAAAATTATTTTATTTTCTGTTCATAGATGAACCTTGTTGGTTTCATGCTTAACAAATGTTCACTTCATATATGGCATTTTCTTCCCCTTTTCCCAGTTCTGTGGTGTAGAGACTGCTTATGAATTTCAAAAACTTGTGTTAGAATAATCTTTTAACATCAATTACAAGTGCCATTAGATTGAACTAGGTGTCTTAATAGCAACTCCCTCCCATGAGCTCCGTAAGTTTTAAAGAGGAAATCAATCTCTTTTTCGCTTTGCGCAACTAATATAGCAAAAACAATGCAACTGCAAATAAACTTTAAGAGATAAACTGCTGACATTTGTGGGATGTAAGCTCTCAATACCTGGGCTCTAAATGTCTTTTGTGTTAGAAATCCTGGCAATAATTTAATCTATAGAAGTCAGAATAGGAACTAAGGTATTTCTGAAGACATTCTGGCCTCTTTGAGATGCCTCGATAACAGTGCTGATTTACAGAACTATCCATATTTTTATAAAGGTTTCAAAACATCTAAATAATATGCCTTTTATTACACACAAGGACATGTAAGAGCATAACTGATGGTTTGTTATTATTATTATTTATCAGGCTAGCTAATAGGGCCAAGCTGATCAGAGTTACTGCAGCTGCAGCAGGGGTGCAGTTGGTCTGGAGTGTCTCATAGCTGAGCCATCAATCATTCTCTGCCTTATGAGGTGAAACAAAAAAAGAACAGGTACAGACGAAACCAGCTTTTGAGCTTCACTTTTTCTGTGGCTGCAACTTTATCCAACAAGATGTCTTGTCTAACAAGATGTTTCAGAACAGCTAAGAAGTACATAAGCCAGTAAAGGGGAGAGGTAGCTCTGTTAAATAAGCACGTCTGCTGGATGTTTATATATATATATATGTGTGTGTGTGTGTGTGTGTGTGAAAAATAAGCAGGTTTCTTTGTAATGTAGTATTCTAATTCAGGGAACTAGAATTATGATATTTTTGTAATACTTCATCTGTGGTACTTTCCTCTGAAGTTAATTAATTTCCATACTTTTATTCATAAGCAAATCTAGCTAATAAAATACTCTGTCAAAATAGTCAGACCTTCCAGTAATCTGTTTTTAAACATCCAACCAGACAGACAAACCTAAAAAGTACATTGTTAAAGTAAATGTGTTAAACCTTCAGTCTATGTAGCATGGTATTACAATAGAGGTAGAGTGTCTATTCAATGCAGTGTTGTGTCCCAGAAGCTAATATAAGAAAGAGGGGTGTAATTCATGTTATGCAAAACTATTTGAACATTTTTTTATGATTTCAGATTAGATAATGCTTCTTGCAGTGCTGTTAGAACTCTTCAGTAAAGGCTCTCCAGATCATAGAACTCACTGTGTGAGTTGTTTATTCTAGGATAGTTTTTATTTTCCTCACTGTCTTCATGAATACCTACATTTGTAATTTTCTACCATTACAGGTTTAAGGGGCTATTAATATTATTATTATAAGTAACCAGGACTCCAACAATGACAATAGCACTGCACAGGTCTGGGATCTGCCTCTATATATTGATGTACCTTTAAAAATAACACTTCATTTACACCATAACAGACTAGAAAATGAGGCCAGTACCTCTAGACTGCTGTGTAATTTTTTATTCTTCTACTAGTATTTCTTGTTCTAGCTATTGCAGAGTATAGCTTTGGGGGATGTGGAGTTTCTATACATCTTTTGAAGAAATGAGCACAAATTTCAGATGTAACCTGTTACTACCTGTTCAACATGATTTCTGAGAGGCAAAAAGCCTGACTCTGCTTTACAACTTTGATTTGTGAATCAATTATTTTTATCTAGCTTGAAGTAGTTTCATCATCTTGAACTTCATATAATATATTACGATACTATGAAAAAGTAAAAGCCTTGGTTATTAGCACCTAGTAAATGTTGACCGAGTTCCATGTTTATGCGTTGTTTGATGTATTCCAATTTCTATATTTTTAACATATTATAAAAAGGTGAGAAAACACAATGGAAATTTTCTGGCTCATTAGTCCATCTTTGGCATGATTCAGAAGACTTGAAGTTCAATTTAGTCAGTCTCTGATGTAAAAAAGTGTAACTCGTGAAATACAAAGAAGTGCATTAGTTTTAATTTGTGTGTAATGGTGATGGAGTTGGTATGTTCACAGTTCTCTGTCCATTCATCAATAGAGAATCCCTGCAAACCAGCATCTCCTCTCATTTTTCTTCGACAGAGGTGCTACAGCTTCATTTTGGACAAAGTATAATTGATTGCATTTGGGCAAGACTTCTTGTAAGATTAGTTCACATTTTAATCAAAATGTCAGGGGGGTACACACATAACATGGGTAAAGAAGTTGTGTTGGAGGGATTCGTGGCTCAAGAGCAGCTGCAAATGCACAGCCCTGTGCTGTACTTTCTCTACCCTATGGTTCCTGAAATACTTATGTATAAACATAAGGCCTCTGTATGAAAATGATGGCTGGATCAGTGAAAGATTTGGAAACCTGAAAATTTAGTTCAGTGCCTAACCTGTAAGCGCTTGGCCTTTGAGTGAAAGCCTTAATGTCCTGTGTGTTAACGCCTAAGATATCTGTGTAGTACGTGGGGAGGGTTGGGTTATGTCTAAGCAAATGAAGTTCAATCCTTTTGATTCCAGTCACTGGACACTTTATCCCTGAGAAGAGAGGTTACAATTCAGGAGGTTCTGTAGTCTGTTCCTCTGTGTCGGAATCAGAGTTTGAATCAATGTACACAAAGCTTTTCAAACTTCAAAGGAACATGGCAACACGGATAATATCACATCTTCAGTATGTAGTCTCTCTTGCATAAGGTTAATTCCACCAGCTCATCTGTGAAGAGGATAATGTGTGTTCAAGGGCTGGCACTGGTGTAGCTTTGGAAGTGGTACCCAATGCTAGATGGAATTTGTTATTAAATTCCCTGTGCCTATGTGCTCCTGCTTCGAAACATGTTCAGGTGAGCATAGTGCCCTGGCTGATTCACAGCTATTAAACACATAAAAGACCAACAACCATAGTCAAAATTCTGAGCATATATTTCATTGTTTCATCTTTAAAGATCGCAGAATTTGACACTTTGATGCTTGCATGTGAATTTATCTTTTTCACAGAGTGGGAATTCCAGGATTTCCTCTGTGCTGGGAAGTGCACTGTTCTTCCACTGATTCGCTAATTATTCACTTGGGCCTTCTGCAGCTGAGTACCCTGATAGGAATGAATATAAACAAAATAGTTTCTGCCAGGTGTCAGCCCCTTAGAATAATGAATAGGAAAATAAATTAAGGTGTTGTTACTGGTGTAGCTTTTTTAAAAGAAGATGGAGAGAAATATCTCTAGTGATTACATTGTTAAAATGGTATTTAAATAGGCTGGATGTGTGGAGGGCTTTGCAATTTAGCATGATTATATAAAAATAATGAAACTTGCTTTTTTTCAGTCTTCTGTGAAATGGAATAATCAGCAATCTCCTGAACAAACCGTATTATTTTCCCATGTCTTTTTATTACTGCATTTGAAGTTATGATTCATATATTATGGTGATTCATAGCTTAGCCTTACGAAGCAGAGGTTTATTTTTAGAGTGTTACCTTAAATTAGTATGACTAATAAGTGATTTTGAGGTACAGTGATTTCAGTGGTTCTCCATCTACTTGTTAGAATTTAATGTGTTTATATATGACTTACTCTGACACTTCGCAGTAGACTTTCCAGGGAGTAGGTGACTGCTGGGTGTTAACCATGATATATTGGAATCTTTAAACTCATGAATTATTAGGCCTAAAATGAAATGTGCTTTACTGCTCAGTTGAGAAACATCTTTGCATCTGTCATCTGTTATGCAGCAACAGGGGTTACATTCATGCCTTCACCGTGCACTATATCATCTCAGAGGCCTTGGGCAATGGTTTAGCATGTGGTAGAGCTCCTCACTTGCTGTTGAGACATCAGATGGCACCAGAACAGTTTGTCATATAATTTCTAGAAGGAGGAAGCTCTTTGGAGCTATCTGCAATGTGAATGTAAGTAGAATTCATTCTCAAAGACTGGAAGATTGAATTAAACTGAGATTCTTCAAGATGTGTGATATGAAAGCGTATTTATTTACTCCTCTCTCTTTCCTACGGTTTTTCAGGATTTGAAATGTGGTACCTCTGGCCAAAGAAAAATTTAAATGGTCCTGGATGTTTTCCTCCTTATGTACCTTGGGGACAAACATGATGGAGCAAGCATCTGCATATACTCTCTAGGATTTTTGCAAAGAGGAGACGTTTTCCAGACCAGACTGGTAGGTCATAAAAAAACATTCATACGAAGAACTCCGGTTACCGGCAAGAAAGCTTTGTCTCTTTGGGGGGGGGGGGGGGGGGGGGGGGGGGGGGGGGGGGGGGGGGGGGGGGGGGGGGGGGGGGGGGGGGGGGG